>CM062817.1:1678080110-1678680110 GCA_031772625.1 Pinus tabuliformis | reverse complement strand
CAGAGAAACCTGCGGATATAGATACAGTATTGACATGCGTTTTGGGATAGATACTCTCGGCATAATCATGACAACCTCGACATTACAATGAAGGGTATTCAATCTCAGAAGCAACCGCGGATAAGGGTTTGGATTTGCCTCTAGTAACCTCGACATTCTCTCCAAGCATAACTTTGGTCTCGACATATCTTTGATGCAGTAGATCTAGGTGATATTCCTGTAGCAGTCTCGGTATACATTCTCGGCATAATCATAACAAGTACAGTAGTACAGGAATCTCGAATATCTCTGAAACTTCGGGGTAATTACAATCACACAGAACTAGGATTCATCTGATATTCTTCGGAGGAAATTACAGTGGTTCAGGACTTCGGACAAGTGTAGTGGTTCAGTACTTCGGATGAGTACAGTGGTCCTATATTTCTCGGATGGGTAACTCTGAAGTAAAGCCTCTCAATGATCCTTGTCTTGGCATAATGAACGATCTCATGAAGATCTCGGTGTAGGAAGAAAACACAGTCATGGTCTCGATATATATGTAATGATGTTATCCAACAGAGAACACTCTGTCTTGGCATACCTCCAGATGTAGTCAAGATCTCAATTATGGTCTCAGTATAGCATATACTGTCTTGACATATTTCAAGGTACAGTAATGATCTAAGCATAGTTATGATCTCGATCTTAAAGGAAAAATAGTCACAAGGAGAAGATCGATGTAAAGGAGCAGCATGGAAATCGCTGTAACGTGTTAAATACTACTGTTCTAAGGCATGGATAAGCATAGTGATGGACGCAGCATGGTTGGATGCAGCATGGTGAATCAGTTGAAGTATGAGGACTGAGAAGTGTGCCTTCACCTGAGTTCAAATCTGTAGTCCTTGTCATCAGAACTATCCTGTCATCTTCATGATGAAATATCTCTGATGTCTGATCTCTTATTTTGGCAAGTCAAAGTGTTGACTTCAAATGTATTTGTACCATCTCTCTCTCTGCTCAACTTTGAAGATAAAAGAAGAATTGATCAAGGGTTTCCCCACACATTGTGGGGTTTGTCCCTGGCTTGCGCCATATCTTGTGTCCTCTTGTCTTGGCTTGTCTTCTGCATATTATATTTATGTTCTATCTGCAGTTTATAGTAATGCTGATGTGATTGCTAACTGTGAAAATTTAAATAAATTGCTCTAGCATAGAACATACCTAATCTTAACAATTCTCATTAATCTCTAAGTCCCTGAACACCCACGGGATTTTTTTTAAATGCAGCACTTAGAATCTAAGGAAATTATTTGCCTGTTCAATGTTTATGCTCCTAACAATGCAGGTGAGAAAAAACTATGTTGGGAATCTATCAAAAGCTTTGCAGATCTAGAAAACTTGGAGAACACAATCATAGCCGGAGACCTCAACCTCACCCTCCTCTCGTCAAAAAAAAGAGGAGGCAGCATCGTCAGGGATTCGGCAAGAGAATTAGTGGAAGACCTCACGCAAGATTGGGATTTGATAGACATGAAGCTAACAACAGGTAACTTCACTTGGTCAAACAAGAGAGTTGGTCCGGGATACATAGCAGCAAGACTAGACAGATTTTTGGTACAAAGTTCCTTCCTTCTTCTTGGATTAGAAGCTAGAATGCGAATTCTCCAAAGCAGCGTTTCAAACCACAAGCCCATCAGCCTTGAGTTGTTGACCCCCAAGGATTTGGGGCCTATACCTTTCAGATTCAGCTCCCTTTGGATCAAAGAGAAAGACTTTATGGAAAAGATCAGAGACTGTTGGAAAGAGCCAGTCAAGGGATCCGCTTTTTTTGTGTGGGAGGAAAAACTAAGAAGAGTTAAAGGCATGCTGAAAAATTGGGCTAAGACCCTGCCTAATCTTGCTGCTGAAAGGAAAAAAATACAAAGTGCTTTAGAAAGACAGCATCTCCATCTTGAAGCAGCTGATATCACTAAAGATGAGTTGGAAAAGGAGGCCAAACTTCAACAAAGCTTCCACAAGGCCTGTCTGGCAGAAGAAGAATACTGGAGGCTCAAGTCCAGGAGCCTCTGGCTCAAATCTGGAGACAGAAACTCCTCCTTTTTCCATAAACAAGCCCAAGCCAGGAAAGGCCGCAACTCCATCACTGAAATAAAAGAAGACAACTGCGTTTTGAAGGATTTTACCAACATAAAAAAGGCAGCCTCAGAGCACTTTGAGCAGCTGTATAAAGAAGTTTCAGGACCTGATCTAAACGCTGCCCTGTTGGACGCTGTCCCTAACATGATCACCTCCAAAATGAACCAGGTTCTTGAAGGCAAAATCACGCAAAAGGAAGTCAAGGAGGCTCTCTTCGCAATGGACCCCGATAAAGCTCCGGGACCAGACGGTTTCACGCCCAGATTCCTCCAGACCTGTTGGCAGATTGTAGAGAAGGAGTTCTACAAAATGATACAGAAATCCCAAGACTGCCAGAAGATTGGAGGCTGTACAAATTCAGCCTTTCTTGCCCTCATTCCCAAAGAGAAAGGAGCAAACTCTTTTAACAGATTTCGCCCAATTTCCTTATGCAATATTGGGTACAAAGTCATAACCAAAGTGATAGCTAACAGGTTGAAAAGAATTCTTCCCAAAATCATCCCGGACAATCAAGGTGGATTTATCCATGGCAGGCAACTGGTGGACAATTTTGTACTGGTTCAAGAGGCGATTCATTCCAGCCTGCACCGAAAGGAAAAAGGTATGGTTATTAAATTAGATCTTGCAAATGCTTTTGACCGTGTTAGACATAGTTTTTTGTTTGAGGTGCTGCAAAAAATGGGGTTCGGTCAAAACTTCATCAAGTGGATTAGAGCCTGTATCTCGGAACCTTGGATTGCCCCCTTGGTGAACGGAAGGGCAGCTGACTTCTTCAAAGCCTCTAGAGGGCTGAGGCAGGGGTGCCCCCTTTCTCCACTCCTATTCGTTCTTCAGGCCTCTGTTCTCAGCTTCTATCTTCAAAGAAAGCAACAAGAACAAGACATCTCTGGCCTGTGCATAGCTAGAGGGGTTAAAAGCATCAATCATGCCCTTTTCGCGGATGATACTCTTCTGCTGGGGGTTGCAACTCCTCTTTCAGCAACCAAATTCAAAGAAGTTCTGGAAGATTATTGTAAAGTCTCGGGCAGTGTTCTAAACAACACCAAATGCCATATCTACTGTTGGAATACTCCTGCTTCAACTGCAAGCTCCATTGCTAGATGCCTCGGTTTTGCAGTCTCAACTTCTTGGTCCTCATTTAAATATTTGGGACTGCCCATCTTCCATAAAAGGGCCTTGAGTAAAGATTGGTACCCACAGTTAGACAAATTTAAGACAAAAATGCAGGCCTGGGGGTCCTCCTGGCTCAATATAGCTGGAAAATCGGTCCTCATTAAAGCAGTGCTCAGCAACCTTCCTCTATTCAAATTTTCGGTTCTATTGGCGCCTGTGGGAATCATCAAAAAGATGGAGGAACTAATCAGAATGTTTTTTTGGAAAGGAGGCAAGCAAAACGAGAAGAAAATTTCCCTAGTGAATTGGGAAACAGTCACCAGACCAACTCAGGAGGGAGGCCTGAACTTCAAAGATCTCAGTGCCCAAAACTTAGCCATGGGAGCCAAATTGATTTGGAAAATCATAGCTCCAAATCCTGGTTGGGTGCAAGTTGCGTTGTGGAGGAAGTACTTTAGAGGACCGAGACTTAGATGTCTGGATCAACCCAAGAACCACTTCAATTCTCCTTTCAGCAGGTTCATCAGCAGAACTAGTCCGTTGATAAGGAATAATTCCTACTGGATTCCAGGCAATGGAAAACGCATTCATCTCTGGAACGACAGCATCTTAAATAGACCTCCGCTGGCAGAATCGAAAGGCATGCCTGAGTTACAGCGCTGGATGTCTGAGGCCGACATAAACTCATTGTGGGATCTCTCAATTTGGAAAGACGATGTGTGGTCGGGTTGGAAACAGCTCCTAGTCCCACCCGACTTACGCCCTGATCTGGAAACGTTAATCACGCAGTTACATGGGCTGGCTCCAATTCAAGTAAGCAAGCAGGACGTGAGAGGCTGGGGATCAAATCGAGCAGGTTATTTTGTAGCCCAGGGCTATGTCAAATGCCTTGAGAGGCCCCACGTGCCTCCCAATCCTGCTCCCTGGGTTGGCATATGGAAAATTCCTTCAATTCCTAAGGTAGATCATTTCTGCTGGCTTCTCTGCCACCAGAAAATTCTGACTGAAGACAGGCTTCAGAAAAGGGGCTTCTACGGGCCTTCTAGATGCTCTCTTTGTAAGGAAAACTCAGAATCCGCCTTCCACCTCATGATTGAGTGCAAGTTCGCAGCCTCCATATGGCAAGAGCTGCTTGTCTCCTGGAAGTATAAATTCACTTTCCCCTCCTCAGTCTCGGAACTATTTGCAGGCTGGATGGCCAGATACCCAGGCTCATCTCCAAAAAATAAAACAATCAGGTCAGCGTGGAGTGCTCTGCCTAAATTCATCAGCTGGCAAGTCTGGCTGGAAAGGAACCGAAGGATTTTTCGAAATAAGGAACAGGACTTCAGAATAGTGGCCAACTCAGCAAAATATCAGCTAGTTGAGTGGCTGGAAGACAAAGGAGACGACACAAATTTAAGCCAGCAGGACATAGAGCTGGGAACTGCTCTCAATTTCAAATTTCCAAAAGCGAACAGCTCTTCTCCTCCTTGCAAAGAATGGCAAGTCAGGAAAAATGAAGCTGATTTTAAAATCTGGATGTCCAACCAAACTCTTCCATCCCTCTTCTTCGATGGGGTTGCCAAAGGGAATCCAGGTACTGCTGGAGCAGGAGGTCTCATCATAAATCCAGATGAAACAGTTGTGCACAGTTTTGCTTGGGGATTAGGCCACTCCTCAAGTATTCAAGCTGAAGCGATGGCCCTTTTCCAAGGAATCAAATTCCTCAAAGAGCTGGGCTACAAGGAGGCAAATGTCTTCGGAGACTCCCAGGTGATCATTCAAGCAGTGGCAACCAACTCCAATCCACCGACAGCTTGCAAGGATAATCTCAAGGATCAAAGACATGGCAAAATCCCTGAATCTGAAATACTTCCATGTTTTGAGAACAAATAACAAAGAAGCAGATAACGAGGCAAACAAGGCAGTCCATTTAGATGCCGGTTCTTGTCTCAGAGATAATGTAATCCTTTGGGATCCAATCCCTTAAAGTGCCATGTTCTTTTGCTTTCTTCTGCATCAGTTTGTTTGTATTTTTCAGCTCGGGAAATTAGCAGCAGAAGTACACTATATTAAATGTAAAAAGAGGAGCCTGCTAAGAGTAGGCGTTATATTTCTCTGGCTGAAAAGTCATGCAGAACTCTACCTCTTCTTTTGTAACCGAATTTGTGGCTCTTTGCCACTCAGTTAATGAAGTCCCATAACCGTTTTTGTAAAAAAAAAAAAAAAAATTGAAAATTGAAATTTTTGTTTACCAGGCTCATCTGCTTCTCTTGCAATCTTTGCTAGGTTCTTCCCAAAGGTACCCGAGGCATTGCTGAAGGTTACGACCTGTCGGTGTATCTCCAGCTGATCAGACTCCAATGGGATCATGCGATCAATGCAATCAATCAGTCCATCTCTGACCTCCCCCCCAAAGCTCCTGACTCCTTAGCTTTATAATGATACCGTGGGTTCAAAAAATACCCAGCTACATGTATAGGGCGATGGAGTTGATTGTTCCATCTTTCATCAATGATTGCCCAAATGGGCCCATAGTTTGCCACTCTATCCTTGTATGTCGTCTTTATTTGCTCCTTTGCTTGATCCATGGCCTCATAAATGAAGCCCATAGCCAACTTTTCCACATCCACCAACCGCAACACCTTAACTAGTGGCTCAGCAAGCTTCACAATCTCTGCTGCCTTTCTCCAAAAAGTTTCTTCATAGACTTTCTTTTTCAATTCTTTGCCTTCCGGTTTGTTAGACCAATTGCTTTGATTCCATTCATCACTGGAAAACATCTTTTGCAAGTTTCTATGTTGGGAAAGCATAGATTGCAATGTCAAAAAATGAGTAGCAAATCTAGTGATGGCAGGCCTAATAATATCCTTGCCCCCAGTGTGTTTCCTCATGAGGCTCAAAATCAATGAATGATTGTAGATAAATTTTGTTATGCTTTTGGCATGATCTACAGTGTTTTTGACCCAATCTATTTTTCCAATATCCTCAAGCATGAGATCTATGCAATGTGCAGCACATGGGGTCCAGAAGATGGTCTTGTGTTTTTCCTCTAACAGTTTACCAGCAAGAACATAGTTAGAGGCATTATCTGTGATGACTTGAACAACATTAGCCACCCCCACCTCCTCAACAACCTGATCCAATAGCTGAAACAACAATTGCCCATCTTTTACCGTATCAGATGCATCAACTAATTTTAAAAACATGGTTCCCCGTGGGCAGAAGACAAGAAAGTTTATGATGGTACGGTTTCTTTGATCAGTCCATCCATCTGACATGATGGTACATCCTGTTCTTTCCCATGAGTCCTTGAAATATTTCAAATACTCATTAATGGAGTCAATTTCTCTCTGCAAACGATACCCCCTTAGCTCATGCATAGTAGGGCCTTTGAAGCCTTTTCCAGCAGCATGTATGGCATCAAACATAGGCTCATAATATGGTGAACGGGAAGCATTGAAGGGGATATCAGCGTCATACCACCATCTAGCTATGTACTCACAAGCAGTCTCCCTCAATTCTTTCTTCCAATGGTCATCTAAAGTGGGCTGCATTTGAATTTTACTAGCTTGAGGACCATGTGCATCTGATGGAGAGGAGGGAGTGAAATAACTTTTGATAGTCATATCACCTTTTTTCATTCTACCCTTTCCCTTATCTTGAACAGAACCAAAAGATGGAGGAACATATCGGAAAGGGTTGGATGCATCAGTATGAGGGATAGAGGAAGAACCCTCAAAATCATAATGGGGGTTGGTAGCCATCATTTTTTGTATCTCCCTCTTCCTCCCAATTTCAGCCTCTAACTCTCTTTGCCTAGTCTTATCTTCTTTAAACTTCTCAAAGCTGGCTAACAATTGCTTCCTAATCTCCCCAATTTCTGGTGAGGCACATGGAGTAATTTGGCCTCTAATCCCCGCCAAGTGTTGTTTCAGTCTATTAATGCCCCCAGGACCTTCCTTAATTTTCCTATGGCAAAATTTGCAATGCATTTCACTATCAACCATTTCAGCATATGCCCAAGCAGGATCTCTCGCTCTAGGTGCCATTTTTTGACTAGGAAATGAAAGCAAACAATCTGAAAATGAAAAAAAAAAATCATTGATTCAATGTTCATTTCTTTCACAAAAAACACTCTCTAGGCTTTCTAGATATGCACCTAAAATTTAATAAGCAAAAACAGATTTGTAGAGGTGAAAAAAATACCTCCAGGCACAAACTGCCTCCTCAAGCTTGCTCCAAGAATCAACTCCTCAATGCTGCTCCAAATGGCTGCCCAAGAAGCTCCTCACTCCAGCTACAATGCTTGCCCAAGACTCCTCACTGCTGCTCCAAAAACAAACTCAAGAACTGCTCACTAACTCTCAATGAAGTTCTCACTCAAATGCATGAGATGGCTGTGAGAGAATGAGAGCATTTGAGTGTGTTAAATAGGGTTTGGGAGGGGGAAATGGACCCCAAATAGCATTTAACTAATTCATAAAACACATTGGAGTCCCCACCAATCAGCAAACACTTGAAAATTTAAAAAAAAATATGACAAATCGCAGTTTTATTGGGGTTACGGGCCGCAGGTAATGACTCGGCCGAGTTATTGCGGAAACGGCCGAGTTGCTAACTGGGCCTCCCGTACCGTTTTCTCAACCGGGTCACTTTTTTTTGCATTGAAATGGATCAACTCGGCCGTTTCTGTTTCAAATCGGCCAAATTTTAAAACATTGGTGTGGCAAGGCTGTACAATATATGCGATATGCGATGGATGTGATAATATATTAAATCATATTGCAATGGTGTAGTCGGGTTCGCGTTATTATCGCAATCACAGTTTTGACGTGACAAGGGCTTTAAACGTTGCGATACATAACTCCCGATATGACGGACGTGATATACCATTAGGGTGCGATACAATAGGAGCATCGGGTCCGCAACCGTATATCACAGTGAGGGGTTTCGGGGGTGATAGCCCTTCATAACTTGCGATATGAGAGTTCCAATAGGCGGATGCGATATAACAATACATCATATTGTAATGGTCACATGGGTCCATATATATATATATATATATATATATATATATATATATATGTATGTATATATATATATATGTATATATATATATATAGATATATAGATATATAGATATATCGCAATCGCATATTTTAATGTGGCAAGGCTTAAAGCCGGAATACAAGGATACATATGAAATACACAGAAAACCTTATATCCGCGCTATTTCTATTATAATGTTTATATAATAGAAATACACAATAATCATGCGTAACTTACCTTTTCCGCCTTTTTACAGCCTTTGCACATTTTCTGATGTCTGCCTTTTTCCGGATCAATCCTCCACCGTAGATCCAACCATCCCATCCGACAGTTGATATTACACCCGACCAACAAAGCTGCTCGGTGATCCTGCACCATAGATCAAAACCGCATTTGATCCAACGCTCGACAACGATATCGGGTGAGCTACATGCACGAGGATTACCCGCCCGATAAGGCGGTTTCCTCTCTCCTTCTCCTGCCACGCGTCAGTCGATGAATGGTATCAAGTGATCAGCCCTAAATACCACTTATAGCCTTGAGTCCACCCGAAAACCGCTGCCACTGTTACAAACCCGCCAGTTAACTGTTGAACGCGGATACGATGTCATATTAAGGATTGTTGCTATAACCTGTTCGGGTCCGTGTTATTATATCGCATCTATATCTATATATATATACTCCTCCGCTCTTTGTACTCCTCCGTTATACTCTTGGCATATGCGATACTCCCGATAGTTCTTCCTTTGGCTTCCGATAGCTCTACTCCTCCGCTCTTACACTTACTTGGCTTTCCTGTGGCTTCCGATACCACTCCACTACCTCTTCTCTGCTTTGATAGCTCTGCTCTATTATTCCTTCGATATCACATGATATGGCTCCTTTGTTCACTGCTCTTCCGCTAGCTTCTCCTCCTGATGCGTGTTCCTCTTCTGATTCTTAGTTCTTGCCTTTTTCCACTGTGTGTTCCTCTTTGCTTCTTCCGTTGAACTTCTTCCTCTAGATTTTCTTTAGCTGCTCCTGTTTCTTCATGGATCTGCTTCTCCTTCTCCTTGGCCTCACATCATTGTTTACTCATCCAGAATATTTCCATATTGACATCAATGACAATCTAGGTCAACAGAGGACTCCAAAGTCCACTTTAAGTCTACTTCAAGTTTAACTCCAAAGTCCACTTTAAGCCTACTTCAAGTTTAACTCCAAAGTCGACTTCAAGTTTTCTTCAAAAGGGTCTCTAAGTCTGCTATAGGGTAGCTCAAGATCACGTCTATCCACTTCAAATTTGCTCCAAGTATGCTTCAAATAGGCTACTACAAAAGTCTTTAACACTGCTCCAAAGAACACCAAGTATGTTCACAAAAACTTGTCAAGGTTATGCTCAAACTTTGCACTGAAAGAGAGGTCGAGTTTGCATCTACCTCAGGACCAAGGTCTATTCCTCAAGGCCAAGTTACCAAAGGCCCAAACAGAGGCCACATGCCGCACTGCAATATAACAGAGGAGCCCAAAATCACAGGCCTGAGTTAGCCTTCGTTTGAATTTTAGGCCAAATTCTACTCATAGATAAAGGTTGAGGTCTGCACCAAAAATTAGGCCAAGTTCTGTTCCAAGTCTCCACAAGAATGGCCAAATTTTGTGCTAGAAAAAGGTCTATTTCTTCTCCAAAGACTGATCAATAAAATGCCAATAACCATAGCCCAAAAGACAGGGAACCAAAACCCAATAACTATTCCTTCAATTAGACTAAAGGTTCATGAGCTATGAACCTCTTTACTTCTCCTCTAGGTTCGAATTCCTCTTCTTGTCTTCACCGAGCGAATCTAACCAAATTGGGGAGGAGTATGGCCTTTATCTATACTAATTCAATCACTTATATTAACATGTTTATTGGAATGGAGGGCCGACTTGTTCTTAAGTAGGCCAACTTGATAAGGGAGGAAAAATCTAGTTTCTTCACTTGAAAATGCATTTCTCCTCAATGGAGAGGAGTTAGGAGGCATGTAAATATTTGTTGCAAAGGGCTTAAAGAGATCTTTTAGCCTATGCTAATCTCCTCTTCAACTGGATATCCCTTTGACATCAATAACAATTAATTCTTCCAACAAATTATCCTTGTGCTAACTCCTTCTAGCACTCACAAGAAATAAATGTTGGTTTATAGATTGTTAGTATCTCGTATGGATCTATCTCTTGGTCCTTTGAAAACACCCATGAAATTTTTTGATTGGTACAATCTCCCTAACTCCCTCTGAATGTTAACCTCTACCAACATTACTAGCAAATCCAACTGCATTATAGACTCTCAATACTATCCTTTGTACCCCTATTGTTGGCCTCCGCTACAACTTCAATTCCTAGCTATTGGAAACTTGTATGGCTCATGTATGGTATACAATCATTTTACCTAAACTTCGTGCCTCTGTCGACTTCCTGCGCACAACTTTTATCCTCGATCGATAATTAGCAATTGTCTACGTGGCTAAGTCTCTTCGTGGCCATGTTCTTTGCAACACCACGCATTGGAAAACCTATCAACCTCACCTCTTGTCGCCTCCCCATGACTTGGTTATGGCATTGCCTCCCCTACATCAGCTTTTTCCATCTGCTCATGGCTTTCAGAACTACCAACAACTCATGCTCGATTCTCCTTTAACTTTGTCACCCGCTTCCATATGTTGCACTTGTTGCAGCTCCTTCCATTGTTGCTCACTCACCTTGTGACTGCCCTCACAATGTCCACAAACACTTGTTAGTTTTTGTAGCATCGGATGTGTTCTAGCCTTGAAATTTTGTGGAGAGGCTAGAATACATGAGATCTCCAAAACCCAGAAATCGTTTCTGGAAATTTTTCCTAGAAATGACTTAATTAGATTATTAGCCAATTTTTAAATATTTCCTAAGTTTAAACTTAGGGAATATGGTTAATTAATCAGTGTTAATTAAGTCAAGGCGTGAATGATCTAGAAACTCACACAGATTGATCCAGAAATGATCCTAGCCATCGATTATGTTTTAATCTTAGTCGTTGGTGCTCCAACAGAGGATTATAAGAAGAGGTCGATGTGGTGATGGAGAAGACACTTGAAAAGTTCGATTTCATGAGCAGATCGATTTCCTGTGTAGCAGCAGCCAATTGTCGGAGAGAGAGCTAGTGAGATCGAAGCAGTGAGAGGGGTAGAGACAATGAAGCCGAAGAAGGATTCCAGATCTGGTGAGTGCATTTGCAAAGAGGCAGAGGAGCCACAGAGAGGCTGATGTTGGGGCGACACAGTAGCCTCTAGAGGCAAAGTTGATTTGCTAGGAGAGATTGACGTTGTCAATTCCAGAGGCCGGGAAGGAGTCCCAGAGTGCCAAAGAAGCGTCTTTCTGGTCAGCAGAGGGCAAAACAACTTCATCAGAGTCCAGTGCGAGGCTCGACGTCCAGCCAACTACGCAGAGCAGTGCAGAGGGTGATGCAGAGGCTCAGAGAACCGAAAATTTGAAGGCAAGTTGTGCCGAGAGATTCCCTGTGGGTTGAGGAAAATTCCTCTCCATATTTTTGCCAGTATTTCTCTGTAGGATTGCCAGTTTCAACATCAAGTTGTAATCAGATTATTTCACTGTTGCATAGTAATAAAACCCTCAGTTGTTGCACCGGTTTTCCCAAGTTAAGTTTTTCTGGGGACTTTTGTCCAAAAACAACTGTGTTATTTTATGTGTGTGTGCTAGCATTTCTTCCAACGTTTATTCTTCCACAGTTTTATTTGTATAGGTTGCAGTGTGAGTTGATCAGTATTTTCCATAGCAAACAGTAAATAAATTGTTAAATTAAAATAACAATTAGGAGAATAATTTCCAGTTGCTACAATAGGATTCTGATTTGGAATTTTTGCAACACTAACCTTCTTTCTAGTGACTCTTCGTCGTTCGGCACTACATGAGCCCTCACCTCTCCCACATTGACTAGCAACTAGACTTGTCTATTGGTTGGCTATGTGGTGGTTGGCGATTATCTAGTTGTGGTGGTTGGTGGCCACTCACAACCCCTTTTTCTATTTTTCTTTTTCAGCCTTTGAGCACTGCGAATTTACTCAACAGTAGGCCCGATTTTTATTCTCAACCATGACTATGTCTTTCATACAATGTACGGCCTAAGTTTTCTTCAACCCCTATGCGAGATTTTGTTTTTGCCTCATACAGTTGCTAGACGAACCTGGCCATTATGACTCTTGTACGAATCTGGCTTTTGCATGATTCAAAGATCAGTCTTCAACACTCCGAATATAATACCATGTTAAATTTCCTCAACCCCGGCACCTAGTTAATTGCTTACTAGAAAATTAGATCTACTGAATAATAACACAACTAAGATTTTAACACAAATAAATAAACATCAAAAGCAAAATTAAAGTACCAATCTCACAAATGCATACAGATTTCTGCTTTTCAAAATCAATGTTTCATTTAAATAACTCAAAACTTACAAGGACTCCCTTTCTTATGATAATGGCCCTTTGAGGAAAATACATAAAACAATAAACCTGGAATTTATTTAGCTGATCAACCCTAGATCTGTCCTTCAATCTGTTTGGCTGGTCTCGATCTCCCATGCCACTCTTTGAACCTTCCTCGAACCCATCACACTTGAATGGAAATCCTCTGGCCAATCACTGAGAAATCCTCCTCTCAATGTCCTATGCTGAAGATGTCTTGTGTGTGTTCTCCCTTAGCCTAGCCTTCCTTAGCCTTCCTTTTACAAGTTTGTGTCATTGAATGAATCCACAAACCTAATCTCCAAAGTGATAGACAGTTGAGATCAACAGTTGAGATTCATCAAATTCACTAATGCAAAAACTTTTGCATTTCATTAGATTATCTCATAAGAAATTACTTTAATTACTAAAGCAATTGCTAAGGCTAAGGGTCATTTAGGTGACTTCAGCATGCCTGGACACTTGGTCCTGTGTAAAAGCACCTGCCCGAGCTACAAACATCAACAGGGGATTACCCACTTGATTGATTTTCTACTCCATCACCCATGGAATTCAAGACACTACAGGCACAGTTACTAGTTTCCAGAGTTTAAGCTTGTTTCTTATGGTTCTCTTACACACAGATTTGCACTTTTAAGAGCAGATTTGAAATGTTTTACAGCATATTTGGATGGTTGCCAAGGGAGAAATAATTATTTAGGTGTAAATCTACATTATAATTTGTCTACATTTATTTCACATAGATTGTAGGTCAAATTTTTACAATACTGTAGGTTAAATTCATAGTTTGGAAGGATCTTTTGTTTCCCAGGTTTATATTTTGTCCCCGGATTGCATTGGGATTCCCCAAAGGCTAGCAAACACTAACATTTAGTGCAAAATGATTACGTGACGTGACATTGACACCTTCGCTAGTTATCTTTTAACCAAACAGTCTTTAGTTTTAACAACACCAATAGTTTTCATGGGCAGCTTTGTGCCACGCTCAAGCTGTTAGTGCTAGCTATGTTTACATGCATGCATTGCCACTGGGTCCGCCATACCCTCAATCTCCTTCCTTTGGCTCTCAAACATAATATGCAATGTAACTTCTGACCACACATCCTCACATTGTCACTGTTTGTGGAGCTCATTAATAGATGCACAACCACATAGAACCTGTCCTTTAATCACTTTGACCACCATCATCTAAGGCTTGTCCGTGATGGATGATAGTGTTTTGAGGTTGAGGAGGATCCAAAATAGATCTGAAGTAGGACCTAAAGTTATTTGTAGGAGCATCGTGAAGCAACCCATTACTAGCAACACATGGGGAGCTCTATAGTCGAGAAAGGTTTGGCATGTAATGCAAGTTGGGCATTGAGAGACCAAACCACTTTTTTCTTTGAACTTTCAACAACCACAAAAAGAGACTCCTGGGATGGGCTGCATTCGCTAGAATGGCTACCACCTGGAGTAAACCTACTTCTCATACAAAGGATTTATGGTGGCACAGCCCTGACCAAACATGAGATTGCCAGCGCTGGGTGATCGAGGTGAAGGGTTGCAGTGCACACAACAGGAATTCTTCACCTCATTCTCCATTCTCCATTCCACCTATCATGTAATAATTAGTTTTATGATTGCCTTGCTATACAAATTTCTATAGCAAGGCAATCATAACTAAATTAACCACAGACCACTGGACAGATAGCCAGTCATGTCTTGGATTGACTAAACTTTAAAACAGAATAAGTTGCAGAAAGGGAATACCATGACAATGTACAACACAGTTTCTGGTAATAGTGAAGCCTAGCTTGAGTTCAGGAGGATACCAATGACAGAGGGCATGATCTCTACCATTACTGGAACAAATCCAAAGCAGGGCATAAACTGATGTGTAGATGTATCGACCCATGACTAGCAACAGGCAGGGTCTCTATAGCCAGGAAGGGCAGTGTGTAATGCATGTCAGGCATTGAATGACCCACATTTCATTGAGTTTGTTGAAAAGTTGGCAACTTAGGGATAAATTTCTAAAAATAGAAAGTTTAAAAATAGAATTTCTAAAAATAGAAAGTGTCAAGTATGACTTTCCAAAAATAGTAAATCGCCTTGCATCAATTGGTAATCAAGTATTGTTGACGGAAAATCCCTTCTAATCACCAATCAATCATAATAGTTCAATTTCGATTTAATCATCAATGTTATTATTATTATTATTAAAAAGAAATTCAAGTCACTCAATCATGGCTCTCAATAATGTTCCCCCACACTCTCATTAATGCTCTTACACTCTTACACTCAATAAAAGCTCGTCATAAAAGATTCCTTTTACACTCTCTTATGCTCTCATTAAAGCATGTCATTAAAGATTCCTCTCACGCACTCTTTAATGCATATGTTACACTCTCCTTAATGGCATAAGTTACAAAAGCATGTGTACCTTCTTAATGTCATGAGTTACATTTCCTAAATGGGCATATGTTACTCTCCCTCTTGGCATGCGAGTTACTCCTTTGTGGAATGGAGTTGTTTCTCCTCCCGTATACATGTGCCTCATTCTTTCTCCCCTCACTACTTGTGCATTGTGAAAGAAGAATTCAAACTTGAGCAAGAGTTGGAGAGAGTTGAAGAAGATTGTGAGAGTGAGACCTGGAGAGTAGGAGCAGAACTTGGTGAGCCAAGGTTGATCCAGTGCTTCAGTGTTTCAGTGTTGATTCAGTGGAAGAGAAGGTTGATTCAGTGTGTGCATTTGTTGCTGCTACCAGTGATCTTCATGCTACAGCTTGTTCAGATTTGGGTGAACTTACTCATTCTCTTGATCTCTCATTGTACTCTGTATCTCTGCTGAACAATTGATTTCTAATAGAAGAAGAATTTGGTTGGGTTTTCCCCTTGTGGGTTTTGCCCTAGTCATTGGACCTAAATTCTCTGTGTCTCATTTTGTTCTTGGTTGTCTTCTATTGTGCATTTGATTTATGTTCTATCTACAATTGTTTATCTAATATTGCAGCATAAAGAAGTTTTGTAATAAGCGATTTTTACAGCATAGAACATCAGAATTTAACCAGAGTCGTCAACAATTGGAAAAAGATACGCATGGGTTGTGCTGTCTTTCGCTAGAACAGCTACACATGGAATAAACCAGCTTCTCATACAAAGGGTTAATGGAGGCACGGCCCCCATCAATAGGCACAACACACACTCTTCACCTCATTCTCCATTCTGCATTCCACCTAACATGTGCTTATTAGTTTTATGACTGCCTTGTTAAACAAATTGGCAAGATAATTATAACTAAATTGAACACAAAGACCACTAGACAGATAGCCAGGCATGTCCTTGATTGACTATAACTTTAAAATAGAGAAAAAGTTGCAAAAAGAGAATACCAGGACAGTATACATCACAGTTTCAGTTAGTAGCGGAACCTAGTTTGAGTGTGCAGAAAGCTTAGCAATGCCATCAGCCAAAACAACTCAATTGCTTGAAATCTTGCGATAATCACACTATCAATAACTACAAGACAAATTTCAGAAATTTGAATAGAGAAAATAATTAGGTAGCTTATACTGGCAGTTAGATTAATTAAGGACATCAGGCACAGTTCTTAAGAACAACCTCATTAGTGTTCAATGTTCATTTCTTTCAGAATTATGTCGTACCACCCTTTTCCATTTAAAGCGTGCTTCCCATGATTCCATCCATTAATTATCTTGAATTGGAGTATGAGATTTTTTTATTTCTATTTTAAACATATTCAAATCTGTACGTAGTTCAACAAGTCGAAATGGCAATAGATGTTGAATAATTATTAAAATGACACTCAGCATACTTCCAAATGAAACAAGTCTGGTGCTCTTGAGACATACAGTCATGACAAGAAACTACACATTGCACATGGTAACAGTTTGTAACTGAAGAGAATTAACATTATTCAACATTCATTTTAAAAGGGTCTCTTAAGTTTGAGAAAATACTTGTAATCAATCACTTTTCCTTCACGTTGGCCCCTTGAGTCCAAGCGATGTCGCATATCCAAGTGATTTTTTGGCTTTTCCTGTCAATATAACAGTTTATATGCAAGATACACAAAATTAAAAATTTGAAATGCACTATAGTTCCTAAACAGAAATAGATGTTAATCTTACTTGATATGGCAGTCGAAGTACTTCTCCTCATTCGAGGAGACAAGAAACAGGAAATAACCTTTGTAATCTAAATATTGTTTTTGTTGTGACTCTGCATGAGAATTCCGTGCAGCAACAGGAATAGCATTCATTGCCCCATCAATAACATCCATATTGAATATCTATCCACCAATGACAGCCTTACTAACCACTAATTAACTGTTGTGCTATATGTTAAAAGTGTAGAATTACTACACATCAAACAGCATCCATGACATGCAATAATGACAATTGTACTGGACACATTTAATGGCAGAGAACAAATTCAGGCTTCATTACAAGAAAGAGAATGAATAGCTATAAGAAAAACAAAAGAAATTTATAAAAAAATATAGCCATTTAAAGAAGTCTAACCAACACTAGATGCAGACTCCTGCCTTGCAATAAATGCAAGGTTGGCCTAGACTAATTGTAGCAAACTGAACTGCAATGAAGGAATGGGCAGACCTATTAATGAGGATGTACAAAATGTTGTAAAATGTAACTAAATTCGGTCTTCATAATTGCCACTATACTTATGTCATTATAATATTATATATAATGTGTAAAATGCAAAAGAAGGAAAAGAGATATTATTTTTCAAACATGGGTTTCATGGTCAAGTCAATTGGTCATCTAGGTCAAGCATGTTCTTCATGCTTCTAGGGTTTGTCAAAATCAAAAAAATATTTGTCATGAGTCAAAGAGTCAAGTCCCATTTGGACTTTGAAAAGAAAAAGAAAAAAGAATTTTTAAATATGTAATTCTGGGTCAAAAACCCCTCTAGGTGCCAAGTCAGCCTACCTGTCAAGTCGACCCTGCCCCAATGGACATGTCTATTTGCACCCCTCTGGACAGTATAAATAGAGAGAAGATGGAGTTCATTTGTGGAAACACACTTGAATGATTTTGGTCTGAAATATCGCAGAAAGGATAGAGATGAAGAGGGCCGAAGTATGAGAGAAATAGTTTCTTCTTGAGCTTAAAGTTTGTGGAAGTTCTGCCTTGATATATCTCTTGTCGCTGGTCTTTTGAAGATGGATTTGCTATGCTAAAGGAAGGTTTGACTTGGCATCTAGAGAGGGAAGTTTTTTGTGGTCATGGGTATTGGATATCTCACTTTGATCTGATTCTATAAGAAGAGAATTTTCTGGGTTTTCCCGTTGGAGGGGTTTTGCCCTAGCTTGGAGCCCATATATTTTGTGTTCTCTGTTTTCTTATGATCTTCATGTTTACATTTTTTATAATTGTTTGATGAAGAAGAACATAATTAAATAAATGAGAAGCCAAAAAATTTCACAAACAGATATCAAAGAAAAGGAAAATCTAGTCTCATCGTGAAGCCTCCCGATTTTCCAACACATAATACTATTTAAACTTTATAGGTGAAAATGCTGACATTTTTCCCAAAATTGCACATATTCTCTCTCAATTATTGTGGACTTCCCATTCATCTTGAAATAAATTCAAAAATACAAGGAATTTTAACCCATACTAGCTGAATGACCATAACTTTTGCATATGAAGACAGAAATTCATCATATGGTCCCATGAAAATAAGTACATACTAGCACGGACAACCAGTTCCTCTATCACAAGATACAGCTCTCTGCATCCTATTGAGATATTTTTTCATATCTGTACCTCTACTTTTTTGAAATGGGATAATTCTCCATGATTGCTTTGTTACTGCCCTCTATAAGAAGAAAAGATTGTTTTGATTTAATGCATTGTTATAAGCCTTAGATAAAGCCTAAAAATTGCTGACCGTAAGCTTGTACTATAGTCTATATCTACTCCTATAATGATATTAAATTCTTATTGATTGTGCTACAGTGGGATGCAATACCTTTCAGAGGGTTGCCACCATAGGGGATCAACAGTATTATTAAATTAAAACAGTTGCAATAGCATAGAATGCCAGTGTGGTATTACTTTCAGAGGTCAACTACCTTCATAATTATCCACTATTTTTTGTAAATAAAAGTGGTGATGGGCAAGCTGAGTGCGTGGAGGCACGAATTAGCGAGCCAGGACGATGTGTGCTTTGACCACATGGATGATGGCAATGAACATCAAGTGGCATTGACCATGAGAGTTTCAGCTACATAGGAGGTTTCCTCATGGGCATGGTTCATCACTCACTTGAGATTCCTAAATATGATAGATGATCACCAACTACCTCTCTAGTCCTATTGACCTCTCTTTTGGTCATTTGTTGGAGATTAATAAAATTATCTTATCTTACAAGTAAGATTCATTATTGCATGCTCATCAATCTTTTTTTCTATAAATATACCTGCATGTGAAGCTGTGGTTGTAGGGTACCAGGGAGCCTGATCCTTAATAGTTCTAACATTCTCAAATCAATCTACATAAATTCACCTAATTAACCATTAAAAACTTGTGTCTCCAACTTTGGAGTTAATGTCAGAGGCTTAAAATGAAACTCACAAAATGCCATTAAATATATATAAATCCAAAATCCCTACATGTAAGGAAATCGTGGAGAGCAACAAATGCTTCACAAAACCCCTCCAAAGGCTGAGATTGATGAACCACTCGTGAGATAATGATCTTGATTCTAAATGGTACAAAATTCTATCCAATTTCCACTTAATAGGAATGTCCCATTTCTCTGCAGTTACTTTCTTTTGAGGTGAGATGTTGAAGCTAATTTAAGTGCTTCCTCAATCACTATTCTGTACAAACAAATACCCAAAATAGCCAACTAATTGAGGTTAACAAAACAGAGAATGCAATAAAAGGTATTTCTATATAGTACATGTTACCATGTATAGGGGTAACCATAGAAGAAAATTTGTCTCCCATAATGCATATTTCCAATTTTCCAGTCGGCAGCCTCATGTGGCCCTCAAATAACAGCCTCTAAAATGCCTATCATTCAATATTGGTTAGTTCATCCACTTGATCAATGTACTCATTCGATGAAGGTGGGTCAGAAACCATGAAGTACATGAGCCATCATTTCATACAAAGTGCTTGCATTTAATGTTTTATGCATCTAAGTAAGGATCACGGGTTGAAGTCAGATAATGGAACATGATGTTTGGAAGTTACACTTGTTGCCTCATTTCACCTTGGTGGTCATCTTTTCCTTCTAGTCCCATGTAACCGCTCTACGACATTTCTTTCACTATTTAAGAGGAGCACAAACAGGAAGCCTATTTAAAGATAGTGTTTCCATATCCTTCCATATTTAACACCTGCCATCTATCCATTTCTCCATTGTCCTCTCTTTTGGGTTGGTTGTTGTCAGTTGCTCGTACTGGTTCCCCACTTATCTCATCCTGTGAGAAGAGGGGATTGGAAATGCCCAAAGGTTGAAGCAGCTGCACAAAGAAAGAAAGAAAGAGCATGTGCCAAATCTTAAAGTGCAAGAAAGAAAGAGCATGTGCCAAATCTTAAAGTGCAAAAAAGTGGCAACACATAAATTATAATTAACAGCCAAGTTAACTTGAGCTCTATCGCCTCATGTGAGGCTATCACCCTAGTCCCATGCATATCATGGTCTATCAATGTAAAAGGGACTTAAATAAACATCCCCACCCCTATGAGCAATGAATTGCCCATCCTAAAGGGAGTTTTTAGAAAAAAAGGGAAAATCAATGAAGCTTGTAAAGGGTGGAAAAAGCAATGCCAAGTAAAGGATACTCAAGTAATGCAAGCACACCCTCCACAAAGGTGCTTATAGATAATGGCCTTGCATAACCCATGTCTAAATAAAGCTCTCATGAAGTCTACCCCTGACCATATCACTTATCACTTATACCTATTGAGTGAAGGGCCAACCTAGGAACTGTTCCTCCCCCTAGGACTGGAAGCAACTAATAGGAGTAATTGATGACCCTCCCATTCCTAAATCTGGCAACTTGTATGAGGTCTTAAACTAGTGGGAAGTTTGAAGAAGATAATGTAATATGCTTATATGGCTTTGACATTAAATATAGTGAACTTTTTATGCTTCAATGCCTTTTGTATGCATGCTAGTTGGTCTTACTTGATCCCTTGAGCCTACGTTTGATGATGATTTGAAAATGGTTATGGTCGTTTGGAAGACATTGTTGAAGCTTCTCTTGCACTTCATGGACAATGCCACAGACCCTTTGGAGCGAATTCCACTTTACTATGGATGTTGGACACTTAATGGTGAGCATTGAGCTTGAAGAGAACTTGACACACCTTCAAAGACACTCCTCCACCGTTGGTACCTTGGAGACATTTCCCTTTGGAGCTAGAACATTGCCCATGTGAGATAATGTGATACCTTATGCATGAGATGGGGCTTGAGGAGGAGGATGTTTAGCTTGAGGAGGCACCTTTTGATTATGAGATGTGACCTTTGGGCAAGGAAACAGGCCCCTTAGACAATCCATTTCACCTTTTGTGGAGAGACATTCCTTTTGGAGATGACATCACACTTTTTAGGCCTCTACACTCAAACGTGTGGCCTTTCGGAGGGCATTTTTTAAGTTCTATCACTATATTTTCATCTTTGAGGCTATTTTGGGGGTTAACTTGGTGATCTATTGTAATGTCCCCAATGGATTAATTGCCCAAGGGACAAAGTAGCCTATCAATCCCCATAGGCTATAGTCTTTGATAAAGGGGAAAACCTCACATTACCCAATGTTTGGGCAACATGGGGTAAGTTTTGGGGCAGCTGGGGCAAAAATCCCAAAGTTGGGGTTGCCACAAACCCCTCTCAACTAATTAAGAAGGAGAAACACCCACAAGGAAATCTATAAATACAAGAGAGTAAAATTATTTTGATCATCACAGGATTAGATCAATTTGTCTCTGTTTTCTTTGAGTCTGAGGCTCTAGAGATTTTAAGACCCCTTTTATATTACTTGACTAGTTTCGGTGGAGGTGATCCAACTGTACCTAGTCACATTCTTCTCGTTATGGCATAAGTCATTTGTAATACATTAGGACAAATTTTCCTTTTCCTACGGCTTTATATTTTGGTTAGGGCTTGTTACCACTCAAACCAGCAGGGGACCTATAAGGGGTTCCTAAGAAGGAAACTACTAGGTTAAGGGTAACGGTGGAGGCTTAGCCCACTGTCACCACAACTATGTCTCCCTGCTCTTTACGAACTTTCACCGATGGGAGGAGTCTCAATAGTGTAGGGATCACTTGTAAAGTATATGTCAATGGATAGGTGGGAGCTGACCCTGAGGTGACCCTGGAAACCCTTTCCCAAGGATGGAGTGAGGAATGGAACTTGATTTCTCTTTAAACAAGGGACTTGACCCTCCAGGGGTAAGAGGTGAGGATTGGAGGGTTGAGGGAGAAGGAATAGGCTTTTAGTCGAGTTTCTCAATCCCTTGGGAAGCTTGGATTCCCAAATGGTCCTTAAATAATAAGCTTTATTGAGAAGTGGGACCACACGGGGCCAAGTGGACCCAGTCCAGTTTCGAGGATGGAATGTAGCAACCAATGATGTTCCTATCCCGAACAAGGTGAAAAGAAAGGATCAAACAAGAATATCTACTTCAAAAGGTTGAACTAATCCTGTTGGGGTCTAGCCTTGGGGATGCCTAGGCAAAATTCAATCCTAGAGCTAGGGCTTGGGATTCCCGGAGATTCCACCATTAGAATTGCCTCAAATTTGGAGGAGAGGGAGGGACCCACGAGCGCAGTAGCCTGTAGGAGATCGAATTTTTTCCTTGGGTCAATTCCCGGGAAATTGATGCCCTAGGTGACCTTTAAGGGCTAGACATGGGAAAAAAGGATAAAAGGTGAAAAAGTTGGAAGGAGATGACCACCCTTTTAGGGATCAATGCCTAATTCACTTGGGGTTATGGATTCAAGGATGATGATGAGTAAGAACTTGGTTTCTTGATCATGGAGGCCCAGAAAGTCAACTTCATCCAATGTTGAGAGAAAGAAAAGAAAAGTGGCCTTCAAGCATTTATACTTCAAAGCAAATGAGGCAAGCTTATCAAGACAAACAATCTCTAGGACATTTCATTCATATAACATTGGCCCATACATTAAATTAGCTAAAACATGCTTAATTCGACATTTCAATTATGCAGTGACTAGCCCTAATTTTAGCAAGTATGCAACAAGAAGAATAACAACGTTAAAATTTACTTACAGTGTTATAAAGTATATCCAACCAACATTTCGTTTGCAAGACAAAGCTCCAAGACAAGAAAAATAGCCCAAATCCATACATCAAAATTCATCCATCTCCAAAAATATCCTCCAAGGAAAAAATGTGAAGTTCTCAATGATTAGAGAGATCCCAAGTCAAGTCATCATTCAAATGAATGTATCTAACATCAATATATAGCCTCCTAAGGAGTCTGAATTAGCCTACGGGCCTACATTAGCACCTAATGATAAAATAATGTGCAAATAAAACCCCTATTGGTGACAACCCCACCAAACTAGCTCACAAGTGTAAAAATAAGCCTCACAAGGGGCCAAATAATAATATGTACATGTTGTGGGGCCCTCCAAAGGCCTAATAATGTCCTGAAGTGCCATACTGAGGAATAAATTCCTCGGAATATGATGGACAACGGGGTGGCCTATTGTTCTCCAAGTAGTAGTCCTGTGGTGCTCCTGGTCGGTCTGAAGGCACTTACATGACGCCATGGGTCTCCATATGAATCGGAGGTGCCTGTAGATCCTCTGCAAGGGTCCGAGTGGTGGAATGAATGCTGCCATGACATCGTAGAAGTCTTGGGACACCTGCCAAGAGTGTGGGGCTCCTATGGGCCCTACTGGGCATAATGTACCAAGCATATCACCATCATCGCAAAAGTGGATAGCTAGTAGTCTTTGAGCATTGATGAAGATCCATGGAGTGTGGTCTGCTATTGTGGAGGACAATGGCTCTCTATGCACACCCTATATGTGCCAATGTAGACCTCTGGGGGTTAGGATCCCGTATAGGGAGACCAAACCCAAATGGAAACCACTTGTAATCCTGCATAAGATCCAATGCATCCCCTAGGCTTCCAGTACAACCAGTCATTAAAATAATCGGGTAAAAGAGCTTACAAATCATGGATAACAAAGTGGGCACTTCATAATGGCATGCCCTTCCGTAGTGGGCTTTGGCATGTGCTAGTGTCTCCAAGCTCCAAAGGGGGTTAACCAAGTACCTTATTAGGTGGTTTCAGCCCTTAAAGGGGATAGTATGTCCAAGGTACATCCCTCTAATGGGGGTGGCAAGTGATAAATAAGTGGAATGGAGTAGGGAATGAGAGGGGCAATCCTGGGCCACATATTGGGGCATAGGGGTAGCTAGATAAGGGGAAGCCCACACCTAGGTATATAATGCGTAGGAAGGAGCAATCGTGGTACATGAGGTGCCCCAACCTTGATTTTTCCACCCTTATTTATATGACTTTTGCCTTTTATGAATTTTCTTTAATTAATTGCTCGTGGCTCAAACGACAAGAGCATGATGTGTGAGATACAACAGTGATTAAACCCTTTTAGGTAGGGCGGTTCATTGCCCTCCAGGGGTTGGGACAATCATGGGTTCCTGAATGATAAAAGAGGCTCATCTAGGGCCTATGGAACCAGGGTGATGACCATGGGTTGGGGTAGAGCTCATGTATGGCTTTTTCCCACGCGCTGATTATTTTTGTCCCGGCCATCTTTTGCATTTTGTGGTGCACTTTCCTGTTAAATGTGGCCAATTATGCTTTTTCTTTTTCTTTTAGTTGCTTCAACCTCTGGGGCATCATTCCAGGCCTGACCCAAGGTGGGGACAAGGGGATAGGGAGGCTGGCCCTATGTTGACCCAAAATGGAAATGTGTACCCAGGTGGGAAAAATGATGAATGGGGTATAGTGAGTGGAAACGAAGTAATATATGCGGATAAAGGAGTGGAACCACGCACCCAAAGTCGGGGTTTTCCAAGTAGTACCGCCCTAGAACCAAATGGTCAATAAAGTAGATCCCACGAGACTAAGATCCAAGGGTAACATCCAAAATAGATTAAGGAGACGAGCACAAACTAAGCCCACCCTTTCCGCCAAATCCCCCCATCAATCCATACCTAGAAGTATCCATGATAGTTAAACCCAATACTGAATTACCAAATGACAAGACATACCTTTAGATTCAGGAGGCCCACCTTCAAACATACGATCAATACAAGTGGATGAGGGACCACATGGTTGGCTAAGGTGGCAGAGAAACGGCACAACAAGCTAGTAGGAGGCTGCAAAGGGCTGTTGGCTGTCGGCTGAGGTTCATCATGGAGAAAAATTTATCCTTGGGATATCACCCATGAAGTGGTGGGTAACATGGCCTCCTTAAATAGTTAGGTTTTCAACAAATTTCTTTCTACAAACAATGATTCCAGCACAAGATACGATCATCAATATAATGCAATATTAGAATTTAGCCATTCAAACAATATTGTAATATTAACCAATTCAATGCATTGTCAATAAGTATCAAAATTCTAACGGTTCAATTATTCTGGATGCAATAGACCTATCGTCTTCTACTCAGATCCGACTAGACTAGCTAGTTTGACTAGCAAGTAACCTTAATTAATTTTTACAACTAACCCTTGTCTACGCGACTTTCTAAAATGTGACTGTTGGACACCTAATCTGCTAAGGGTTATGGTGTGGAATTTGAAAGGTCATTGGAGTCCAAGAGACCACTTGGTATATGAAAACCAAGGGCCATAACAATGTATTATAAATGTATATCTTGTGAATAGTAAATGTATCTCACACTTATCTTCATTTGTTCCTGAAGCTCCCGCGACTGATTCCGGACGCTTCGAGCCTGCTTTGAGATGCGATTACAGATGATGATTCTTTGCAGCAGCTTCAAGGTGTCGACCCCTGAATCTTTAGATGCCTGCCTTCTTTGTTAGTGATTCCTTAATTGTTATGGGCCCCATGTCTTCTACCAAGATCAGGATCAACTGCTTGAATGGTTGTTTCACGATGCGGGTATCATCCATCCATTACAGGAACCGCCACAGGGAAACCTTACAAGATATTCTGTCACGGTCGATTTTCAAGTTATCGGATATCACAAAGGGTCGATGCAGTCAAACCTCACCTTGATTTTCGGGACATTTTTTGCCTTCCTGTGTATGATCTCCGACAATTATTTAAACTACTAAATCCGCCTAGCTTCCAGCTTTTGTAATTCTTCCGATTTCAAGAATCCACCTATTTTAGAACTATAACAAATTGTCCAGAACTAAGAATAAATCGATCTGCTTCGGAATATGAGACAACTTTGTTACTTCAATCGGCAGAGAAATCCCTTTTGATAGAACCAGCTTTAAGAACCCTCGCTAACTTATCTCCTAAACGATGTTCATGTCCCCAAAAATCAAAGAACCAAAACCACAGAGAATTCGTTGCCCTCAAGATAATGTTTTTGTGCCAAACAAGATTAAGAACCAATAGAATTCGTTGTCTTTCTAGAAGTATTCATGTGCCAAAACAGAAAGAGAGAAAGTAGAGAATGTGTCAACTAGGGTGGAATCTTTCACCATCGAAATTGACAAAGAGAAAGGGGTCATAAAACCCTCAGAGCCTTAAGCTCAAAAGAATAGAGATAAATGACCCAATTCCATGATGATCAAAATGAATTCATCCCTCTTATATATATAGATTTCCTAAGGGTCTCTCCTTAAATGATTGATTAAATTTCACTTCAAACCCCAATTTTGGGTTTCTTTCCCCCGAATTGGAAATTTTAGGGTTTTCCCCTTTATTGAGGACTATAGCCTATGGGGATCGATAGGCTATTTCGTCCCATAGGAAATTAATTTCCCAGGAACATTACAGTCCCCCCTTCCCGACATTGCTTATCCTCAAGCAATGGAAAGCTTCGTTGTTGCCCCCCTCTGTCTTCTTTTTCATGCCCATTGTTTGTAATTCCATGCACAATTTCTGATTTTCCATTTTCATGCACATGTTCCTGCAAATGCTGACATTCAGCCATCAACTGTTGGAGTTGCATATCTTTGGTTTCAAGTTCCTTGTTGACCAATTCTAAAGCATTCTCCAATTCCCTTATCTTGTCTGAACGTTGGAGAATTTGTTCTAAAGACATTGTACATTTGTATGATTCAGTCCTTAAAGAGTTATCTTTGTCATGGAGGCTCCTTTTCACGTCGCTAAGGTGTGAAAGTTGATATCGTAAATCACTTAATTGACACCTTTTCTCCACCGTCATGGCCCTGGATAACTCAAGACCCTCGTTGACAAGATCCAAAACTCTTTCCAATTCCCCAATTTTTCCCTTAAGATGCATATGTTCTTCGTCATTAGCCAATTTCTTTACCTCTATTTCAGTGCTTTTATCTTCAAGGATCTCTTTTTCTTCTATAATGGATGATAGTTGATATACCACTATCTTCAACCCCAATGTTGCTTTGATAACTTCCCTGTTGTTACTTTCAAAGAACATAAATGCATACGGAAACAAATTTGGAACTGACAAGCAGAGCTCGAAGAATTCATACATCAATCTTGTTATCCCAGTAATCATTGCACTTACCATGTGTGGTGTACTACCTATCAGACACCCTACAACCATGTTAAAGAACTCATGCAGCTTTTCCAATGAACCTGCATTTTTTGTATCTTCCAAGCAGTAGCAAATTTTGTCTAGCAAATCATAAGCCCCAGATCTTGTTTATTATTGGATCCTTTTACAACAAGAATTATTTCACTAAGGAAACAAGTAATGCCCCCATTTTTCCTCTCTTCACAAGTCATTAAAATATAAATGATTAAATATTGCAAGCAATCAAGCCGGTGTCGGTTGGCAAAAAAATGGCAGGATGGCATTGTTGTGACCATAAGTTCAAATATCGCATCCACATTATTTGCCAGAAAATCCTTGTGTTCCTTCAAAATGCTTACGAGCACAATACGTGCCTTCTTCTGAACTAGCCCTTCATCATCCTGCAAAGTCGGCTTTGTAGCGGCAAAAGGCATATTCACAACTTCAACATCCAGCCCCTGCAAAAGTGATACTGTCAGATTTAAGAGTTGGGCCCTTGTTGATGCTACGGTATGTTCATTATTTGAATCATCGACTTCCATAGAAAATTTCCTTACATGCCCAGATTTAGTTGCTTTTTGTGTTACTTTGAGACGCTTTTGCATTGCACTGATAAAAAATTGTTTGACTACTGCCTTGTCAGATACAGAAGCTATGTCTGCCATAGTAGCCTGCAGATATCCATGCTTGTCTTGGGGAGATGACATGAAGATATTAAATAAATTCGAAAGGAATTGAGGAGAAAATGATGTCAAAATTTTCAGATTCTCTGATGCAACTTTTGAGTTGTAGCGAGACTTGGCTTGTTGCTCAGCTAGACTCAATTCCAAGCCCTCAACCTGTTCTGAACTACTCAATCTATCGAGGGTTTTTTCCAATGCTTTCTTGTTTTGTTGAATAAGTACCTGCAAGCTTGAACAAATTATGTGTAGTGACCAAAAGTCGGACATGCAGTGGAAATATTTAAAATACTTCAAGGACGTAAATGTCCATTGTAAGACATGTAACTGTATATTGAATATTTTATAAGAATTGATATGAATGAGATATGAGATGATTACAAATGAGAATGAGGGCTTGCTTATATACCCTAGGCAAGTACCCTTTCATGAATGGGCATGTCCCTAAGACATGTCTCTTCATGACTAACTAACTAACCAATAGTTAATTAATTATATTTATTATTATTATATTTATATTTATATTTATTATTTTTATATGAATTATATTCAAGGAATTTAGACTTCTGTGATCCATAACGTTTGTTTAGAAAAATCTTTGGCGAAATCACATAATTGATCATTTGTCGACGCGTTTCGAACCAACTAGTGTGGTTCATCGTCAGGACAAGTTGAAGATACAGATCCAGTATAGCGAGTTAAATAGTCCAAGCAGAGACTCCAACGGCTAAAAAGACTAACGGCTATTTTTCAACTTAAGGACCCAGTCAAACCCCTTTAACTAAATTAATATTAATATTCTTTATAATTATTATTATACTACTAGAGCTAAGTAAACTGGGTAAAAATTAACTAGATCAGAGATTATTAATCTATTTATATATTTAATATATAATTATATATAATATTTTTTCAATATCTAATATAATACTATATTTAATATTTAGTTTTTAAATTATTAGAAAACTATAATTTTTACTAAAAATTGAATTAGATCAATGGTTAGTTATCAAACTAAATCATTTATTTATTTAAAATATTATATATATATATATATATATATATATATATATATATATATAAATTAATATATTACCATACCTAACATTCTAATAATATTATATTTAATGTTTAAATATATATATATATGTGTGTTTTTTTTTTTTTTTTTTTTTTTTTTTTTTTTTTTTTTTTTTTTTTTTTTTTAATATATCAATTTAAAATTCTTTAATAACTAATCATTCTAATAAAAATTTTATTTAAAGTATAGATATTAAAATATTATATCAATTTCTATTTATATAATTAAAAACTTTTTTTAAAATTTTTTTTTTTTTTTTTTTTTTTTTTTTTTATTTTTATCCTACACTATCTCTTAAGGTTAGTTCAATTAACTAGAACTAACAAAAAATCAAAATTAATCAAATGAATAAATGAAAAGTAATATTGATTAGTTAAGAAAAATGCATATTTTAATTATACATGTATTTATAGCATAAGGATGTTAAAAATATAAGGTTAATAAAAGGTAAATAATTACCGTACAATCTAAGGATAGTTCAATCATAAATTATGTTAAATATTCCCAGGTTGCCAAATTTAATAATCTTCGAATATAAAGGGAAAAAGAGGGGACTAAATCAAGATCATAAGGGCGATAATTAAAAGGAGAACAAATCAAATCAAGAGAAAAGCAAGCAAATAAACCACAAACACAGAGGAAACAAATCTTAAGGAAAGGAAACAAGAAACACAGAGACCATACCAAGCAAGGACCGTGGAGGCTAGGAAGATAGGGCTGGGACCCAGCAGCTGCTGATCTTCCAGCCATCATCCCTATTAAGATTATTCGGCCTTTTTTCGATTTCCAGGGCCTCCCTAAACTTGCGATGGTGAAACTGAGCAACTCTAGCAATGACTTGAGCCTCTTCGATACATACATGATGCATCGTCTTCTCGGCATGCTCTGCCAAGGCTGAGGATTTGGTCCTACCATGCCTCAGGTCGGTAGAATGCTCGCTAATCCTTTGATTGATAGAGCGTCCTGTCTCACCAATATATGGAATCCCACAAGAACAAGGGATGACATAGACGCCCTTCATGTCTTTAGGGTCAATAGGATCTTTTACAGACCTGAGGGAGCTACGGATAGTATTAAGAGGTCTAAAGGTTGCGGGCACATCAAATTTTTTCAGAATCCTTGCAATCCTATCCGTGGTCCCTTGGATATAAGGAAGGTTAACTCCCATGACACGATCATTAGGATCCCTACGGATTGACGGCTCCTTTTTAGCCTTGAGGAAGGCCTTTTGACCCAGGTGCCTATCATAACCATTTTCCAAAAAGACATCAAGGAGATGAGCCTTCTCCTTTTCCAAGCTCTCTTCATCAGAGATTCTAACAGCACGGGTGGCAAGAGTGCTTAGAACACCTAACTTTTGAGCTGGGAAATGATGGGAAGAAGCATGCAAGTATTGCTCAGTATGCGTCTTCTTCCTAAACACTTGATGAGAAAAGGAACCATCCGCTTTCTTAGAGATGAGAACATCCAAGAACGGAAGACAACCATTGTCTTCTTTTTCCATCGTGAATTTTATGGCGGCGGACTGGTTATTAAGATGATTGAAGAAATGATCAAGCTCATCAGGACCATGAGACCAGACAACACCAGTGTCATCAACGAACCTTTTCCAAAGCTTCGGAAGGAGACGAGACGAGGCCAAAGCCTTAGACTCAAAATCCTCCATAAAGAGATTGGCGACTACCGGGGACAAGGGGGAGCCCATGGCAACCCCACAAGTCTGCTCATAGAATTCTCCTTCAAAGCTGGGAATATTCGAAGATTATTAAATTTGGCAACCTGGGAATATTTAACATAATATATGATTGAACTATCCTTAGATTGTACGGTAATTATTTACCTTTTATTAACCTTATATTTTTAACATCCTTATGCTATAAATACATGTATAATTAAAATATGCATTTTTCTTAACTAATCAATATTACTTTTCATTTATTCATTTGATTAATTTTGATTTTTTGTTAGTTCTAGTTAATTGAACTAACCTTAAGAGATAGTGTAGGATAAAAATTTAAAAAAAAAAAAAAAAAAAAAAAAAAATATTTAAAAAAAGTTTTTAATTATATAAATAGAAATTGATATAATATTTTAATATCTATACTTTAAATAAAAATTTTATTAGAATGATTAGTTATTAAAGAATTTTAAATTGATATATTTATATATATATATATATAAATAAATAAATAAATAAATAAAAAACACACATATATATATATATTTAAACATTAAATATAATATTATTAGAATGTTAGGTATGGTAATATATTAATATATATATATATATATATATATATAATATTTTAAATAAATAAATGATTTAGTTTGATAACTAACCATTGATCTAATTCAATTTTTAGTAAAAATTATAGTTTTCTAATAATTTAAAAACTAAATATTAAATATAGTATTATATTAGATATTGAAAAAATATTATATATAATTATATATTAAATATATAAATAGATTAATAATCTCTGATCTAGTTAATTTTTACCCAGTTTACTTAGCTCTAGTAGTATAATAATAATTATAAAGAATATTAATATTAATTTAGTTAAAGGGGTTTGACTGGGTCCTTAAGTTGAAAAATAGCCGTTAGTCTTTTTAGCCGTTGGAGTCTCTGCTTGGACTATTTAACTCGCTATACTGGATCTGTATCTTCAACTTGTCCTGACGATGAACCACACTAGTTGGTTCGAAACGCGTCGACAAATGATCAATTATGTGATTTCGCCAAAGATTTTTCTAAACAAATGAATTATATTCATAACATTGCCTCTCTCTTCAAGAAGGTTTGTCCTCAAAGCTTATTGAGAATATCTTCTTGTCTCTGAACTTTCATCTTCGTTGATACAAGATGATATGATGCTCTGAGTGATAGACAAAATTGTCATACTGAGAACGGATCAGACCATCCTAGATTAATCTTCTGTGGAATCTTTTGACCTCTGGAAATTTGTGATGAATAGTTATCGTAGGACTGGATTCTGCAAACTCCAGTATTCTTGGGAACATAAATTTTGTGTTTCTGTTCTAAGTGATATTGGTACGTAGATTGATTGTAAAGTCTACACTTGTGATTCAGATGTCGATAAATAGTTCTTCTAGTTGGACTTTCCCTTATCATGTTAGTGGTTGTTTCCTGATTTCCTTCAGGCGTTGTTGTTGTTGAGTTGGCTACTAAATCATCATTTGGAATGTCCATCGTTTGAACTGCAACTTCTGCATGTGTCTTCACTTCAGTAGGTTTATCCTCTACTTGAGTTACGATTTTGACTGGATCGGTATTTGTTTCTTTATCTTCAACTTGGACTGAAACAACTAGAGACTTCGATACTACTTCTTGAAGTTGTTCCAACTTGTCATTTAGTGATTTCTTATCACTTTTAAGCTTCTTTATTTGCGTAAGTAAAGCTTGGTTATGATTAATTAGACATGAAAGTTCACCATTTTCTGAATCGATGACTTTGTCCTCAGTATCTTTTTCTTTATCTTTTAAATTTTTTATTAAGGGTTTTTAGGCACAATTTTTTTTTTCCTTTTCTGATAGATTCTCCTTTAGCTCCTTATCAAAACTTTCATTTTCTTGTTTTAGTCTTTGTTTCTTAGCCTTGGACTTTTTTATCCGTAAAAGTAATTTCTCATTGTGGTCCCTTAGACGCCAAATTTCTTCATTGATTTCTATTGATTTTTCATGAAACCAATCTTCGAGATCTTTATATTTATTTTCTGATGCTTCATTCTTTTGTTGAAGTTTTGTGATTTCTTCTTTTAATCTTTTAATTTGTGTCTAGTCGTTACCTTGATATTCTTCCAAAGTAAACAATCTTCGACATTTTGGACAAGGTATTGTGCGATTTTTAAAAATCGACAAATATTGATCTTCTGTACGACAAAATGGACATCTAGTCCAAAATGTAGAGTTCCATATGGAATCCATAGTTTCTTTGTTCATCTTCGAATTAGACTCCATTTGCTTTTTTCTTCAAAAATGGACTTCTTTTGTGTTCGTCGATGAACTTAGGGTTTAATGATAACCTCGTTTTCTTTAGTGAATTTGAACACCTTTATGGATTCTAAAAAAAATAATTTCCCTAATTTTTATTTTTTTTATTCTCAACAATTATTTTTTTCTCTTAAACTCTCTTCTTTTTTATAATTTTTTCAACTTTCTTTTTCTTTTTTTTACTATATTTTATTTTATTTTATTTTTATTAAAAAAAAAAAAAATCTATATATATTTATAATCTTTTTTTTCTTTTTGAAAAGTTACAACCCTAGTGAAACGTGGCTATTCACCTCTTTGGGGTATAATATAAAATATATGTCCACTTATGTGCCTTTGACTCAGTTAATTTTCTCCACAAAAAGTAAAACTTACCATTCACATAAAGAGATTTTGTATTCCTTTTGTTCTTCTTTTACCTTGCAAATACCATGGGAGTTACCATGGGTTGCTAAAACTACGATCTTGTAAACCACTTAATGAAGAATCAAGATAATCTTATCTACTCTTCCTTCTCTTACGTATAGTTTTAAAGATATTTGGAAAGATTCCCTTTTGACTTTATCATGCACTTTTTATCAATAATGTAGAACCTTTTTATATATATGAATGTTCTCCTTCAAAATTTACATCAGACTATTTTCTTTTTACTAGAATAATTGAAATGTCAATGGCCAAAGGCCTTATTATTTTATTTTTACTTTTTCAATTAAATAATTTATTTATTTTAATTCTTTTCTTTTATAATCTTTTTTCCAAATCCTTTTTTTTAAGTGGCCGAGGGCCTGACCGAAAATGGAGAAACTCCAACTCGTGTCGCAAAACACTTTAGTTGCAGCATCAATTTAATGGCCAAAGGCCGGGATCTGCCAAACTTGGCTCTAATACCAATGTAATGACCAAAAGTCATATACGCAGCGGAAATCTTTAAAATACTTCAAAGACATAAATGTCCATTGTAAGACATGTAACTGTATATTGAATATTGTATAAAAATTGATATGAAATATGAGATATGAGATGATTACATATGAGAATGAGGGCCTGCTTATATACCCTAGGCAAGTGCCCTTTCATAAATAGGTATGTCTCTAAGACATGTCTCTTCATTACTAACTAACTAACCATTATTTAATTAATTATTATTTATTATTATTATATTTATATTTATATTTATTATTTTTATATGAATTATATCCATAACATTATGCCACATAACTTTGGCTCTTTATGAAGCAATGCACCCCATTTCTTTGCAAGATCTCGAAAGTTTTGAGTTATCTATTAGGTAGTTGCAAACTTCCACAGTTGGTGGATTCACATCATTGTTGTGATCATAACTAGCAATCCTAGATAAACCAATCAGGCAAGAAGATATAACCAGCCTTACTGGATGATTTGGTTGTGCATTACCTCCATCACTCAAAACTCCTTCAGAAGTGACCCCTAATGAATTTGAATTTCTACACTCTGTATTTGATGATCTTCTCCTTTTTTTTGTTGGTTTTCCACAATTATTGCCTCAACTAGAATTCGTGCTCTATTCTTTGACACACTTATTGACATTGTTTCTTCATATTTGTTCCTTTCACCATCTAATTCAACCAAAGATGCGCAACAACAGGTAGGTTGATTCAACTTATCACCCAGTTCGTGCTCACATTTTTTACCACCAATGTTCTCTATTGAATATGTAGGTTGCATATCATGAGGGGATGACCTTTTTCCCAAATAACTTATTTGTCCAAGTTCACCATCTTTGAAGGAGTTGACATCTGATGTGGGTAAAGACATCTTAACCATTTTATTTCAGATATCAGAATCCTTGTATGGACTACAGGAACCTTTTTCAACCAAATTTTGACATTTATGGTCCTCGTGGCCAATTGTTTGTCTCTTTGCTTCAGTTGTGGCATTTTTGTTAAATTCTTCTAATCTTGTAAGGGTCATTTTATTCCATTCTTATACCCTGTTAATATTTTTTGCTTGTTTCTCTTCTGTCTTCCTCAAAATCTTTGCTTGTTGCTCTTCCATCTTTCTCCAAAAGACTCTACATACCTGTGCCAAAAATTTGCTTCGAGTGGTTCCATTTTAATTACCATCCACGCTGGCAAGATTTCTGCTTTGATACCACTATAATAGACTAGAGCAATTTTTTTCTTTGCCTAAGGCTTTATATTCTAGTCAGGGCCTCCTTAAATAGTTATGTTTTCAACAAATTTCTTTCTACAAACAATGATTCCAGCACAAGATACAATCATCAATATAATGCAATATTAGAATTTAGCCATTCAAATAATACTGTAATATTAACCGATTCAATGCATTGTCACAAAGTATCAAAATTCCAACAATTCAACTATTCTAAACGCAGTAGACCTATCATCTTCTACTCAAATCTGACTAGACTAGCTAGTTTGACCAGTGAGTAATCTTAGCTAACTTTTACAACGAACCCTTGTTTTTCTACGCGACTTTCTGAAATGTGACTGTTGGACACCTAATCCGCTAAGGGTTATGGTGTGGAATGTGAAAGGTCATTGGTGTCCAAGAGACCACTTAGTAGATGAAAACCAAGGGCCATAACAATGTATTATAAATGTATATCTTGTGAATAGTAAATGTATCTCACACTTATCTTAATTTGTTGTCCATTATTTGTGTTTGTGTTTAACATGGTATCAGAGCGGGCGAATTCTAGCCTTACTCCAATTTGAGCCATTGGTTTTGTGGCCAGCTAATATGGTTTGATTACTTGGTTATCTTAAGAGGGTTCATTCATTAAGTGACCTCTTCTAACCTGAAGTAATGCCCCTTCCTGCTCAGCCCTGCTCACGACTCTAACTTTCCTGTCCTGTCAGATGTGTTTATTGCTCCACTCAAACCTACGCACCTAATGCTCTATCTGCTTGGTGTTACTTATTCTCCTGGTTCTCTTAACGATGCTTATGTTATTTTCTCTGTCTCCCATCTCAACGTTGGCTCTATCTCCTGATTGTACATTGGTCCGTTGGAATGCTGCTCAGAAACACCATACTTTTCCTGCTACCATTGATATATCATTTTCTGTTACTATGAGTGTCGTTGAAATTTGGTACCGGAGGACAAGTGGTTCCTTAAGGCTTTGATCTTTGGCCTAGGGAAAAGTGTCCAAAAGAATTTAATTTTTCTCCTAAAGTGACTTTGTAATTTTTTTATAAAGTTAAATCTAATTTAAAAGTGACTTTAAGTGATAAAGTTACTAAGTCTAATTTTAAAATGACTTTTATAAAGTCAATGAAAAATTAGAAAAGAAAAGTGACTTTGGAAATAAATGACTAAGTGGGTCTTTATTAAAGTGAGGTGAATTAAAAAATAAAAGTGAGATTTAAATGAGCATTTAATCTCAGCCTTAGATCTCAATCTATTTCAGCCATTGGATTTAGGGATCACCCAAAAGTCACTTGGATCACCCAAAAGTCATTTGGGGTTAGATTAAAGGAGGAAAAGGTCACTCATTCTTTCATGAGCAGATTGGGAGAAAGAGAGCAAGAGAGCAAGGGAGATTTCTGGATAGGGAGGAGAAGGAGACAGCAGCTTGGCACACATTCCAAGGCAGCAGTTGAGCAGATTTGTACCGCTGATTCAGCACACAGTGAAAGGCAGATTTTGGCACGATTTTCGAGGAGTGGTTTGCATAAAAATCGAGGAATAGTTTGCTGGTTTTTTTGCACGCAAAACGAAGGCCGTACAGCAGCATTTAATGCTGAAAGTGGGCACAAAAATCGAGGAGGCCGTACAACATTTATTGCTGTCCTGTTTGCTGTAATTTCCAGTTTGCTGTGAGGCATGGGAAAAGAAATAAGTTGTAAATTTGCTTGCTGATTTTTTGCTGAATATTTCTCACTGTAAAAAGGCAATTTTCAGAAATAAAGAAGAGCTCTCAAACTGGTTTTCCCCAAGAGTTGTAGGGGGTTTTTCCAGGGTCACATTGACCAAAAATCTCAGTGTTTAAATGTGTTTTAATGGCTGTTTATTACTAATGATTTTTATTTCTGCAATTTCCAACATTCTGTAAAATTTCCAAAATTTGTGTTTTCAGCAAATTTATTTTTTCCAGCTTGTTAAATGTATGGTTATGGGAAAAGGCATTTAACTATATGGGAGAAATAAGGGGAAACTGAAAACCGGGGTGGGAAATGAGAAATTTCTACATGGTATCAGAGCTTGAGTGCTAAAGGGCAGTTTGGGACAGCAAAAGGAAAAATTACAGCTGCTGATTTTTCACTCAGAAAATTCCAGCAAGCTGATTTTTTCATAAACAGCAGTTTTATCTTTACTACAGCAGTGCTATTTTTCAGTTTTAGGACAGCAGGATGTCATTGGGATTGAGGGTGGAGGATAGGCTAGATGGGCATATAAATTACAGCGTTTGGAAGGAGAGAATGCAGAGTATCTTTGAGGAGGCAGAAGTCTGGGATATCATGGTGCATACCACACAGAACCCTGTTGTTGTGCCTACTGATGCTACTCAGTTGGCTGAGTATAATAAGAAGAACAATAAGGGTAAGAGGCTGATTCTAGACGGAATCAAAGACCATTGCATTCCTCATGTGAGAGGAAAGAGCAATGCCCATGAGATGTGGACAGCATTGTCCAATCTCTACCAGAGTACCAATGAGAACCGGAAGATGGTCCTGAAGGAGAAGCTGAAGAACATTAAGATGGGTAATGATAGTGCAGCTGGATATCTCACAAAGATTACTAATGTGAGAGATGAGTTGGCAGTGATTGGAGAGGCCATTCCACCCACTGAGTTGGTGCGGATTGCAGTGAATGGCCTCCCCCGTTCATGGTTGAACTTTGCTGATGGGGTTTGTGCACGTGAGACCCTTCCCAAATGGGAGAGGTTTTGGGATGATTGCATTCAAACAGAGATCAGGAAAGGTCAGCTTGGGGCAGCCAAGCCAGTTGAGCAAGATGAGGATGTAGCACTGGTGGCAGGAGGCAAGAAAGGCAAAGGGAAGAAGCAGGCTTCCACAGGCAGTGGTGGGGGCAAAGGCAAAGGTAAAGGTAAACAGGGGAACACACAGAAGGACTATTCCAAGGTGAAGTGTTGGAATTGTCAAAAGATGGGACACTATGCAGTTGTGTGTCCGGAGAAGAAGAAGAAGAAGGGGAAGAACCAGGACGTGGCAGCTTCAGCAGAGATTAAGGACTTTGCAGGTCGTTTTGACCGGGAGATTGCGTTCACTACGTGTGAGTCCTCTAGTGCAGGATCACCTGCCACACAGGTTCAAAGGGAGCATGCTTTTCCCTCGATTAGCGGAGCATCTTCAGGTATCTAGTATGTGGACAGTGGGGCTTCACGTCATATGACAGGAGTCCGTGAGTACTTCTCAGAGCTTTTAGAGAGTGGCACTGATATAGAGGTAGTACTCGGTGATGACAGAGTTGTTAGATCAGTCAGGGTGGGGACACTGACATTTCAGAGGGAGTCCAAACCTCCCTTGAAAGTGTCAGATGTTCTTTATGTGCCAGGGATGAGGAAAAACCTCATATCCGTCTCAACTTTGGAGGACAGAGGATATGAGGTACTGTTCAGGGGAGGACAGGTGTTGATGTATCCCAGGGGCACTCCAGCTGATTCAGCTAGAGTGATAGGTGTACGCCATGCAAAGGTGTACAAGTTTGCATTCCAGCCCCTTTTGGCATTGAGCAGTAGTACCGACAGCAGAGCTAGCAGTTCTGAGCTGTGTGAGATTTGGCACCGCAGGATGGGACATATGTATCATGGAGCCTTGAGGACATTGCGGGAGATCACTACAGGTGTGCCAGATTTCAGTACTGATCACTTTGATACTTGCAGAGGTTGTGCGATGGGCAAGTTTGCCAAATCCCCTTTTCCCAGCAGTGACAGCAGAGCGACTGGGATACTTGATTTGATTCATTCCGATGTGAGCAATCGGATGTCTCATGTTTCCTTGAGTGGATATGAGTACTATGTTTTATTCATTGATGATCACTCCAGGAGGACCTGGATTTATTTTTTGAAGACCAAGAGTGAGGTCTTCAAGTGGTTTCAGGAGTTCAGAGCTCTTGTGGAGACACAGACAGGTCGAAAGATCAAGTCCCTGAGGTCAGACAATGGAGGAGAGTACACCCTTGGAGAGTTTGTTGACTATTGTGCGGAGGCAGGCATTAGGAGGGAGTTCACTGTTCCTTACAACTCCCAGCAGAACGGGGTTGCAGAGAGGAAGAACAGATCCATCATAGGGGCTGCCAAAGCCATGTTACATGATCAGGGGTTGCCATTGTTCTTGTGGGCAGAGGCCTGCAACACAGTTGTTTACTTGCAGAACAGGAGTCTGCATCGTGCCTTGGGGCACATGACTCCGGAGGAGGCTTTCTCTGGGAAGAAGCCTGATATTGGTCATCTTCATATCTTTGGATGCATTACATACTCCTATATACCCAAGGAGAAGAGGACCAAACTAGAGCCCACCGCAGAGAAGGGTATCTTTGTGGGCTACAGTGAGACCTCAAAGGCCTTTCGGATTTACATTCCTGCACAGAGGAGAGTTGTTGTCAGACGGGATGTGAAGTTCGAGGAGGACAGGGCCTTTAGGAGGTCACAGGAGTTAGAGTATCTGGATCAGCCAGACCCTCAGCAGCAGTTGAGTCAGTTGCAGGGATCCAGTGGGCAGGGATCAGGAAGATCAGGAGGTACATCTATGAGGATGTCAGGTTCGTCAGTGACCAGTGGCTCACCGAGCCAGAGTGGTGGTGCTTTGGGCAGCATGCAGAGCAGTTCACAGAGCAGTTCACTAGGGAGTCCACTGATGGATAGTTCACACGGTACCTCAGCTTCTACAGGTTCAGGTGCAGGCAGGAGGACAGCAGACAGACAGTCAGGAGTTCAGGCTCCTGATGGTGATGAGGAGGAGTTTCATTCTCCTATGGGAGAAGCATGCTCAGGGAAGAGAAAGCCCAAGTGGCTTCAGGACACCTTGAGAGATGCCACATCTGTTGCTGAGCCGAAGAGGCCGGTCAGAGAGAGTAGACCACCTGAGAGGTTTGTAGCTATATGGCAATGGTTACCAGCATCCTTGACTCTGAGCCTTCTAGCTATGAGGAGGCAGCTAGCCAGCAAGTCTGGAGAGAGGCCATGCAGGAGGAGTATTCTTCTATCATGAAGAATGATGTTTGGGAGGTGGTGCCGAGGCCTGAGGGCAAATCCGTGGTTACTTCCAGATGGCTTTACAAGGTAAAGCATGCTGCAAATGGCAGCATTGAGAAATTCAAAGCAAAGTTTGTGGCTAGAGGGTTCTCCCAGGTAGAGGGAGTTGATTATGAGGAGACCTTCGCTCCCGTGGCTCGATATACTTCGATCCGCTCCATTATATCGATAGCAGCAGAGATGGGTTGGAAGATCCACCAGATGGATGTGAAGATCGCATTTCTCAATGGCTTCATACAGGAGGAGGTGTACATTGAGCAACCACAGGGCTTTGAGGTGCATGGGAAGGAGTCCCATGTGTGCAGACTGAAGAAGGCCCTTTATGGCCTGAAGCAAGCTCCCAAAGCTTGGTACTCCAGGATAGATACATATTTGCAGGGGATGGGTTTCACAAAGAGTGAGGCAGATCCGAACCTTTACTTTATTGTGATTGGTGAGGAGCCTCTCATTCTGGTGCTGTATGTGGATGACTTGGTCATTACAGGTGCAGAGAGACTCATAGAGCACTGCAAGAGAGATCTTGCGACGGAGTTTGAGATGAAGGACATCAGCTTGATGCATTACTTTTTGGGCTTGGAGGTGTGGCAGGAGGAGGGGCATTTCTTCCTGGGGCAGGGGAAGTATATTGTGGACATCCTTAGCAGATTCCACATGGAGGATTGTAGACCCATGTCGACACCGATGATCACCAACTGGAAGAAGCTTCATGCTTCGGATTCCGAGTTGGTGGATCCCACATTGTACAGGCAGCTGATTGGTTCCTTGATGTATTTGGTCAACACTAGACCAGATATCTGTTTTGCAGTCAATACGATGAGTCAGTTTATGTGTGAGCCTAGGAAGGTTCACTGGGTGGCTGCAAAACACATTTTGCGATACTTGCAAGGGACAGTGGATTATGGTCTGGACTACAGGCAGGGAGATGGAGTGAGATTGGCAGGATACACTGATTCTGATTGGGCAGGTTGTGCTTCTGATAGGAAGAGCACTTCAGGGTGCTGTTTTGGGTTGGGTTCAGCAGTAGTGTCATGGTTCAGCCAGAAGCAGCAGTCAGTAGCACTGAGTTCAGCGGAAGCAGAGTATATGGCAGCCAGTCTAGCTAGTTGTGAGGCTATCTGGCTTTGCAAGATGTTGTTTGACTTATTTGGTCAGCCGTTGAGACCTTCAGTGATTTACTGTGATAATCAGAGTTGCATTAAACTCACGGAGAATCTAGTTTTTCATGACAGGTCAAAGCATATCGGGATCAGATATCATTTCATCAGAGACTATGTTCAGAAGGGAGCTGTGAAGCTTGAGTATATTTCCACTGATGAGCAGGTTGCAAATCTTCTTACCAAAGCCTTACCATGGGGCAAGCATGTCTACTTTAGAGACAAGATGGGTGTGGTGAGAAACACCTTCCTCGGTAAGAGGGAGTGTTGAAATTTGGTACCAGAGGACAAGTGGTTCCTTAAGGCTTTGATCTTTGGCCTAGAGAAAAGTGTCCAAAAGAATTTAATTTTTCTCCTAAAGTGACTTTGTAATTTTTTTATAAAGTTAAATCTAATTTAAAAGTGACTTTAAGTGATAAAGTTACTAAGTCTAATTTTAAAGTGACTTTTATAAAGTCAATGAAAAATTAGAAAAGAAAAGTGACTTTGGAAATAAATGACTAAGTGGGTCTTTATTAAAGTGAGGTGAATTAAAAAATAAAAAGTGAGATTTAAATGAGCATTTAATCTCAGCCTTAGATCTCAATCTATTTCAGCCATTGGATTTGGGGATCACCCAAAAGTCACTTGGGGTTAGATTAAAGGAGGAAAATGAGGAAAAGGTCATTCATTCTTTGATGAGCAGATTGGGAGAAAGAAAGCAAGAGAACAAGGGAGATTTCTGGATAGGGAGGAGAAGGAGACAGCAGCTTGGCACACATTCCAAGGCAGCAGTTGAGCAGATTTGTACAGCTGATTCAGCACACAGTGAAAGGCAAATTTTGGCATGATTTTTGAGGAGTGGTTTGCACAAAAATCGAGGAACAGTTTGCTTGTTTTTCTGCACGCAAAACGAGGGCCGTACAGCAGCATTTAACGCTGAAAGTGGGCACGAAAATCGAGGAGGCCGTACAGCATTTATTGCTGTCCTGTTTGCTGTAATTTCCAATTTGTTGTGAGTCATGGGAAAAGAGATAAGTTGTACATTTGCTTGCTGATTTTTTGCTGAATATTTCTCACTGTAAAAAGGCAATTTTCAGAAATAAAGAAGAGCTCTCAAACTGGTTTTCCCCAAGAGTTGTAGGGGGTTTTTCCAGGGTCACATTGACCAAAAATCTCAGTGTTTAAATGTGTTTTAATGGCTATTTATTACTGCTGATTTTTATTTCTGCAATTTCCAGCATGCTGTAAAATTTCCAGAATTTGTGTTTTCAGCAAATTTATTTTTTCCAGCTTGTTAAATGTATTGGTTATGGGAAAGGGCATTTAACTATATGGGAGAAATAAGGAGAAATTGAAAACCGGGGTGGGAAATGAGAAATTTCTACAAGTGTTTGTCAACGCTATGCTCTACATTGCTCTTGCCATGTCATGCCTTTGTTATTCTAAGCCCATAATTCTGGTATCTCTGTTTATTCCATTCGTGCCCATTTCATTATTGTGCATTAGTTGTGCAGTCCTTCCGCTCTCACTGATTCCATTTTGAGCATCGATCCTCCAATTGCAAACAATTTTGTTTTTTCGTCTACTTGAGATTACCTTTCTCGGGTATCCAGGCTAGCCCTGGCCATTTATTTGAAATCTCGCTTAAGCAATTCTGAGCCTGTGCCCTTTCTCTGCACTTGAGCATCCATTTCCATGCACAAATGGCTTTGAAATTCGAGCTAAGCTATTAAAGAACTCTCATGGCTTTCTATCAGCTACATCTCTATTTTATCCTTGAAAAAAATATATATTCTTTTTCATTTCCAATAGAATCCACAACGGGGTCTCTCGTCTCTTCTTTTACATTAACCTCATCAACCATTTCCTCGCACCATTTTGTACCGAGTCGTTGCTCAAATGGTATTACCTGTTTTTATTGGGACCTTTATTTTCTTATTTTTAAGTATGTAGGAAAGATTTCCAATAAGTGAGAAGCTCGTTGATACAGCTTGAACCTATAAGAAAATTTTGAATGAAGTATAGTATGAGGCTACGGACTATGTCTAGATGGCATCAATTGCCTCAAAAACAATATTGGCAACGTACCGTAAGCTCCTCTTGGTTTTGTCGAATTCAAACGTGAATTCAGATCCGTAGTACCTTGTATTATGCACAATTGGTAGACTCATTACTCTATCCATCCTTCATATATGATTCCTTAAGACCAGGTCTACCATCTCAAGGAACAACTCGTTCGGCCAAGCAATAGTTTGGTGGGGGAGTCGAAACACTTCACTACGTCTTTCTTTTATTAGCTCATTGTTGTACATTTCCTTTAAGAAGTTGAAGCTTGTGTGGCGTTCAAGTCTTGCATCTCGAAGTTCATTCATTGCGTCGAATGCATACAATGCAATGAGTTAAATGGTTCTGCACTGGTTGGACCATTGAGTCCATGCATAGTTTGTGTTGAATTTCCATCAAGTCCATCATAACCCCTGGGATGTACGTTGGAATGACACCTATAACATCTTTTCTCGGGCATGACACCTGTATCAATCTCTCAGCGATTCGGGGTTGTGCCAAACGACTTACCTTTGCACGTTGACTTCAAAGGCATGCAGTTGGAGCCAAGAAAAATCGAAAAAGAAATCCTTATCACTAGAGTTTGGGTTTGATGTTACAGCGTTTGCTTTGACCAAGTGGTCAAGCCACTAATCAAGATTTGCTCTAGTTCTCATTGCATCAACAATTTTACCAAGGGATTTGTGGCCAAACCCGTTGTTGTTGTTGGTGCTAATGCAGTAGGGTTTGCAGCTTGATTAATAGAAAGTGTTGGGGTTGTTGGTTGTGTAAGAAATATAGTGTCTTTGTTTTGTTTGTTGTGTGGACGTATTTAGCACGTTGGGGCCCGGAAGAGATCCTATGGACAGAACGCAGCGGAAGGGTAATATTTGAAGAAGCATTGTTTTGATTTGGTTATAGGAGGAGCGAATCTCAAGCTAATTTCATCCTGCATAACCTTCATCAACTTCAAAGAAAATTTCACATTATTTTGACAAGTACTCTCTTGCTGTCAACAATCATTGTTGAGACATCTTTCAAAACTTGGTTTCCAAGTATCTCAATTTGAAGTTTTTGGCCTTCTCAGCGACGCCAATACCCATTTTGTTCTTGAGTTGTTAAGAAAATGGCTCTAATTGGTGATGTATTAGAATTATTGAATACTCTAATACATTCCACTCTTGATGGGATGGTAAACATCAGCATGAACACTCTCTCTGATATTAGAACTTGTTTACAAAAATCACAAGAGAAAATAGAGTTTTTGCAACTCGAATCACAGCTACAACGAGATGAGTTACAACAATGTAAGCATCATTCTAAATGGGTTTTTGTTTAGAACAATCCTATGTTTGAGTATGAAGTTGACTCCCATCAGAAACTAGAAATTGATTAGATCAATGAGCCCATCTCAGGAGCAAATTTGCATGCAGATGCAGATGTCCAGTTTGCGCTTCCCAAGCCCGTCATCAAACCTTGGGAAGAGCTTGTCGACAACAAGCATAAAACTAGTCTTGGATACGACAAGGAGGTGTCCTTTCATACTCCAAACTATTCCAAGCCCATTCAATGTAAAAGTGTTGGGTTTCTTCAAGACAACTTTTCTTCACCTGCACCTCATCCACAACAACAGATTGTCAAATGCCAACATTGTGACAGAGTTGGCCATGTGAAAGATCATTGTTTTGATCTTCATCCATGTGAGCATTGTGGTCAGCACACTCATCATTCAAACATATGCTTCAGAAACAAGCCTCCTACAAGAACAAAGATTCACCTTGGATGGATCGCTTCTTAGCAATGGGCTTCAACGGCCAAGAAGATATTTCACTCACATCACATAATTTGTTCTAGAGTATTGAAAAGGCTTGCAGTTGAGTTCTCTTCATCTTCTCACCTTGTATTTGACAACGGGGAAATTGATGGTCATATACAAGCTTCAAAGATAAATCAAGCGAGCCTGAGCCATAGCCTGAATCTACTCCCTGGACCTACAACCAAAGATAGCCATACCCAGATTTAGAGTTGTAGCCAGAGACGCAGAATCCCCTAAGCATGCCTTTGGTTGGTGGCTTTCCTTAAACCACTGCAAGTTGCAGACCTCCCTTTTTCCAAGTTGAAGGTCTCCCTCTTCAAAGCATTATGGAGCACTTCCTCTAACAGAAGACTTCAGATTCTTGCCAGATTTGGAAGAGTTTCAGGAATCACACTAAGCATTCCATGTTGAGACCCAAACGTCTCCCTTTTCACAAAAAGTTGGGAGCACTTCCTCTAGCAGAAGACTTCAACTTCTTACCAAATTTGAAAGAGTTCCAGGAACTGCACTACGCGTTCTAGTGTCGGTGGTCATCCTTAAACCATCGCCAGTTGAGACCTCAAGTTCTCCTACCTTATATCTTTATTTGAGAGAGCACATTTAGTCATTGGCTGTAACTTTTGTATTACAACTCTTGGACTCGTATATACACCTTCGGATTAAGGGGGGGAAATGTTGGACACCTAATCCGCTAAGGGTTATGGTGTGGAATGTGAAAGGTAATTAGAGTCCAAGAGACCACTTGATATATGAAAACCAAGGGTCATAACAATGTATTATAAATGTATATATTGTGAATAGTAAATGTATCTCACGCTTATCTTAATCTATTGTGTTTGTGTTTAACAGTGACTGACTTTCAAAAAGGGATCATGGTAATTCGGCCTCAGAAAATTCCAAAAATGTTCCTAGAGCTCCCTCAACTGATTCCCAACGCTTCGAACCTACTTCGGGACGCAGTTACAAATGATGATTCTTCGTAGCAACTTCAAGGTGTCGTCCCCTAACTCCTTAGATGCCTGCCTTCTTTGTTATTGATTCCTTAATTGTCACGGGCCCATGTCATCTACCGAGATCATGATAAACTGCTTGAATGGTTATTTCACGATGCAGGTATCATCCGTCTACTACGGGAACCACTACAAGACAACCTTGTTGGAAAAGTAACTAGGTTCAATTTTCCTTCTTGTATCAATTTGTATTTTTATGTAAAAGAAGAAAATTAATTTTATTTAAGCATGGGTTTCGTGCTCCATTTAATGGTCTTCTAGGTCCAAGGTTACTTAGGAGCGGGAGCAGGAAGCGACATTTTCAAAAGCTCCCAATTTGGGAGTAAATCGGGAGCGAATTTTTATATAATATATATTTTTATATATTTTTATGCATATATGTCAACAAAAGCCTGTAGAAGGATGAATTAGATATAAAAAGCATAAAAACATGGATTAAACCATATAACATCAATCATCTAGAAGTTATAATCTTCATCAACCGCATCCACGAGTAACAAGTTCTCATTTATATAACATGTAAGGGTTCGCATAACCAAAATACCATCAAGTGCAATCCATCTCTGAATCGAAAAAACATCAACTAATAGGCTCTAGATGGCCTCTAGCATCGAAAAAAATCATGCTACAATAGGTAGCTACATATCATCAAAATCATTGCCTATCTTGGGATCTTTGTCATTAATATCACCCTCTAAGCAATTAACATAAGATAGAAAAAACATAGCATGTCAAGTCAAGATTTTGTTTGAGTGATGGGTACATTTTTAGTAGGGTCATGATAGAGGAGTTTGACAACTAATGTCAATAACATCAAGGTACATAGAGGGTTTGGTGCTCTTGATTAAATATGAGTTCCATACCCCAGTACATGACAAAATCCAATGGAAACAATGCAATCCCCCCAATCCTGAAATCCTAAAAAATTGATAAGTCTGCTGGATTTTGAGTGAGTTCTAAAATTATACTTTCTCCATATGAAATCCAATGAGGTCGGAACCACTCTCAAACATCCTGAGTCATTTCATAATAACGTTAAAAACTCAGGTAAAAAAATTAAATGAAAGATAAAGGAGAATGTCACTTTTACTTTAAGAATTTAACATTACCATGAAATGCATATCAATACTAGGGCCATAGGCTTGAATATTAGGTTGCCCTACTTAAAAACTCTTGTTCATTGAAAAACATTTGTGTCTGGAACATCTATCAGACAAAAAATTTGCAAATAAACCAAGGAGCAAATTTTTTTTGCGGGAGCGGATTCGGGGGGCGCTCCCCCACAACCCTGTCTAGGTCAAGCATGCATTTCATGCTCCTAGGGTTTGTCATGAGTCAAAAGAATTATTATCATATGTAAAAGACCCTTTTGGGCAAATTGTATCAAGAAAGAAACATTGTTTTTTTGTCTATAATGTCAATTTAGACTCCCAAGACCAAGTCAATCGTGCCAAGGAGAAATCGGCCTAGAAGAGGGATGTTCAACCTCTTGAAAGGTGTATATATAGCCAGAGAATTTGACCTATTGAAACACACATTATACAAGTTCAATCTGCAATAGGACAAGAAGAAAGAAGAGCGAAAAAGTCAAGAAGACGAAGGAAAAGTAAAAGCAAGGAAGAAGACTTGAAAATATATCTTTTTTGTCCACATGTGCGAGCAAATTAGGGTTTTCTATGTGAGTTGCAAGGGTCGAAGTTGCAGGTCGAATTGCAGACCTAAAGTTGCAGGACCGAGACTTTGACTGGAGCAGTTTGTGAAGAGGTTGACTTTCGTTGACTTTGGTAGACATTGTCTTATTTGGAGGGTTGACTTGGGGCTTGAGGAAGTCTTGGATTTGGTCTTTGGGTCCTGGAGGTCTCATTTTGATCTGATTCTATAAGAAGAGGATTGTTCGGGTTTTCACCAATTGTGGGGTTTTGCCCTAGCGTGGAGCCTATATTTTGTATTTTGTGTTTTGTGATCTTCATGTTTTTTATATTTGCTTGATGAAGAAGAAAAAAATAATAATAAAATGCCAACAAATATCACAAGTAATTATCTAGTAAGGAAAATCAATATTAATCTACAAATGCCTTAATTTTCCAACATGGAATCAGAGCTAAGGTTGGTAAAAGGAGGCTAGAAGATCACTCTCGTTGGCATAGATGAAGATACCTCTACAGTAGTCCTAACAAATGTAAAGTTTTGTGGCAATTTCTCTTGAGAATAAATGAAGTAATTACACTTTAATTTAATGTGATATTTTGTGGATAAGGAAGCTAGTTTCAATGTGGAATGGTACCTACGATGTTGGACATAAAACAAGATCCGATATCTTCCTCTTGACAGAGATCCGAATTTTGCATGATACAAGTAAACTTCAGTTGTTAAGGTATAAATGACATGATCTGAATTGCAAAGAACCACTACAGTGATCTATGACAATATGACTACAACTTGACAAGAAGTGAATTCCCTTGAGCTACTAGATTAAAGATGGAAGTGAGTTTCTTGGTGATACAAGTTGACTTCTGAACAGAGATACGAACAACAATTACAAGAAGATGAGAATGCTTGAAGATTTGAGTCACTATAGATCCAAGTTTCTTCAAAAGTATACATGACGCAAGCATATTACGATGTGTTTTATCCGAGATATGACACTATGATGATCTAAGTTACAATATGAAGCTGAAGGTCTTTTGCCATCCAAGGATTCAGTGATAAAAACTAATTTTTGAAGTCTGATGCAAAGTTAAAACAATTATATGTGTTGTCTCTAAGGCAATGCATGTCTATGATACTTCAAATTGAAATATCCGAATTACTTTCTCTGAGCCAGACCATAACAGTGATATGTGGGTTGAGCTTGAAGAGATGGGCCACTAAGGAGACTATAATATAATACATCCAAAGAGCAACAAATCATTAGAGGACATCTGAAATAGGCCGCAGATCAAGGAGTTCAAGCAAAGAAGGAAAAAGAGACTTGTTTGGGTGATTTTTGTCTTTGCTAGGAAGCCGATTTTGATAGATGCAGGGTCAAGTAGGAGAGGGATAATTCTGGGCATATTTTGGGCTTGAAATCTTCAAGGAACAGGGGTCGAGTTATTTGTTTGATTGCAGGTAGGGCCGAAGCCCTGTAGTGGTTTGTTTAGAGGCCGAAAGGTTTGTTTTGAAGGCACAAGACAGCCAAGCAAGCAATTGTGGAAAGGCTGAGTATGAAGGCAGATAAGGCAAGCTGTTAAGGAAGGTTCTAGCGAAATTTTGGAGGAGAATTGAGGCAGAACAAAGGGTTGTTGCAGTGTCCTAACCAGGCCGAAATTATCTCAAACTAGTGTATGCTCAGAACCAAGTAAGTGAAAAGTTTTCCAGAGGTATGTTTCTCCATAGATTGATTTATTGCTTGTGGTTAGTTGGTCCAAGATTAGACTGAATGTTGGAGCATCTTAAGGTTGTCGGAAGGGCAGCGAGAAGGTGTCACTGTTGTGCCCTAGTTTAGGGCTCATTCAAATGATGTATTGTCCTTAAAAGGGTTGTCCTAAACTCTATGAACAAGTGCATAGAATGAGAGGCTGAGACCCTAAATGAAGAGAGGTATGACCAAATAGTTTTGAGGGATCCTGATCTTCAAGTGGGCCATATTCAGCCTCAGAGAATGTACTGTAGTAAGAGCAGATGGGAAGCAAGGTAGGACTTGCATAGTGAAAGAAGAAAGATCTGATTTTGAGCAATTAGAAAAGCAGCCTATGTACAATGGTTGGAGGACTGTAAGTGGCTGATTGGTAAGGCCTAAGTGTTGTGGACAAGTGGCAGACTTGTCACAATAAGTGGGTTGTATGTGTTGAGAAATCTAGGGGCAGCTTAACTAGATGATTTATCTTATTTTGATAACTGCTTGATGCCTTTTTACTTAACTTAATTAGCTTCTTCTTCAACTTGATTATTATTGTGTTTTCTATCATCAAACAGCTACCAAACAATAAAGATCAATGAGACAAGAAGATACAAGATATAGGCTATCAGCCAGGGCCAAAACCTCTCCTTTGAGAGGAAAAGCCACAAGAACTCTTCTCTTCTTATAGAACTTCAAATGACAAATTCCAAGACCTAAGACCCTTGACAAAGACCCCTCCAAGACCAAGTCAAACCTCTTCTTGATTAGCTTCTCTTCCACAGAGTCAACTTCAATGAAACTAGCTTTCCAACAGCTGCAACTTTTCCTTTGACCTTCTTTTTCAGACCTGCAATTTCGGCTACTGCAGTAGCCCTAGCTTCTGGCACGAGTGAGAGAATTATGGAGAATTCTTCCTTCTTCTCTTTCATTGGGTTTGTATTCCTTTCTTTAACTATTCGACTTGTAATTTTGATGCTTCTTGACCCTTGACTCGGCTCCTTAACCTGACTGCAATTCGGACTTGTTGTCGTTGTAGGGATGCCCTAACTTCCTCTTTGCACATGTGAAAACTTTAGCCCAAAACAGTCCCAAAACTCAGATTCTTCTTCCTTAGAATCTTCTCCTTTTTCGCTAGTACTAGGTCTCTTTATCTTCTATTGATCGAACTTCTATAAGCTTCTTGGATGCTTTCTAATGTGGTTGACTTCCCTTCTTATATATAGGCTACTAGAGAGCCTTATTAGCCTTTAGGCCGACATGCCATCTTTAGGAGGCCGACTTCACTGTCTGATAGGCCGACTTGTTGCTTGCACGTTGACAAGGTCTTGGAGGGTCTTTGACTCTAATTTTGACTCAAATAAATTTTCTTGACTTGATACAATAAGCCCAAGATGGTCTTCCATACATGACAATGACTCAATTGACTTGTTGATTCAATGACAAGCCCTAGAAGCACTCAATGGGTGCTTGACCTATGAACAAAATATCCTTGAGTATGAAACCCATGCATCAAGAATGATAATAATAATTTAATTTTCTTCTTTACATTATATATAAAATCATGATTACATATGTCATTATGAAGACCGAACCTAGTTACATATTTCAATAGTATGTTCATTTACTTTTGGAGAAGCCCTAAGAAGAAGTCTTTCAGTAAAGTGTGAAGAATGTTTAGAGGGCAGATTTGAAGAAGCTCTTTGTACAGTGAGTGCAAGAGTTGGTTATTGTGTGAGCAAATTTGTGAAAACTCTAAGGACAAGTGAAGCAGTGGACATTCACTGTCAAGTGGGTTGTGTTAGGAAGACCTTATGATAGAAATCCTGGAGATATTGGAAGGCAGTTTGATTGGTGCCCTAAGGACTGCCAATTTGAGGGTTATGTACAAAAACCCCGAGGACAGACATCCTAGAGGTTAGACTGACTAAAGATTTATTTGAAGTCATCTTAAGAGTTGGCTATTTTGAAAAGATGAAAATAGCAACTAGAGGTCAAAATTATTTAAAACTACAAAGTTGTGTTGTTAGCGAAGTTGACTTAACAATGGATTGGCCGACCTAGTATTGTGATGATCAAAACTATGTGATGGATTATCTTCGAGGCAAGAAGCAGTGCACTGGTGTAGGAAGTAGTGTTAGACAATTTTTTATGCAATTGGTGAATACCTAAAGTACAGTGGACTGTTAGGAGGCAGATTTGGAGCCCTAGTTCAGGAAGTTGCAAGATGAGCAAACTCAGTGATAAGATGGTTGGCTGAGGAAGCTACAACATTGCCGGTAGTTGATGTAAGGGAAGTATGAGTAATTCCAACATAAGCTGAGGCTTGTTGATGAATTCTCCCTGTTTGAGAGGGAGTGAGGATGGATTTCTCCTCTCAGGTTGAGAGGGAGTAAGGTTGGACATCCGTTCTCCTTGTGTCATGTACTAGGACAAGAATAACCGTTGTAAGTCTAGTGCATGCATAATAGATAGGGAGAATGATGTTTTGAATTAGCATGGTTCTCTTTGTGTCAGGTATTGTGATGGATTAGGACTAATATCCTCAATCAAGTATATAGACATGGATAAGGAGAATGGTGGATTGGATAAGCAACTTGGATAGACATTCTTGAGTCATTAACTGTGACGGATTAAGATGGAGATCCTAAGTCAACTACATGGACTTGGATAAGAAAGGTTCGATGGACAGACATTTCCCTCAAATATACTTAGGGTATCCTAGGTGGAGTATGTACCTCGGTGAGGTGGTGTGGTGTCCCATGGAATGCCTCACAGCGTTGTGCTCTGATCTTGTGAGAGATAGAGTGTACCAGTCAAGGCCTTTGTAATGTGACAATGCTGACTATGATGATCATTGATGCTTATCAATCTGGATCCCTTCTTATGGGAATATTTCAACTTGAGATAGTCATTATGAATACCTCCATAGTTAAGAGGGAGTGTTGGAAAAGTAACTAGGTTCAGTCTTCATTCTTGTATCAATTTGTATTTTATGTAAAAGAAAAATAATTTTATTTAAGCATGGGTTTCATGCTCCATTTAATGGTCTTCTAGGTCAAGCATGCATTTCATGCTCCTAGGGTTTGTCATGAGTCAAAAGAATTATTATCATATGTAAAAGACCCTTTTGGGCAATTTGTATCAAGAAAGAAACATTATTTTTTAGTTTATAATGTCAATTTAGACTCCCAAGACCAAGTCAACCCTGCCAAGGGGAAGTCGGCCTAGAAGAGGCCTATTCAACCTCTTGAAAGGTGTATATATAGCCAGAGACTTCGACTTATTGAAACACACATTACACAAGTTCAATCTGCAATAGGACAAGAAGAAAGAAGAGCGAAAAAGTCAAGAAGAAGAAGGAAAAGTCAAAGCAAGGAAGAAGACTTGAAAATATATCTTTTCTATCCACACGTGCGAGCAAATTAGGGTTTTTTGTGTGAGTTGCAGGGGCTGAAGTTGCAGGTCGAATTGCAGACCTAAAGTTGCAAGACAGAAACTTTGACTAAAGTAGTCTATGAAGAGGTTGACTTTTGTTGACTTTGGTAGACATTGTCTTATTTTGAGGAGATCATTTGGAGGGTTGACTTGGGGCTTGAGGAAGTCTTCGATTTGGTCTTTAGGTCTTGGAGTTCTCATTTTGATTTGATTCTATAAGAAGAGGATTGTTCGGGTTTTCCCCAATTGTGGGGTTTTGCCTTGGCGTAGAGCCTATATCTTGTGTTCTTTGTGTTTTGTGATCTTCATGTTTTTTATAATTGCTTGATGAAGAAGAAAAACATAATAATAAAATGCCAACAAATATCACAAGTAATTATGAAGTAATGAAAATCAATATTAATTTACAAATGCCTTGATTTTCCAACAAACCTTACAGGAGATTTGGTCAAGGTCGTTTTTTAAGTTATCGGATATCCCACTGTGTGGATGTAGTCAAACCTCGCCTTGATTTTCAGGACTTTTTTGGCTTCCTACATATGATCTCTAGTGATTATTTAAACTACTGAATATGCCTAGCTTCCAGCTTTTGTAATTCGTCTAATTTTTGGAATCCACCTGTTTTAGAACTATAACGATCTATCTAGAACTAAGAATAAATTGATCTGCTCCAAAATATGAGAACTTCGTTACTTTAATCGGAAGAGAAATCCATTTGTTAGAATCGGCTTTAAGAACCCTCGCTAACTTATCTCCTAAGCAATGTTCCTGTGCCCAAAAATCAAAGAACCAAAACCACAAAGAATTCGCTTCCCTCCAGATGATGTTTTATGTGCCAAACAAGATTAAGAACCAATAGAATTCTCTATCTTTCCAGAAATATTCCTATGCCAAAACAAAACGAGTGAAAGTAGAGAATGTGTCAACTAGGGTGGAATCTTTCACCACCGAAATTGACAAAGAGAAAGGGGTCTTAAAACCATCAGAGCCTCAGGCTCAAAAGAACAAAGATGATTGATCCAATTCCATGATGATCAAAATGAATCCATGTTAAAATTGGCAACTAGGGCCAAACTCCACATGGGTCATCTTATTTATGACAGCTAATATTTCTCTTGGATTCCTCTCTCCGAGAGGTGTAGGAACGATTTAGAGATCATCTGATTCCGACATGTACAAATGAAGTTATGAATTTATTTTGATATGGACAAATTGTCAAGGTCGGCCATAAAACTTATGTAGGCTCAGAAGCCCAACAGTCACATCTATTCATCCTCAACATTTGTTGTAAATACATGCTGCCTTAGCCTCATTTGGACACACTCGTCTTCACACTTCTCTCTCTCTCTCCTCATTGATTGGGTGCGGATTTTTGGGCCTCTCTCTCCACACGTCTGAAATTTCAAGAGCGACATTTGAGGAGACCGAATTTTTGGACAGTTTGACCATGCGTTGACCAACAGCGTTGACATGTTTGACTATGTTTTTGGGTGAGATATTTCTGTTTGGGCAAGCCGCATTTTTGGGCACAAAAATCAAGGTCAAACGTTGACTTTGACCAGCGTTGACTGCAGCTAGGGCTGACCACAGGGTTGGTTGTTTGACCAGGTTTGACTAGACTGTTTTGGGTTGTTTTGAGGGTTGATTCATCTTGCTGTTTGGAGGCCGAAGTTGACTGAAGTTGACCGATTTGCTGAGGGTCAAATATGCCCTGTTGACCAGCATTGACTTTTCTGGTTAGGGCTCTTTTGCTGCTGTTATAAATTATCATATTTTTAAATTGTACTATCTCTCTCTGCTGAACTATTGAAGACTAAAAGAAGATTTGATCAAGGGTTTCCCCACATTGGGGTTTGTCCCTGGCTGGTGCCACATCTTGTGTCCTCTTGTCTTGGCTTGTCTTCTACTGTTTATGTTTATGTTCTATCTGTATTTTACTATCATGTTGATGTGATTGCTAATCTGAATATTGATACTGGGCTAATAAAGGAATTGAAGTAAAATTGCTCTAAAAACATAGAACATATGGTTGTTGCCTAAAATTAACATGGTATCGGAGGTGAGGTGAAGACAAGGCCTAAGCAAGAGTGAAAGAGCAATCACCAAATGCAGTTGGACAAGGACAAAAAGGCTCAATGGGTTCTTCATCCTACTTCCCGGTTGAAGGCAAGCTCCATGATAAATCTGACTATCATGGATGGAAGATGTCTCTTGATTTGACCTTGGAAGAAAAAGAAGTGATGGATTATGTGCAAGGTAAAATTCCTGAGCCTCCTTCAAATGCACCGGTGGCTATGAACACCAAGTACAATAGGGTTGAAGTCAAAGCGAAGAAGATTATCAGGGATTCCATTGACAAGCATCTGGTGGCCTACATCTCCGAATTGAAGACCTCCAAGGAGATCTACGACAGGTTGGTCGGCATGTTCAAGGTTACTAATGCTAATCAAATTCTATTTCTCAAGAATAAGTTGAAGGATATTAAGAAGGGAAAGGACGAGGATATTCAATCCTATTTCTTGAGGATTACTGAGATCAAGAATGATCTACTCTCGATTGGAGAAGTCATTCCTGACAAGGAACTTACCCTCACCACCCTTGGAGGACTCTCACCTAAGTGGTATGTATTTAGAACCACCTTCCTCAACAATGATCGAATTCCAGGATTTGAAGAATTGATGTCGAGATGCATTCAAGAAGAAACAAGAATGGTGGAGCAAGAAATGCCTTCTAATGGAAGCAACCCCACTGCATTCTCCGCTCATGCCAAAAGGAGAAATAATGCAGGGTCTAAAGGTCATTCCATGGAAAGCCTGGATCGAAGGGAGGAAGGAAGGGCAGGGGCTTTGTTTGCAATAAGTTTGGCCACTATGCAAGGGAGTGTCCAAATAGAAGGGACACATCGCATGATGATGATCGCAATCATTCTAGGGGCAACTTCAACAACAATGATCAAAGGAATGGCAGGTCCAATGGCAAAGGAAAAAGGAATGTGGGACATCAAGGAAATGGACGACCCTCCAAGAAATCAAGGAACTCCAGGTATGAAGAATCAAATGTTGTTAACAATAAGCAAAAAGAGTATTGTCTTATATCGGCCCTCTCCACTGCCTCTCCTTTGGACACTTTGGGAAATTGGTTGATTGATAGTGGTGCCTCAAGGCACTTCACCGGATACAAGGAAGCCCTCTCTAATCTGATAGAAAAGGAGACAAACTTGGAGATCATCCTTGGAGATGATGCCACTTATCCCGTGAAGGGAGTAAGGAATGTTACCCTTCAATTGAATCAAGGTAACACTATTCATTTGCAAGAAGTACTATATGTACCTGATCTCAAGAAGAACCTGGTGTCCATTTCAACCATGGAGGACAAAGGATTCAAGGTGGCATTCATCGATGGAAAGGTACGTGTTTGGAAAATAAATTTTAAAGATGCTTTTACTCTTGGATTGAGGGTTGACACTTTGTATCAAGTTGGACGAGGTCCATTGGGAGCCATGTCTTGCGACACATCTCTACAATCTGAACTATGGCACCGGAGGTTTGCCCATCTTCATTATAAGGCCCTGCCCGATGTGAGACAGATGGTGACAGGTATCCCTGAGTTCAAAGAAGAGCATGAAGTTGTATGTTCGAGGTGTGCTGAAGGAAAACTTACAAGGGGACCATTCCCCTCAAGTAATAGCAAGACCACAGATATATTGCAATTGATCCACTCCGGCATATCTGGTATGATGCCCGTAAACTCTTTGGGAGGATACTTATATTATCTCACCTTTATGGATGATTATTCTCGCAAGCCCTGGATCTACTTCTTGAAGAAGAAGGATGAAGTGTTCACCTGGTTCCGACACTTCAAAGCCTTGATCGAAAACCAATCCGAGTACGAATCCAATGAATTCCAAGATTATTGCAGAGAAGATGGCATTAAGAGGGAGACTACAATGCCATACACACCTGAGCAGAATGGTGTGGCTGAAAGGAAGAATCACTCTATTGTCGAAGCAGTTCATGCCATGCTTCATAATCAAGGCCTTCCAAAGTTCCTATGGGCTAAAGCTGCAAATATCGTCGTGTATGTTCAAAACCGATGCCCTTATCAAGCATTGGACTCCAAGACTCCCGAAGAAATGTTCATTGGTAAGAAACCCGATGTCTCTCATTTTAAAATTTTTGGAAGTCACGTATATTTTCATGTGTCGAAAGAGAAAAGAAGCAAATTGGGTGCATCTGGGAAGAAAGGAATCTTTGTGGGCTATAGTGAAAATTCTAAGGGATATAGAATTTGTGGCTAGTCAAAAGGAAGGTGTAGATTACGATGAGATATTTGCACATGTTGCCCAATACACCACCATCCGCTCGATCATAGCCCTTGTTGTCGTCGCAAGGATGGAACTTGTTGTCGTTTTGTATTTTTGAGGTTAAAGGAGTAAACACATAAGACAGCATCAAAACCACTTTGGAAGCTAGGATCTAGCCCTGCCAACTTTAGAGAGGGATCTCTCTGTAAAATTTAGCTATGTTTGGTGTAAATTTTAGGCTAGTTATTACTGTATTGATTATTTTTTATTGGATTGCTTGGTTGATTAAATTGTTATAATTCCATTGGGCTATGGAGTCTAAATATTAACTGGATCTGCATCAAATTTTGAAGGAGTTTCACAGGGAAAGCTAGGTTGCACTAGTTGGATCTTTCAGAATTTTAAATGGATTATGAAACAGAAGAAATGTAAGATTCAGTAGAAACTAAGGAGCAATGAAGAATTCCTTAATTTGACTTCAGCAGAAAACATATAAATTACTAACAGCCAAAATAGGGTGTTCTGTATAACATATCCTATTCATCACAGTTTTTGTTATGTAATTAAGCTTTTCAAAAATGACAGAGAAAGAAGACAATGATTAAACACATAAACAGGAGAAAAACATCACCAATTCATACACCACATGAATCCTATGAAGAATGTCCTTGTATTATTGATGCTTCCAACAACTTGAAAATTACAATTCGCAGAGGAAATTATATTCAACAATCAACATCTATTACTTCAAATGATGAAGTATTTATAAAAATTCTAAACTAAAATACACAAATAGAACTAAAATATAGGACATTCAAAACTAATGAATCTACTTGGAACTATCTTTGTGGATTGCTGGTGACAAAGAAGAGCAATTCGAATTTGATAGCAACTCTTATTTGATGAGGTGGCATCCAAGTCACTAACTGTCTTTGAGTTTTTTCCTCCCGAAATTCTAAAAAATAAGGTCCTGTAATACCTTTGTATATCCCAAACCATAATAGATGTTAGAAAACTGAGAGAGGTTTTTGTAAATGATGATGTTGGCAACAAAAACCTCTTTCAGTTTTTGAAAATTCATTTCCACCTACTTGGAAACCGCATTTGAAAACATTGGCTGAAAACAGGAAAATTCGGGAAAATATACCTGCAAAGATTCATCTAAATCTCCCAAACCATAACAGTTGTTACAAAACTGAGAGAGGTTTTTGTGCATGAGGATGTTAGCAACAAAAACCTCTTTCAGTATTTGAAAATACGTTCTCAGTTGTTTGTAAACCATGTTTGAAATTATTGTGTTGTATAGGGAAAAAACATAGTTTTACTTGGCCATGAAACGGACATATGACGTGGAGGCGGGAGGTGAAATGGAGGTGGGGGATAATGTGGAGACACATGGTTGGAGGAAATATGATTAGGTGGCAGAATAGGAGTGGAAGATGAGGAGGGACATGGTGGGTGGACGTTGGCGCGGGAGTAATAGGCGGAGGATACGTGGCAGTAGTGAAGTGGCAATTGAGTGGAAGTGGGGGGTGACGCAACCGGGAAGGCGGTTTGCGGCAAGAAGCGGATATCGCTTTTGGAGGGGGGTAGAGGCGGATTGTGGTATTAGTGAAGGGGAGTCCGAAATGTTTTGGAGCAGACACATAGCAGCGGGGCCCAGGGGTAAACCACTAATTTCGGACCCCCCCCCCCAACCGATAAAGGGAGATAAGGCGAGGGGGTCCGAATTAGATCGGGTGTCATTGGATCGAATGTGCGCTGAAAATCGGGCGCGGAAGATGTGCGCAGTTTAACCATATACGACAAATCTCCTTTTGTCGTTATCAATTTTACAATAAAATCAAAGCTATAGTACCAAGGCCTTATTACAATTTATTTAATCACATTTAAATGATGTGATTAATTTAATATAAACACACTTAATTATTCTCTAATGCTGCATTTCGACTTGCAAGCATATTTTTTTTATTTTCTCAAGGTTTTGACCTTTTTTGGAAATAATTTACAACATGGAATATTATTTACAATATGAGATTTCTGAGATAAAATACTCATTCACCTTGAGATCCTATCAATTATATGACCCTAACAGAACTTACATCAGATGGATGTCAAGACCGCTTTCTTGCATGGTTCAATCAAAGAGGGGGTCTATGTGGAACAACCTGAGGGGTTTGAGGTTTATGATCGGGAATCTCATGTATGCAGGTTGAAGAAAGCTCTCTATGGATTGAAGCAAGCACCTCGGGCTTGGTATGAGAGGATCGATAGCTATCTAAGGAAGCTAGGATTCACTAGAATTGAAGCCGATCTGAACCTTTACTTTAAGGTTGAAAATGATAAACCTCTCATTCTGGTACTGTAAAGTTTTGTAGATGTTCTATGCTAAGAGCAATTTCACTTTCCTCACAGCAATCATACAAGTAGATAAGCAAAATGCAGATAGAACATATAAGCAGATCTTACAGAAGACAAATCAGAAACAAGAAAAATGTATGTGTTCGTTTCGGCGGTCAACAGGATGCTTCAACCAGCAAAGTCTCCTTTGGTCAGCCAGCCCAGCATGTGTCACAACAACCCTCCAGGTAGCTCGTACTTTAGGATGAGAGAGGAAGATGTGAGTTGAGTTTTTTAGTGTTTAAATTCTCTCCAACTTTTCCTGTATATATATCCATCAATGAGGGTGTGTGACACATCTGTTGGGCATGTGAGCCTACATTACAAAACTGGTTGACCTTGCACATATAATTTATTAAGAATAATAAATTCAAAATATAAGTTCTGCTCATCGGATTAAGACTATTTTTATATGGATTTTACACCTCTTAGAAAGAGGAATCCAACAAAAATATTAGCCTCTTAATCTGAGCATCAGAACATGGAGTTTGGACCTAGTTGTCCAATTTTAACACTCCCTCTCAACTAGGGAGAACTCCATCTATTAGTGCAATTAACATCGTGAGTCATCCCGCCGAAACTTGCTTTGCCGGTTTCTTTATTTCAGAACAGAAGTGGGTCAGTCACAAAGACATCATTCCCCGACTGACATAATCAGTCCAGAGGTCCCAGACCTCACAAATCTTGATCCCAGATCAAGTGGTTGGACCATGCCATCCTAGATAGAGAGTACGGCAATCTCTGATGCATCCATCAGTCTTTGCTAATAGTCTCTAGCTTTTCCACACCTCATTGGCCAAATGAGAGGTACTTCCCATGAGCCCTGAACTCAATGGGTAGGATGCATACGGGGCACAGATTAAATGAGTGGCGAACCAGCTCAATAATCACAAGGGTGGGGCAGAAGCATTATGAGTGCTTATAGCTCCGAGAAGCTATCCCCAAAGCCCCCCAGAGCTCCCAGAGCTCATCGTCCAACAGGACCCACATCATAGGGTCTTTCCACGACACCAAGACTCTCACGGAAGGTTAGGAACTTGACCTTCCCCAGGGGCTTAGTGAGAATATCCGCGACCTGCTCATCAGTTCCTATATGATCGAGCCTTACGGCGCCTCGCTGTACCATATCCCGGATAAAGTGGTACCTGATATCAATATGCTTGGATCGGTCGTGGAACACAGGATTCTCAGTCATACGAATCCCACTCTGATTATCACAGAGTATTACAGTGGTATCTAGCACATGTTGGAACAGCTCACTAAAGAGCTTCCTCAACCAAACTGCTTCACAACAGGCCATACTAGCAGCAATGTATTCGGCCTCCGCGGTGCTCAAAGCCACCGACTTCTGCTTCCTGCTCATCCATGAGATCGAAGCAGAACCAAGATTGAAACAGCATCCAGATGTGCTCTTACGATCCACCACACTGCCAGCCCAATCGGCATCAGTATATCCCCGAAGTATCACACTCCCGGCAGTGTATCTCAGCCCATGGTTTATCGTGCCCCGAAGATATCTCAAAAGATTCTTGGCACCAACCCAGTGAAAAAGATGAGGCTCAACCATCTGTTGACTCAAAGTATTCACTGCAAAACATATGTCCGGACGGGTGTTCACTAAGAACATCAAAACTCCTATGAGTTGACGATACTCAGTAGGATTGGTCAACATAGGCCCTGCAGCGCTGCCACTCAACTTCTTAAAGTTGAGTTCCATTGGTGTCGACACGGACTTACAGTCCACCATCCCAAATCTTTCCAGAAGCTTCACAGTATACTTTCCTTGAGAAAGGAAAATCTCTCCAGGTCTCTGCCAGACCTCCAGGCCTAGGAAATAGTGCATCAGTCCTAGGTCTTTCATCTCGAACTCAGCAGCAAGCTCCCTCTTACATTGATGAATGAGAGGGTCATCACCTGTCAGGAAGAGGTCGTCCACATACAGCACTAGAATGAGAGGCTTTCCTTCCACAACCTTAAAGTAAAGGTTTGGATCAGCATTGCTTCGAGTGAAGCCCAGCTTCATCAAGTAACTATCCATCCTCTCATACCAAGCTCTGGGTGCTTGCTTTAACCCATAGAGGGCTTTCTTCAACCTGCAGACATAAGTGTCTCGATCTTGAACTTCAAATCCCAGAGGTTGTTCTACATACACCTCTTCCTTTATTGCACCATGCAGAAAAGCGGTCTTGACATCCATCTGATGAAGACTCCATCCTTGCGTAGCAGCAAGGGCTATGATGGATCGGATGGTGGTATATCGAGCCACAGGTGCAAATATATCGTCATAGTCAATTCCTTCCTTTTGAGAGAAGCCACGGGCAACAAATCTTGCCTTAAACTTTTCAGCACTCCCATCAGATCCATGTTTAATCTTGTAGAGCCATTTAGCGGTGACAACAGATTTGTCCTTCGGTCTCGGGACCACATCCCAGACATCATTCTTCATAATAGCCTCATATTCTTCATGCATAGCATCTTTCCAGACTTGATGCTTGATGGCTTCCTCAAAAGATCCAGGTTCAGATTGTATAATAGTACTCATGGCAGCTAGATACCCTTGGTATCTACACGGTTTCTTGCTTTCTCGGAATGTTCCCCTTGGGGCAGCATGACCCTCAGCATCTTCGAGGGTGTCCCTGAGCCATGATGGCCTCTTTCCTAGAGAAGGGGAAGGATCAATAGGGTCCATTGGCCCTTCAACATCAGGCATAGTCTCATCCTGGGGTTCTTCCAGATTTCCAGGTCTTTCTTCATGGTTTTCTTCAGATCTAGGAAGATCTACTACTTTCTTCAGGGAAGCATCTTCGTCAAAAGTGACATCATGGCTTATCTCTACTTCCCTTTGACCAGGTACATAGACTCTATATGCCTTAGAAGTCTCACTGTAGCCCACAAACATTCCTTTCTTCCCAGTAGCATCCAGCTTACTTCTCTTTTCTTTCGGCAGATGAAAATAGACAGGACATCCAAAAATTCTAAAATGTGAGACATCAGGTTTCTTACCAGAGAAAACCTCTTCGGGAGTTTTGGAGTCCAAAGCGGAATGAGGGCATCGGTTTTGAATGTACACAGCAGTATTTGCAGCTTCTCCCCACAGAAACTTTGGAAGACCCTGGTCACATAGCATGGCACGGGCAGCTTCCACAATAGTCCTATTCTGCGTTCAGCAACACCATTCTGCTCAGGAGTATATGCAGTGGTAGTCTCCCTCTTAATCCCAGCTTCTCTGCAAAAGTCTTTGAACTCATTTGACTCATATTCAGTGCCATTGTCAGTCCTCAAAATCTTGATCTTCTTTCCGGTCATATTTTCCACCAAGGCTTTGAAGGTACGGAACCACATGAAAGCCTCATCCTTCTTCTTCAAGAAGTATATCCAGGTTTTGCGAGAGAAGTCATCAGTAAATGTCATATAGTAAGAACATCCCCCCAGGGAACATACCGGAAAGATCAGAATGGACCAGTTGCAATATCTCAGATGTCTTTGTGACACTTGAGGGGAAAGGTCCCCTTGTATGTTTTCCTTCAGCACAGCCCTTACATACACCTTTATGATTATTTCCAAAATCAGGCATCCCTGTCACCACCTTCCTTGCTTCGGGAAGAGCCTTGTAATGAAGGTGTCCAAATCTTCGGTGCCATAGTTCGGTTTGACGGATAGTATCACAAGTCATAGCTCCCAACGGACTCCCTCCAACCTGGTAGAGTGTACCAACTCTAAAACCAATTGAGATAGCTTCCTTGAAGCTCTTCTTCCAGATTGAGATCACAGATCTGAATATTGTGCATCATGGAAACTTATTTCATCAACACGATTCTGCAGAGATAGTTTGCCAAGATTTCTATCACTGTTGTTCATTGTGTTGGGGCTGCTACATGTATGCCACTGTATAATTGAAAACCTTTTCCTCACTGTGACTGCGAATGCACTATTGTGAGAGCACCGAGATATGTTTATCTACTTATATTCTGAGGCTACTGTCTCCCGAGTTGATGACTGTTCTTATAGCGAGGTGCAGTCAAACCCTTGGCCTCAGCTTCATGTGGAGATGACTACGGCTCCATATATAACTGCGGTTAACTACGTTTCCATATATAACTGCGGCTCACTGCGGCTTCATATATGACTGTGGCTCTTCATAGCTCCATTGCTTTTGACTGTGTATGCATTCTTCATTGACTGTGAGGGATCTCGACGGTGGTTTCATTACTGCGGCTGACTGTATCACTGCGGCTACCATGTTATGCGTGCGGCTCTACCTGCGGTTCTTCCGTGCTTGTTATCACTGCGGCTACATGCTATACCTTACAACATATTAGTGAAGCTAGAGACAAAGTCGTGACTATATTGGAGACGAAACCACGTATTTTAGTGTCAGGACTACTGCGTCAAGGGATCACATATGACTGAGCTGAGATCTGTTATGTTGAGACTATAATATGCCGAGGAAACCATATTCGAACAGAGATCCATACCAATACATTACGCATAGGAATCATACTGGAATACAAGATTAGTCTCACATCTAATTACAGAGAATTGGACGGAGATTCAATATAATACATCACATAGAATTAGTGTCAATATCATTGCAGAGAATTAGGGCATGACTGAGCGTTTTGTACCAATGCGAGAGAATTATATATAGGCCTGTAGTTGCTACGTGAGAAATCTTGAGGCAAAGCGAGGAGAATATAGACCATGTGAGCTCTTGTCCTGTAATGAATGCGAGCTAGAATTCTAAACCATCAAAGAGAAGAACTCGAACCCATCTGAAATCTCAGAACCATCCATTTCCTGCGTATACATAACTCCAGCGTATGACTGCCAGAACCTCCTCTGCGTTATATATGTGTGTCCAGCGTATACATAACTCCTTGTACAGCGTATACATAACTCCAGCTTTTGATTGCACAGCGTATGACTTCATGACTGCGTTCTCCGTTAGGGCATCATACTAGGCCGGCGTAATCTAGTGTTAATCTCCTTCGCTGTTTGCTCCAAAACGTCTCAGCGTATACATATAACCCTACGTATACATATAACTGTCCACGTGTTGCTGTTTGCTCCAACATACCAGCGTATATATATATATGTCAACCTGCGTATATATATATAACTGTCCACGCGTTGCTATCAAAACCCGACTGCTCAATGCGTATGTGAACTCTTGCACTGTTCTGTAGTTTTCTGTCTACGTGACAGTCACCAATCAGTCTACGTCTGCCGCAGATCTCTGTCCATGTGACAGATCACCAACGAACCCGCGCAATACACTCACTCCGCCGATTGCCAGGAACCGACAGCCTTATGGCGTGCGTAAAACCCCTGTGTGTTAATTCATGAACATCGATTGTTCACATAATCACGCGGTCATACCCCCACAGCTACTGCCGAACTCTGTTCATCAACCGAGACAAGCTTCTGTGCGTATAACCTCTGCGTTGTTACCTGCGTTGTGTTATACCCAGCCTGCTATCTACGTGCTCTGTTCACCGCTCACTGTCCCACCGAATCCCAAGCGAGAATTCTATACGACCACCGTATGAATAAGACGCATTAGAACTGCGCCATTTCTCTTCTGAGATCGAAGACCGAATGATCGATGATTGCTATAGATAGAGTTTGTCTTCACCTCAGCTCTGATACCATGTAAAGTTTTGTAGATGTTCTATGCTAAGAGCAATTTCACTTTTCTCACAGCAATCATACAAGTAGATAAGCAAAATGCAGATAGAACATATAAGCAGATCTTACAGAAGACAAATCAGAAACAAGAAAAATGTATGTGTTCGTTTCGGCGGTCAACAGGATGCTTCAACCAGCAAAGTCTCCTTTGGTCAGCCAGCCCAGCATGTGTCACAACAACCCTCCAGGTAGCTCGTACTTTAGGATGAGAGAGGAAGATGTGAGTTGAGTTGTATTCAAATTCTCTCCAACTTTTCCTGTATATATATCCATCAATGAGGGTGTGTGACACATCTGTTGGGCATGTGAGCCTACATTACAAAACTGGCTGACCTTGCACATATAATTTATTAAGAATAATAAATTCAAAATATAAGTTCTGCTCATCGGATTAAGACTATTTTTATATGGATTTTACACCTCTTAGAAAGAGGAATCCAACAAAAATATTAGCCTCTTAATCTGAGCATCAGAACATGGAGTTTGGACCTAGTTGTCCAATTTTAACAGGTACGTTATGTGGACAACCTCTTTTTGATAGGTGCAAACCCTCTCATTCACAAATGTAACAGGGAGTTGGCTTCTGAATTTGAGATGAAGGACCTAGGACCGATGCACTATTTCCTAAGGTTGGAGGTCTGGCAAAAGCCACGTGAAATTTTCCTCTCTCAAGGAAAATATTTGTGAAGATATTGGAAAGATTTGGGATGGTGGACTGCAAGCCGGTGACTACCCTGATGGAACTTAACTTTAATAAGTTATGTGGTAGTGCTGCTAGATCTGAATTGGGAAATGCTTCTAAGTATCGTCAACTCATAGGAGCATTGATGTTCTTAGTGAACTCCCATCCGAACATATGTTTTGCAGTTAACACATTGAGCCAATATATGGTTGAGCCTCATCATATACATTGGATTGGTGCCAAGAATCTTCTAAGATATCTTCAGGGCACAATCACTCATGGACTGAGATATACTGTCGGAGATGTGAGGTTGCATGGTTATTCTGATGTTGATTGGGCTGGCAGTGTGGTGGATCGCAAGAGCACTTATGGATGATGTTTTTCTTTGGGTTCTGCTTCGATATCCAGGATGAGCAAGAAGCAGAAATCGGTTACCTTGAGCACCGTGAGGCCGAATACATAGCTGCTAGTATGGCCTCCTGTGAAGCTGTCTGGTTGAGGAAGCTCTTCAGTGAGTTGTTTGGACATGTGCTAGATACCACTGTGATCCTCTGCGACAACCAGAGTGGGATCTGATTATCAAAGAATCTCGTATTCCATGATCACTCCAAGCATATAGATATCAAGTACCACTTTATCCGGGATATGGTACAACGAGGAGCAATAAGGCTCCATCATATTGGCACTGATGAGCAGGTCGTCGATTCTGACAAAGCCCCTGGGGAAGGTCAAGTTCTTGGCCTTCCGAAAACGACTTGGAGTCGTGGAGAGATCCACTTATGAGGGTCCTGTATGATATGGACATTGAGCTCTGGAAGCTCCAGTGGGCTTGGGGTACTTCTTGGAGCGATGAGCAACCATAGGGTGAGTGGTTCAGCCTTCCCCTAGTGGTTTGTTGTGTACAGGGTGAGTGGTTCAGCCTTCCCCTGTGATACCCCTTTGCGACATGTAGGCAGGATGAGTGGTTCATCCTTCTCCTGCTGAGATATCCTACCCATGCAGTTTGGGACTCATGGGAAGTACCTCTCATCTAGCCAATGAGTAGGGAAATGAGGATAGAGACCATAGTAATATCGATGGACGCATCGTGTACTATCGTACTCCCTATGCTAGGATGACTGATATTGATCTGGGATCAATGGAACTGACTTCGGGTCAGTAAGAGTGATATGAGACACTCTCTTTTGATTGGAACTGACTTCGAGTCAGTAAGAGTGGTATGAGACACTCTATTTTATTTGGGACTGACTTCGGGTCAGCAGATAATGGTATAATACATTCTAGATCACTTCTTCTTCTTCATAGTTCAGCAAAGCAAAGCAAAGCAGTGCATTGATGGCAGAGATAGTACAGATTGGCAGATGGAGTTCTCCCTAGTTGAGAGGGAGTGTTAAAATTGGCAACTAGGGCCAAACTCCACATGGGTCATCTTATTTATGACAACTGATATTTTTCCTGGATTCCTTTCTCCGAGAGGTGTAGGACTGATTTTGAGATCATCCGATTCCGACATGTACAAATGAAGTTATGAATTTATTTTGATTATGGACAAATTGTCAAGGTCGGCCAGCGACTTAGGTAGGCTCAGAAGCCCAACAATCACGTCTATTCATCCTCAACATTTGCTATAAATACATGATGCCTTAGCCTCATTTGGACACACTCGTCTTCACACTTCTCTCTCTCTCTCTCTCTCCCCTCATTGATTGGGTGCGGATTTCCGGGCCTCTCTCTCTCCACACGTCCGAAATTTCAAGAGCGAAATTTTAGGAGGCCGAAATTTCAGGTGACCGAAATTTCAGGAGGCCGAATTTTCAGGAGACTGAATTTTTGGATAGTTTGACCATGTGTTGACCAACAACATTGACATGTTTGACTACGTTTTTGGGTGAGATATTTCTGTTTGGGCAGGCCGCATTTCTAGGCACAGAAATCGAGGTCAAACATTGACTTTGACTAGTGTTGACTGCAGCTAGGGTTGACCGTAGGGTTGGCTATTTGACCAGGTTTGACTGGACTGTTTTGGGCTGTTTTGAGGGCTGATTCATCTTGCTGTTTGGAGGTTGAAGTTGACTGAAGTTGACCGATTTGCTGAGGGTCAAATCTGCCATGTTGACCAGCGTTGACTTTTCTGGTTAGGGCTCTTTTGCTGCTGTTATAAATTATCAGATTTGTAAATTGTACTATCTCTCTCTGCTGAACTATTGAAGACTAAAAGAATATTTGATCAAGGGTTTCCCCACATTAGAGTTTGTCCCTGGCTGGTGCCGCATCTTATGTCCTCTTGTCTTGGCTTGTCTTCTATTGTTTATGTTTATGTTCTATCTGCATTTTACTATCATGTTGATGTGATTGCTAATCTGAATATTGATACTGGGCTAATAAAGAAATTGAAGTAAAATTGCTCTAAAAGCATAGAACATACGATTGTTGCCTAAAATTAACAATCCATCCCTCTCATATATATATATATATATATATATATATATATATATATATATATATATATATATATATATATATATATATATATATATATATATATTTCCTAGAAAAGTCTCTCCTCAAATGATTGAGTAAATTTCATTTCAAACCCAAGTTTTGGGTTTCTTTGCCTAGCTGCCCCAAAACTCGCCCTGAATTGGAAATTTTGGGGTTTTCCCCTTTATTGAGGATTATAGCCTACGGGGATAGATAGGCTATTTCGTCCCATAGGCAATTAATTTCCTGGGAACATTACATCATTGAAGTAGCCTGGTTTGGTTTAAAGAATTAATGATTTACATTGTTCTGGCACAGCATAACCATTGCATTATTTCTAGTCTAGGTTGGTGGTGTGTTTGAAATTAGTAAGTCTGGCAAAGAGGAATCCTCAATCAACGAAGTTTTTCTCTATGCTTTTGGTGGCTTGGACACCCAGTGAAAGTCAAGCCCATGGTTTTGAGCCCCATTCTGTGGACCGTAGGGCACATCTCTGTGTTATCTGTAGATTGGTCACGACTCCAAAGAGTAGGTATATCTTGTAGCGTGTTCGTTTAATGTAGTTAGTGATTTCTTTAGTATATGCGAAGGTTTTGGGGGGGAGTCAGTGAGTTTCCTTTGCTGTGACAGTTGTCACGTAAGCAAATTCGCAAGAAGCAACATACGTAACTGTGTTACATCAGAGACAGAGCGTGGACGAATTAAGAATCAGAGTGTGGATCCACAGCCCAAAACTCAAAGGTTGACCGTTGATCTACAGCATCGTTGCCCACTCATTGATCGGGCGCATAGATTAGGGTGATTCCCAACAGAGTAGTGACAACATTAAAAGAATGTTGAATAAATTAATTTGGAATGAGCAAACAGCTCAATGATAATACAGAGATATTTACAATAATAGAAACATCAGGTTTCTATGTAGAATATGGAAACACTCAGTTTCATCTAAGAAACTGCTAAAAGAATACAAATAGCAACAGCTAAAAGGAATGAGCATTAAATACTAAATAGGAATATTCTAATACCCTCCCTTAATGCTCAATCTATTTACAACACCAATAGATCCTCTGAATTTTACAAATTTATCAGGACCAAGAGGCTTGGTGAAAATGTCAGTGGGCTGCTCTGTTGTGGAAACATATTGCAACTGAACTGAGCCGTCTTCAACAAGCTGGCGAATGTAGTGGCAATGAGTTTCCACATGCTTTGTTCGTTCATGAAAGACTGGATTCTTGGCAAGTTTGAGCACTCCCTGATTATCACAAAACAAAGAAGTAGGCCCTGTCTGGGAAACATGCATATCTGCAAGCATACGTCAAAGCCAAACTACCTCACAGGATGCCTTAACTGCTCCCCGATACTCTGCTTCTGTTGAGGAGAGAGCCACTGCCTGTTGCTTCTTACTAGTCCAAGTAACAGCACCGGATCCTAGATTAAACACATACCCAGCTGTAGATTTACGGTCATCAACCGAACCGGCCCAGTCAGAATCAGTGTAACCACGGAGTATAGGTTTGGAACTTCGAGTGTATAAGAGACCATAATCAGAAGTGCCACGCACATATCGTAGCACACGCTTTGCTGCTTGCCAATGATCAGCTTTAGGAGCTGACATGAAGCGGGAAATGTAGCTTACTGCAAAACTGATGTCAGGTCTGGTAGCAGTAAGGTAGATGAGACTGCCCACTAATTGCCTGAATAAAGTTTCATCCACAAGGGGAGAAGATGACTGTGCTGAAAGTTTGAGCCCTGGTTCCATAGGAGTCGTGGCCGGTTTGCAATCCTGCATTCTGAACCTGTCCACAAGATTTTTGGCATACTTGGACTGAGAGAGAAAGATCTGATTTTCAGTCTGCCAAACTTCAACCCCCAGACAGTAATGAAGAAGTCCCAAGTCAGTCATCTCAAAAGTGCTGCATAAATCTTGTTTGATCCCATGGATCAAATGTGCAGAGATGCCAGTAATGATAAGGTCATCCACATAGACAACCACAAACAAGATATCATCACCAGTATGCTTGATATACAGGTTTGCATCAGATGGACTCCGCTGAAAACCCTGATCTGTCAGGTACTGATCAATTTTCATGTACCAAGCCCGAGGAGCTTGTTTCAATCCATAGATTGCTTTAGCTAACCGACACACTTTCTGTTCTTGACCAGCAACCTTGAATCCTGGAGGCTGCGTCATGTAGACTTCTTCTTGGAGATCACCATTTAGGAAAGCACTCTTTACATCCATCTGATGAACTTTCCAATTGAACTGAGCTGCTAGGGCAAGCATAAGCCTTATGGTACTCATCTTGGCTGTAGGAGCAAAAGTCTCCTCATAGTCAATGCCTTCCTTCTGTGAGAACCCTCGAGCCACAAGACGAGCTTTATACTTGTCTATGGTTCCATAAGCTTTGTATTTCACTTTATACACCCATTTGCAACCTATGGGTTTTTTTTCTGCAGGAAGATCAGAAAGTGTCCATGTGTGATTCTTCTGAAGGCTCTGGAATTCGGCTTCCATAGCCTGTTCCCACTCAGATGTACCCTTAGCCTCTGAATAGGTTTGAGGCTCAAAAGTACTGTGTAGGTTAGCCATAAGAGCAAAATTGACTGTAGACTGTTGTCTGTTCTTTTGTCTAGAAGTTCTACCTTCAAGGAGCTCATCATCCCGGAGATCACCAATGGTTTTAGCCCACCATTTAGGCCGAAGAGTAGAAGAAGCAATATCAGGAGTAGAGGAACCAATATCAGGAGGAGGTGGAGAAGACTCAAGAGCAATAGGGGCCGCAAGAGGAGGGTTATTTTCTGGAGGAAGCTCAGATAGAGTATTATCAAATACTGATGCTACATCATCCCTCCCATCAGGTGGACCGACCGGAAGAAGAACACTGTGAGGTTGATCCTCAGAACACTGCTCAGAAGAAGAAGACTGAAAGAATCCTCTGTCTTCATCAAATACTACATCCCGACTGAAGCTAAGACGACCAATGGCTATATCTATCAGCCTATAGGCCTTGTGATGATCACTGTACCCTGTCATCATGAGTTTCTGGCTTTTGGAATCCAACTTAGAGCGCTTAGCAGCTGGAATCCAAACATATGCAACTGAGCCAAATACTTTGAGATGACTGATCTTAGGCTTACAGCCAGACCAAACCTCTTCAGGAGTCTTCCCTGTAACAGCCTGAGTGGGTGATCTGTTAAGAAGATAAACAGCAGTAAATACTGCTTCAGCCCAGAATTTGTTTGGAACACTCCTGTGTTGTAGCATGGAACGAGCCATTTCAACAACCGTGCGATTGTGACGCTCGACAACACTGTTTTGCTTAGGAGTGTAAGGAGTGGTTAATTGACGTTTGATGCCATGAATATCACAGAAGTTGGCAAACGCTGAACAACTGATTTTTGAGAAAAAAGGCTCTGCTTTTGTCAGATGTCTCGTGCAGTTCTTTCAACTGTTGCCAGATTTCAGCAGCTGTCTTGCCAGAAGGAATCTGAGGTAACTGATCATCAGCGACAGAGAGCTTGAGAAGCATAACAGCCTCTCGATTTCGATCATCAAATTTATCTTGATCGGTACCAGCTGTACCGGGACGAAGCTCTTTGCCCAAAATGAGCTGATCAAGACGCCTGTATTCAAAAATGGTCAACATTCTTTGTTTCCAAATGTTATAGTTGCTGCCATTAAAGCGTTGATTTCCTTCTAACATCAGATTGGTGAGCGTGGCCATTTTCCAAAAGACAATACAGAAGTCCAACAAAAATATATCTCCACAGTCTAGAAAAGGTAGCAATAGAGCAGGTTCCACTGCTGTAGCTGTACCCTTACACTGCTGTAGCAATAGAGTAGGTTTCACTGACTATACAGTCCTAAATTTTCAAAAAAAAAACGTTGTCTCAGGCTGAATTTTTTCACACTCTGTTCTAGAAAAGAATATGTGCAAGTGTCAATCAACACCATGCTTCAGATCTATATCAGTCCACAGATATGTCGGCTTCAGCTGTTATAAGTCGGCACATTTCTCAACACATACATATAAAGCTTGCACTGATACGTAGACTGAAAAATACGTAGACTGAAATATACGTAGACTGGGTTCTAGTCCCACCGCTTCCGCTGCCAAAATACTTGAGCCAAAATACGTGAGCAAAAAATACCGAGCGTGCCAAAATACGTGAGCCGTCGTTTTTAAAAAAACCAAATGCCGTCAAAGTTTCACGTTGAGCAAAAAATTACCGAGCTTTAATTTCAAGGCGATTTCAAGAATTGCAAGATTGCATGTATCCGTAAATTGCATGTATCAGTGGATAGAGCTTCTGTTTCCTAAGCAGAAAGCCGTAGGTTCAGAAAAAAATAGTGCAGATACGATTCAAGGAGGGCAGGATTCTGCGCATTCTGTTCGGCTTCAACGTTTGTCATGCACTGATTTTGGTCGCGTCGGGAATTGAGTACCCCAGAGCTGAATGTAGTCGGGTTCCTATATTAGAAATTACACACAAAACTGCCTTCACACACAAAACTGCCTTCGCTCTGTTCGGGAGCTCAAGAACGAGCTTAGGAGACTCGCCAATTTAATTGCGGAGGAGGAAGATGATTTCTGTGAGATTAAGGTCTTCGATCGCCTTTCCAGCACCGTCAGCGCTCTCAGGTGCCTCAAATTTGATCTCGAAGAGAAGAATTCGAAGAAATCATCGAAGCCGAAGAGGCCTTTGTCGGAGATGGCGTGTATGACGAGAAATCACAAATCGACTTTACCCAGATGAAAAAACACAGCAGAATTGCTAACTTGTAAACCCAATGCCGAAACAGTCCATAGAGGAATCGGAGACGAGATGAGTGCAAATTGGCCAGCCAGAAAACGAATCACGCTCCTACGAAACGGTCACCGCCATAAGATTAATTCCTCAAAAAAAATGATAAAGCAGAAGAAGAATCCATTTCTGTATCGAGATGGACGACTGTAAGCTTTTATCACAGTGAGCAAAGCCGAGGCTAAGACTCAGTGAAGGCTACCTGGCTTACAGAGGGCTCGACCTTAGAAAGGACTCAAGAGATTAGGATGCAGAGAGAATAACTGTTCAAGAAATCTCTTAACCTTGCTCTGATACCATAAAAGAATGTTGAATGAATTAATTTGGAATGAGCAAACAGCTCAATGATAATACAGAGATATTTACAATAATAGAAACATCAGGTTTCTATGTAGAATATGGAAACACTCAGTTTCATCTAAGAAACTGCTAAAGAATACAAATAGCAACAGCTAAAAGGAATGAGCATTAAATACTAAATAGGAATATTCTAATAAACATAACATAGTGCCTGCACAGCGAAGTTGAGGCAATAGCCTATATGTCTAGGGATTCTCGTGGCAGAGTTGAGGGGAATAATTGATGAGTTATTTCGAGACGTGATTTGGATGGACAACATCTTCTGAGTTGTGGGTTTTGATGGGAGGTGACGGCACTTACTGTACCCATCATCTCATAACAACAAATTAGCATAGAATAATCCATGTTCAGTACAAGAATAGAATAGATATCCGTAGACTCAGCTAAATTTTTTATCAGCAAATCTGGTTATTTATAATTGCAAAAACAACAAAATATTGAGGGAACATTGACTTTGTACAGTCACTGTTGGATACAAGTGCACATTGGTGAAGTATGTTGAATTTGGAATTTATTCTAAATATATTGAGTGGGTGGAATGACAATATTGTGTTGATGAACTATTGTATTGCATATTGTTGAATGATCGAGTACTCTTGTTGTGGATCATGTGGTTTACTCTTACACTATACTACTAGTTAATCTATTTCATTATTGAATTATTAAAGAAAAATTTATTGGAAACCCTAGGGCTAAAATTGCCCTAGAACTCTACATATATCCACCTTGTATCATGGATTTTATGTTCTAGGGGCTTTTAGGGCTAATTTGAGCTAAATGCTTGCTTACCTTGGTATAAATAGGGAAGCACTAGCCTCATTTGCATCATTGTGCACTTGGAGAGACATACTTCTCTTGGATTATACTTTTTTTCTCTAGTTCGTTATGGAGCACTAGTTGAGTGACCTTCATGGGGACTTTGTTGATGTGGGTTTGATCTCATTTCATGCATGATTATGGTGAAGCTTGGATGAATGAACGATAAATCTAGTAAAGTGGACTTATTTTATCTTGGCTAGTGTTTTATAGGATCAATGTAATTAAGTATTAAGCAAGTGGGTGTAGTATTTGTTTCATTATCCCTCTTAAACAAACCCTTATTCTAAGTCTTTGAGGAAGTAGCAAGTGGGCTCCTTCTCTTAACTCATTTTTGGAAATTGAGCACCTTGATTCAAAACCCTAGGATAAGTGAGGACTTACACTAGAAATTGAACCTTGTCCGTACTCCAAATTCTTCAAGTTTGTTCGTTCCTAGACTCCATTAACCTTGGATTGAGAAAGGTGCTTTTTGATGATGAGATGTGACCTTTGGACAAGAAACAATGCCCCTTAGATGATTCATTGCACCTTTTGTGGAGAGACATTCCTTTTGGAGATGACATCACCCTTTTGAGGCCTTTACACTCACAAGTGTGGCCTTTTGGAGGGCATTTTTTGGTTCTATCATTATAATTCATCTTTGAGGCTATTTTGGGGGTCAACTTGGTGATCTATCCACCTTGTATCATGGATTTTATGTTTTAGGGGCTTTTAGAGCTAATATAAGCTAAATGTGTGCTTACCTTAGTATTAATAGGGAAGCACTAGCCTCATTTGCATCATTGTGCACTTGGAGAGACGCACTTCTCTTGGATTGTACTTTTTTTTTCTCTAGTTCGTTATGGAGCACTAGTTGAGTGACCTTCTTGGGGACTTTGTTGATGTGGGTTTGATCTCATTTCATGGATGATTATGGTGAAGCTTGGATGAATGCACCATAAATCCAATAAGTGGACTTATTTTATCTTGGCTAGTGTTTTATTGGATGAATGTAATTAAGTATTAAGCAAGTGGGTGTAGTAGTTGTTTGGATGAATGTAATTAAGTATTAAGCAAGTGGGTGTAGTAGTTGTTTCATTAACCTTCTTAAACAAACTCTTCTTCCAAGTCTTTGAGGAAGTAGCAAGTGGGCTCCTTCTCTTAACTCATTTTTGGAAATTGAGCACCTTGATGCAAAACCCTAGAATAAGTGAGTGGACTTACACTAGAAATTGAGCCTTATCCCTACTCCAAATTCTTCAAGTTTTTTCCTTCCTAGACTCCATTAACCTTGGATTGAGAAAGGCACTAGTCCTCTCTCTTTTGTAACAATCAGTTATACTCGTAAAAACATTTAATTTGATTGTTTTAGGGTAAATTAGCGTTTAATTACAACAAAATCATTAATTAGGGTTTAAGCATTTAATATCTTGGATGTTATTGTCCTAGCGTTTGGTTTGTTTGGAATTTATTGAAAAAGTGAAAGTGTCATTTTAAGTGTACTTTTCAGCAATAAATTAGGACTGATGTCTAGGGTTTTAATTGTTGTTATATGTTTTTCAACCACAGAAAAATGTTGTTATTAATTATCTGGTTTACTCTTAACATTAACCCTCATTTTTCACTTTATTATCATAGTTTTTGGTGTTAGATTTCTGGCTGTTATAAACCAGTCTATTGCTGCAATTTCTAAGTTAGATGCTAGTCTACTCCAGCAAAGTGTAGTTTATTGATTATGTGTGTTTGAGGAACTCTATTGAGCCTTTATTTATTGTCATAAACCTTCAAAGAGCCATAGGACCCTTTGAACTCAAATCTAGAAATCACCTCGCAAATTCACCTTAAACCTTAATTGTTTAACCTTATTCCTTGGTGGTAAATCATTCTTGAATCCTTAGGAGGCTCTTAGCTTAATTTGATTGGGTTATTTGATCCCTAAGATCTACTAGGGAAGCCTCCCTTGTGTTGGATTATATCCATCACTAAAATGAGGGGAGTAGTTGCTAAGTTGATAGTGGTGGCACTCTCATTGTTACACATTGTCTATATCACCTAGCGAGGCTTTGCACCAGGGCCCCAGATTTTGTTGTAACAATAAACATTGGCTTAACAACTAACAACCTATTTTCATAACCTCAAACAAATATGCATGATCTTGTCAAAAGCAAATATGTATCACTAACATCTAAACACCCTTAGAAACTATTAGTTATGGTGGGACTTATACTGCTGACCATGGTTGGTTATACTACAATGGAAAAAATAAATAAAACTTGTGATTAAACAAAGCGCTATTTAGCTTTGAATGCCCATGCAAAGCGACTTTCAGTTGAGCTCTCAACTAAAAGTACAGTTCAGCATAGTACAGATGGCAGAATAAGTAAACTAAGAGGGTACATTATGCTACATTCTCAAAAAAATAGCATTATGCGATATGGAAATTGTTAAACACACATGGGCAGCAAGAGAAAATATGAAAGATAAAACATGCAGTACAATTTTTATTGACAAATGATATACATTTATAGTACATTATGTGACCGTTGGGTTTCACATCCCAAGGTCTCTTGGACTCCTTTTGTCCATTCGACTTCCACACTAACCCATTGAGGATTAGGTGTCCAACATTCCCCCCCTTAATCCGAAGGGTTATGTATGAGTCCAAGAAGAGAGTTGTAATACAAAATGTGCAAAAAATGCATGGCAGCACTAGGCTGAATGTGCTCTCTGAAATGTTGGTATAAAGGGCGATGGTTTAAGGATGACCACCAACACTGGAACGCTTAGTGCAGTTCCCGGAACTCTTCCAAAACTGGCAAGAAACTGAAGTCTTCTGCTAGAGGAAGTGATCCTATTGTTTTAAAGAGGGAAACCTTCAACCATGAAAGGGAGGCCTCACCTCGCATAAAAGAGAGAACTTCAACCTGAAAAGGGAAGTCTCAACCTGTGATGGTTTAAGGATGACCAACAACTCTGGAATGCTTAACGCAATTCTTGGAACTCTTCCAAAGCTGGCAAGAAGCTGGAGTCTTCTGCTAGAGGAAGTGTTCTCAATTGTGTTCCCAGAACTCTTCCAAAACTGGCAAGAAGCTGAAGTCTTCTGCTAGAGGAAGTGTCCCAGATTGCCAACTGAAGGCATGTTCAGGGGCATCTTTGTCTCTGGCTACAACTCTGAAACTCGTGTGGCAGGTTGTGGCTCAGGCTCGCTTGATGTGACTTTGAAGCTTGTAGATGACCATCATTTCCCCCCCTGTTAGATACAAGGTGAGAAGATGGAGAAAACTCAACTGCAAGACTGTTCAATACTCTGGAACAAGTTCTGACATGTGTTTGGAATATCTTCTTTGCTGTTGATGCCCATTGCCAAGAAGCGATCCATCCAAGATGAATCTTTGTTCTTGCAGGACGTTTGTTTCTAAAGCATCTGTGTGAAGAATGACTGGTTTTATGACAGTGCTTACATGAATGAAGATCAAAACAGTGATCTTTCAAATGGTCAACTCGATCACAATGTTGGCATTTTACAATCTGTTGTTGTTGTTGTTGTGGTTGTTGTGGAAGAGAGGCAGAGTCTGGAATAGCTGAAGCTGAACTGTCATGAGGAGCAAGTGAACTGTCATGAATGAATCCAGCACTCTGAAACTGAATGGGCTTGGAGTAGTCTGGAATATGAAAGGACAAGTCCTTGTCATATCCAAGACCAGTTCTGTGCTTGTTGTGGACAAGCTGTTCCCAAGGTCTAATGATAGGCTTGGGAAGTGCAGACTGAGTTTCTGCATCTGCATTTACAACTGCTGTTTTATTTGAATGAACTGTAACATTATTGACTTGCTGGTGATGGGTGGTTGTCTCAGTGTTCTGAACAAAAACAGGTTCAGAACGATGTCTATTTTGATGTAGCTCTTCTTGCTGTAGCTGTGATTCAAGCTGCAAAAAATCAATCTTTTCCTGTGCATTTTGTAGACAGACCTGAATATCTGTGAGAGAAACTTTGCTGACTTTTAATATATCATGAGTAGTAGACGACATTAGAGTTTTGAGGAACTCTAATACTTCACTGGTTCTAGCCATTTTTTTTTCTTCAATGTCAGATTTACACCTTACAACTACTACTGAGTGCAGAAAAGTACTACCTACTCATAGTACACAGCAATATCCTTTATACATGTGCAGCAAATGATCAGAGTTCAACCAGCAAGCACCGATTACAATCCATTACATGAAAATAAGAGTTTACTCATGACCAACATTATGTTCTGACAAAACAAACGACAAAACTTTTCTCCATAAAAGATTACAATCAGCCCACCAAACTCTTTATGCAGCAGTTGAAGCAAGGAATTAATGCATTATAATGAATTTTAAATACAAAGCCACAATGGGGCAGCAACAACTGCAAACTTGCTTGAATCCTTCAAATACTCCTTCACTTTCTCGGCCAGTGGAAAATAATAGTCAAGTTCAATAGCGACCGTAACCATTCATGATAACATGTGGAACAACAACAATTGTGAGATTACAGATTCCCACAGAAAGAATTGTACATAATCTCATAATCTTATGTGGAACAATGCAGATATATAAACTAAGTCAACATTGCAATTTCAAGTGTTTCATAGTAGCACATGCATATGAACATGCATCTCGCCCTATGCTCAATCAGTATCTCAATGTCTGGCAAATTTCTACCACTGGCAATCTCAATTAATATGTGGAAGCTTACCTTTCAATTCCTGGCAAATTCACATTTTATCATTTGCATGCAGAAGCTTATCAAACACCTGTTCACATATTTCATGGTTCATGAAAACTCAATAAAAATCAATCACTGTATGTGAAGTTTCCTTCATCCTCATTCATATTTTAACTATCAATCCCATCAACTTCGAATGCTCTCATAATTCAGATTCATTACCACAATTACATTCACATATGCTGGATTCAATCAAAAGCTTGGCATTTCACTCACTCTGGGCCATTATCCATATAGTTTCCATTTCACATTAAATTGCACAAAGTTTTGTCTCAACCAAACCTCAATACAATAGCCCTTTTAATTCTGGTTTAAGCCCAAAATCTTCTTCTTGAATCATTTCCACAATCATTTGTATATGGGTTTCAGTATCTGATTTCATATACTCAGAAGTCAATGAGACAATGCCCCATCATTTAATTTTAACATTATTTTAAATGAACCAATATCAAATATATAAGTGCGCCCTTCCCATTCATACAAAGAAACAAAGCTTAATTACAAAGGCCAAGAATATTTGCATTAAAAATGCACTTATGCATGCTGTAATCCATTTGTCACTTCCACTCATGCAAGATCGCATATTCTGCTGCTAAGCCAGCAAGAGCAATAACAGTCCATTTTAAAAACTCAGTTGGGAAGATTAATAGAATCGAAGCTGGAATGAAGATAAACAGAGAATATCCATAAAGACACCACAGCTGCACCAAGGGTGTTGATATGCCCAAGTAACGGAGGAGGAAATAAAATCCGAGGGGTACCAAACAGATGTATCCATAAATCAAGCACGCAGCCCAGCTCATATAATTAATGTCATAATGCCAGTCAATTTTATCTTCACTCTTTATGGAAGACAAATAGGAAGCATAATTTCCCAGTGTCGTTACCGCAAATACAAGAGTTGTGGAAATCCAAAGAGGCCCATACCTGTATCACATGTTAGGATTATGTTGAACCTTTTCACAAAAGTCTCCACGGTGGGGATATAATGTGCACATACCAAAGCTCATTAGACAGCGCATATCAAACGCATTCAATATTCCACTCAACCGGGTGTATACCATTCAACGTTCAATAAACCAAAAGCAGGTGCCAAACGCTGGAGCGGAAGAAGCTAGTGGCGATTACTGAAAAAAGGTGCAGCAGAGCCGAGGAGATAGGTGTGTCTCTCTAGAAGCCAATGTCCTTAACAACTTTCCCAGAGGCGATTCTAATGTCACTCAGCTATGCAAAATCTTTGAATCTAAAGGTCTCTCTTTACTTGATATGATTGCACTTTCAGGTGGTCACACAATTGGCAAATCTACTACAGTGCATTCACAAACAGATTATACACATTCACTCACTTCAACGCTATCGACCCTTCCATGGACAAGGCCCATGCAGGCCTTCTCAAATGAGCGTGCCCTACCACTGGACGTGGTAGTCTAAACAGGGTCGTGCCAATGGATCGTTTGAGTCCTTTGAGGTTTGATAATTTGTATTACGTGAATCTTGTGAGGCACCGGGGCTTGCTTGGACCAAACAGGTACTCTTCTCCAGCAGCCGGACTCGAAAATTGTTCTAATATTGCAAATTCGAGAGACGTTACTACTGAGTCAATGAAAAACGCGAGGAAGACAGGTTTGGCAAAACAAGGAGAGGCAGGATTGGAAGATTCATCAGAGTGGCGTAGAGAGAATATAGCTGACAGGAGGTAATATGTGGGATTTTATGTGTTTACAGTGTTTGAAGCGTGGAGTATGGAACCACCTCCGATGGGAATAGGAGCGTTCAATGTAAATGGCATTTTAGTGTGACAGAGACATCAGATCGAAGGGTGGTATTGAGAGACTCGGTGGAGAGGAGTATTCAATGTAACTGCAGTGCTGCAGAGCGTTATTAAAGGCTCTGATACTATTCAACGCATTCAATAATTCAAAGGCCTTATACCACAGGAGCTGGACCAGCGTTCAATTATCAGCATGTCAGGCTAGTTCAACGCACAGCATTAATATTCAACAGCCATTCAATAATGATACCAACGCAGCGTTAATATGATATGGACAGCGTTCAAATGGAAACGCATTCAAATGTTATGGGACAGTGTTAAACAGATATGGACAGATGTGCAGCGCTGGCAGAGGCAGGTTATCTCAAGACAACATGCAGTGTAGCAGCTAATTATATGGAGGAGCAGCGCAGAGATTGTCAGGGGTATGGAGGCGCTTCTATATGGAGAGCAGACACTAGCAGCAGTATAATCAAGTTGCAGCTAAAATTGAGCTAAAGAAATATTCATGAGAAAATATTCATGAATTTCATGGCAGAAATAAACTGCACACAAAGGCCATAAAACAAATGGCTCAAATTAATTATGCAGGGCAGGGATAGGCCTGCTCTGATACCATGTTAAACACACATGGGCAGCAAGAGAAAATATGAAAGATAAAACATGCAGTACAATTTTTATTGACAAATGATATACATTTATAGTACATTATGTGACCGTTGGGTTTCACATCCCAAGGTCTCTTGGACTCCTTTTGTCCATTCGGCTTCCACACTAACCCATTGAGGATTAGGTGTCCAACAGAAATTTGTAAACAGTTCTTATTTCCTAATAGAAAATGACGACAGATGATATTTTTCTTGGATTCCTCTCTTCGAGAGGTGTAGGATTGATCTAAAGATCATCCGATTCCGACATGTAAAAATGAAGATATGAATTTATTTGTATTATTGACAAATTGTCCAGGTTGGCCAGCAAACAAAACAGGCATTTTTACCCCCCGTTCATTCTCAACGTTGCATATAAAAGGAGGAGACCTCAAGGCATCATTTCATCATCTCATCTCATCACATCTCTCTCTCCTCACTTGATTGGGTACGCAAATCTGGCAGCTTTCTCTCACACATGCGAAGGAAGGAGGACGTTTTCTGTTCTCACTGTTTGACTATGTTGACCAGCGTTGGCCGAATTTCAGGGGCTGTGTTGACCAGCGTTGACCTCCCTTTGACTGCAGATTGGGTGAGGCAGCTTCTCCTTGGCTGGCCGCAGATCTGGGCACTGAAACCGAGGTGATCTGACCTCTGGTTTGACCAGCGTTGACTGCCCTAGTTGCTGGCTGCAGTTTGACTTCAGTTGACCAGACTTTGACTGAATTTTTCAGACTGTTTTGGACTGTTTGGGTTTGCTGTTGAAGGCTGAAGTTGACTGGGTTTGACCGAGCTGTTTAGAGGAAGAATTCTGCCCTGTTTGACCAGCGTTGACTTTTCTGGTTAGGGTTTTTCTGCTGCTGTCATAAATTATCAGATTTGTAAATTTGTACTATCTCTCTCTGCTGAACTATTGAAGAATATAAGAAGAATTGATCAAGGGTTTCCCCACATTGGGGTTTGTCCCTGGCTGGTGCCACATCTTGTGTCCTCTTGTCTTGGCTTGTCTTCTACTGTTTATGTTTATGTTCTATCTGCATTTTACTATCATGCTGATGTGATTGCTAAACTGGATATTGATATTGGGCTAATAAAGAAATTGAAGTAAATTGCTCTTAAGCATAGAACATACCAAAAATTAACAGCAAAGGACATATTTATAAACAAATTTGTGGCATGTGTAATCTGTAACTAATACTATTATATAAACTAGATTTGTTGAAGTACAAACACAAAGAAGCGGAATAAAAGATCTATGGAACATAGAGAGATAATATCAGACATCTAACAAACCATTATGAAGAATCATGAAACGGTAGCAGTATGTAAACATGTGCTAACAGTTTCCTTACTTTACAGTGACCTTAAATAAGGAGATGGAACGTGAAAATAGGTGATAAAAATATTTACATTAGTAAGTGCAGCCTCCAGCTCCACCTGCACAAGAAAATAATTTGCTTCTTAGAATTAAATTCTCGAAAATAAATTCAGTTCTACTCTCAGAATGAAGTGTATTATTTAAACATGGATCTGTTTCATTATACAGAGAATCTAGTAACATATAACACAATGAATGCTTGCCCTCGTTTGAAAAGATAAAAAAATCTTGCTAAATAATCAAAACTTTGTCTCTCACATGAGTGCAAGACTGGCCTAGTTGCCGATTCCTCTACTCACCGAGAAAAAAAAAAATCAAAACTTCCTTCCTCCAAGAATTGACAAGTGGCCATATAATATAACCATGATTTTTTTAAATGTTACATGGTCTTCCAAACACCAATAAAGGGTTTGGTAGTAGCTTGAGATTTTAAACAGTCAAAACAAAAAGAACAGAGCAAAAATTATTGGTAAATGCAAACAACAATAGCAGAAAACGAATAGACCAGCAAAAGAGAGAGAGAGAACCATTGGAATAGCATACGTTACATTTTAAAACACATCTTTTATGTGAGTACATTGACTGAGATATTGTTCGTATTCCCATATATAGAAACTAATTAACTGTTTATGCTAAGTTAAATATGACATGTGACTTTATTAACCTGAAGTACATCTTCATTGTAATTAACATATGACCATTATAATTGTTAAATTTCCATGAAACTCTGCAACTACTTAGATGAATAACTGAAAACTGAAACCAGTTAACTTTCAACAAGATACAGAGCCTCTTAACAACTTATATGCAGCGGAATAAAAACACACTACACAAATTGACACACTTCTTTTTCTCAGGAAACCCAACAGGGAAAACCTGCTTGCTTGATGTGTCTATTTTATTGATTGTTCTTGGGGCAATTGAATCTATTACAAATAAATCTGTCTCTCTTGAGAAAGTGTTCTGCTTCTCACACAATTCTCAGCTGATACAACTGATTTTGGCCTGCCTTGATCACTACTTGATCTCAGTTCCTGCACACAATTCTTCCTCTGCTGCCTCCTTGACTTGCTCCGCAAACCCTGCTGTATTGCTTCAATTCTGCTCCTCCTTCCTTGCACACTTGAGCCCCTTATTTCTCACCCTGATGTCTTGCTTCAATTCTGCTCCTCCTTCCTTGCGCACTTGAGCCCCTTATTTCTTGCACTGATCTCCTATTTCCTAGAGCACTTGGACTCCTATTTTTTAGGACCCAAGTTCCTCTTTCTAGCGCACAAACAGCTCCTAAATCCTAGCACACTTGTGGCTCCTATTTCTTAGGACACAATTCCTACACTCCACAATCAAGGCTCTCTAACAAACTCGTGAGCTCTGTCTTGTCACAAACCTTTGTGCACCAAACAATTGTTATTTACTTGTGCCTTAGTCCTCTCTTTATATGTGAATTTCGATCCATGCAAGGACGCCTAGCTTAATTTAGAACTCGAGCTCTTATAGCGAGTTAACTAAGAGTGTTACTCGCACTCCTCCAAATCATAACTGGAGTTGTTAACTCGTGCTCTCTCCAATCAACACTGGAGATCAAACATGCTCTTTATTCACTGAAGACTAACTCGCTCTAACTTAACTGCTAACTGCCACCTCATTCTATAGTCAAACTGATGAAGAGTCCTCTTTAACTGAAGCTCCAACTCTATGCATGTTAACTTGATGATTATTCCAGTAAACTGGAAATAACTTATCCTAACTGAAGTCTAACTCATGAGGACAATTCGAGGTCTTCACTGGCTAAGGCACAAGCCAAAAGATCTTACTTGCTACATTTTCAACAATAATATTCGAACTGTAATACTCCCCCCTCAATGGTCATATAAAAATCAACCATTTGCCCCAAAATGCAACCTTGTGTGGACCAAACATGTCAAAGATGTACGCAACACGCCTCTCAGATTTACTCCAAAAATCAAATATGGAAGTTGCCACCAAATGAAAATAAGTTTCCTACATAACATGTAACTGGTGTGGCCGATGCTAAATACGTCACCTCACCAACCACTGGCTCTTTAATCAAATGAGAGTCAATGTTGGTTGGAAACGTTAGCCTACCTACCACAGATGTAGAAGTTGGTAACAATTCCAAAGAGATTTTCATTTCTACACCTCAGTACCAAACTATATTATACCATGCCAACTAGGCTTCTGGGGCCTGCCATAATGTATAGAGAGTCTCATCCATACCTACAACTTCGGCTTCTTGTAGCTGATCCACACCTGCAAATTGCACCTCTCTACCATTCTCTTCATCTAAGCACGAAAATTTGCCTTGGATACCTTGGACAAATCCAATTTTATTTTAGAATCCGAGTGTGTTTTCCTCAACTCAACTTATCTGCTGCTTTATCAACCGGAGACTCAACAATATTAGAAACAGAAGACACTAAATCAACAAAACCCTGTTCACTGCTTGCCTTCTTTTTACTGCCTTCCACTTGCTCTAGCTCATTGAATTGTGGAAGTTCCTCTTCCTTTTCATCTCCAAACTTGTTATTCTCTATCTCAACATCCAAATCAGCAATCTTCTCCTGAAGCATTCTTGGCATCATTGTTAAATTTTCAGACGATTTTCTTAAATTTTCCTGAGTTCTTTGGGTGACATGTTTTCCAAGCTTTTCAGATGATGCATGTTTTACTGGTTTCTTTCTCAATTTTGTTAATTTCCCAACCAATTTTTTGCCAATGGAGAGTTTGTTACACTACTCAGCATCTCCTACTTCTTGTGCTCTTTATAGTATATATCTTATCACACGATGACTGTCCACCATTCTACACTCGTCTTCCTTGCTAATCAACTGATTTTTCAGCCTCAAACCAGCCCATGTCAACCTAAATCGGATCTGATTTTTCAACAATTCTTACATCCCTGCTCACAACAACGGTACAACATGATTTGCACAGGGATCCAAAAGCCTATTCCATCCATTGACTAAGCTAAGTGTTGGAATTTATATCCTTTCAGTGTCTGTGGTCTTAAAAATCATGATCATCACAAGTGATCATCACAGGTACATTATGGTTGGATAGATGTGAATGGATGGCCAAAAGTCAGTTTTAGTTTGAAAGGATTTTACATGATCGAGTCTTCCAATGTACACAGTACAAAAATATCTCTCATACAAAGTTCATGAGTTAGTTGGTTCTCCAAAAGTTAGATGTCATTAAGGATAAGTTAACCATTTTTAGGAAAGATTTGTCAACTTATGGAGTCATTTCTTTGAGTCAAATGAATCATGAGTATTTTTTGTAATACTTCATGGTAAACCAAAAACCACTTTGTAATGACAGAGGCAGGTTTCTGGCCAGCCAAAACAACTTGATGAAATTAATAATTCGTGATAAGCCAAAACCACTTCAAAATTCTAATAGTTAAGGGTGAGGCAAGGAAAACCCTAAGTATGATGTAATGATTGAGGATAACCCATAGAAAACCCATGAGAAGGTCAAGTGTAAGCTAAAAAAACCCTTGATATAAAGACGATGTAGTCCAAATGATTGACCCAAGATGTAGGAATTATCAAAGAATCAAAGAAAGATGCAGTGCATATTGAGACAAAAAAACAACAACAATTGAGGATACAGATGAAGAAGACTGAAGATGATACAGAGTGCAGAAGACTAAAGATGAAAACAACTCAAGACATCCAGATTGAATCACAGGTATTCTTAAGGGGAGTATGAAGGAATAATTCATACTTAAGATGCAATGAAATCATTATAATACATTAATGAAAGCAGACTATGTAAAAAAAGTCTAGATATGGTCATGAAGAATATGAGAGAAGTTAGGGATGGAGATCACATAGAATCAATAGAGATTCATGGAGATCTTCATAAAGATATTGTGGAGATAGTTATGGAGATGGTTGAACCAATTAGCTATATTACAAATCTTGTTATGAGCACCTCAATTGCATATAATGACGCCTGATGTAACTAAGAGAGTGATGTCTGATTGTTGTAAATTAATACAATATGATCGTTAAGAGGAAACTGTGGTTCTTAAGTGCAAGTTTCTGTGTGTAAATGTTTGTGTATGGCTGCTCCTATACCAACATTTTTTTATGTGCGAAACAATCAAAATTAAAATTGAAAACAGATATATTCACACTGTACACGGAATATATATATATATATATATATATATATATATATATATATATATCTATATCTAGTGGGGAAATATCGCACATGTCAAAAATGAGGAAAATTGTGATGGTTCAATTGCTGCAGGATTTTTGGACATTTGGAGACAAACTAGTGTCCATCACCTATTTCGAGCAGACACCTATATGGGCAGGGCATGTCTTCTCTTCGCGGAATGCTAGTTGAGAAATATCGCACATGCTAAAAAATGAGGAAAACTGTGATGGTCCAATCGCTGCAGGAATTTTGGACATTTGGAAACAAACTAGTGTCCATCACCTATTTCGAGCAGACATCTATATGGGCAGGGCACACCTTCTCTTCGGGGAATGCAAAGACAAATTAATGAGCTTTTACCATTCACTCCCCCACTTTTGAGGGAGGATGATTTGGAGAGTACCCCACCGGCACTACCATGAGTGAAATTGTAAGTGGATGAACCATAATGATCGAGACATTTATGCGAGCTCTGCGGCACTTACTGGCCATGGTGATAACGAGGTAAAATCAAAATTGAAACAGATATATACACACTGTACGCGGAATGTATATCAATATGTAGTTGGGAAGTATATATCATGATATTTAACTTTGTGCAGAGCACTCAAGATCACATCACTGAACCTGTCCCTGAAAAGTACCTAAACCTAACCTACGTTGGCAATGAATCAATGCCCAATAGGATACAGTCTCGACCGATTGATTATGTGTGGTGTTCTGTTTATAAATGTGCATTGTCATGCTGGGAGATTCTATCTAGTTCTGATCAAACATGTCCAAAACAGAAAAAATGAAAATTGGGTGAGAAGACTATATGTGAGAGGAACTCACAGCAACTGCTTTACAAGCTGCACATTTATCATCTACGGCGGCAATGGGGCGTGCAATGCAGATGAGAAGCATGAACAGCATCTCCATTGACCTGGATCCACCCATCTCTTTGCCCTGCAATCTGCTTTTGCGCCGCTTGAAGCCCTTGAACAAACTTAACAGATTTTATGCCGGTCGCTCCTATGATTTTCAATGCTCCCGAGTCTCTGCTGTGTTTTCAAAGTTATTCATGGTTAAATTTCCACAAGAAGTCATTTGAGAAATTCCCACAGGAGGTAATTCCAGAGTCCATGTGATCATCGTCATTAAATATTAATCTAAAAAAAATTTTAATAAAAAGACACCATAGTTTCGTTAGAGTTGGGTTATTTCTTTGGGATGTATGTTTTGGGATAAATAAACTATAGGTTTGTTAAAAGGTTAGAAGTCAGGTTTACGATCTTCTTCTTATCAATGGAGTTTAAATTTTTAATCAGATTTTGGGTCTTGAGTCAAAGGTTATAAGGTAAAAGTTTTTATGAGTGGGAAATTTTTGTGAATGTGTAAGTGTTAGTTTGTAGACTATTTACATGAGTCTATCAATTATAGTGGTGGTCAACTAGATTTGAATATGAATTTCACTTAAATAAATCTTAAGTCAATTATCAATATATTTCGATCTTAAAAAACAATAATTACAAGTTTAAGATCTTTTAGTACCTTAAGTTTATCCTTTATTCTTTAGGGTCTTTGTTTCTCAACCCTTACTTCTTGGGGTGTTTCAATCACTACAAAGTTGTTCAACTCTTACTCCTTGGGATGTTTGAATCATTGCTTCAAAGTATTAGAACAACTTGTGAATTGAAACGTGATTAAGGTATTGGATGGAATTTATAGGATTTGAAACTTGATTATAAATGTTAAACTCTTAATCCGTTGTCACTAATCTCTATTCCATTAGGTCATGTAGTTTAATAATATTAAAAAATGAAATGACAATTTATTCAATTTAACAATGTAGTGGAAATATAACTACCAAGTAAGATATTGGCTCACAATTTCATAAGACAATCTCATAGCTCTCAATCCCATACAACTATTTCACACGTCAAAGCCTATGGTTCACAATACAAATTATTACTAATAGAACTAACTTAAGGTAGACATGTGCAACATCGTTGCATCTTTCTTCTACTTAATTGATCTCTTTCTCATTAACCTTGACCAATAGAGATGTCATTGTTAGAGAGATATGTGGGCAATCTTTGCATCAAGAATAACTAGGTGTTTTAAAATTCAATATGGGGGAGATGTTGTCATGTAACACTAAATAACATTACCCCCCAAGTTGGGTGCCATAAGTTGGACCCCCCTTCTCCGCAATGATTTGATAAACAGATACCACAAGAAGGATCTTGGCATGTCTGCCACCCACTGCAAAGCAACACAACATGTCATCATTGCATTCCGCACTTCAAAGACTCCATAAAATAGTCAAGCTCACACGAGCTATACAACCTCGAATTTATACTATGCCGCCACACCACGAGAAATGGCCACTATACACCATCAATTGGGCATGACCAAATCTCATCATTTTTAGATGATCTATTCTCCTTCCTTCAAGGACAAGCCTCCCAACAACATCTCCAATAATCATCCTCTTGGTACTAGGCATCATCAAGACGACAGTTCGGCTCTGGCAAGCACCTTCTTAAAGCTTGATTGGTACAATCGATTGACACACAAAATGCCCTCTCTCGATCTTGGAAAAATTATGCTTCTCGAGGTGTCTTCACCCATTTATCAAGACAATGTAACCCCATTCTGACACTTCATCCACTCCAATCTCACGCATCATCCTTTAGAGGCTATCAGAGCTGCAGGGGTCATAGCTTGCCTCATTTTTCTCTTTATAACACACTCTCCCCACCTCAAGGTAAGATATTTATCCCTACAATTTGATTTCTTTTGTCTCAGATTCTTGTTAATTGGCCCATTCCTTGGTATTTTTGGCATGTGGATTGGTGTTTGATTACCAAGCGCCCACTTTTGAATTGGAATTTGTATCCTCATGCGACCCTCCCAAGCTTCCTAACTTAGCTCCCATGTTTTCAAAGCACTCCTCTTAAGCCCCTGGGGCTCAAACCCATCAGTTTCTCCCGTCGCCGGATTATCCTCCCTTCAAAACTCATCTCCCTATTCCTCACCTCAGCTAATTTCCTCCCAACATCATGACATGTGGCACTCCCTCATCATCTCGCTGAAGAAAGTGCAAAGGTCGTCCCTCCCCCTCCTCTCCTCTACCCAGAAGCATGCCTCCTATTACCCAACAGCGTGCCCAAACTCAAGCTAGGTAGTCTCAAGCTCATTATGAGAAAATCATTCCTGAAGTTGTATGCCAAGAGATAGCACACTATGAAACTCTAGTCAAACGGGATCATAGATTTACTATTGATCAGCGTGTACATGCAAAAACCCAGCAATGGATTCCCAACATAGGAACCTCCACATGTATCAGATATGTCAGCTACATGAAAGCAGTAAATGTTTACTAAAACATCAAGATCCTTCTTGGGTGTATCCTCGTAGACTATCATATAGATCAACAACAAAACATCCACAAAATCGCAAAATTTGAAGACGTGATGGAAATTATGGACGAAAAGCTCTATATGCTTCTCAGGATGTGAAAACTCAGTCTCTAAGAAAGCTCCAACAACCAAGCCAGGAGGATTAGGCTAACATCTATTATGTCTCTCGCCCATCTCTTTAGTAAATTCTTAATGTACATGTTTTATTCGAATTCAAGCTTCTGTGATCCATATCATAATGTATAAAGAATTTTTCGGAAGAAATCACATTGAAGATTTTGGCCGACGCGTTTTGAACCAACGAGTGTGGTTCATCTTTAGGACATGATGAACCACACTCGTTGGTTCGAAAGGCATCGACCAAAATCTTCAATGTGATTTCTTCCGAAAAAAATATTTATACATTATGTACATGTTTTGTCAATCTACAACCTCAATGTCCTCAAGCTCCCTAGAAAGGTATGAAGATTGTCCTCCCACCCATCAGTTTTGCCCTCCTTCTCCCTCCATCATCCTAGATGATGAAGTGCAAGACAGAGGCCTACTAGCCTAGGGGTCTCAAAGTTAGTGATTTATCATAAAAGAGAGGAGCTCAAAGTAGCCCCCCACTAATGCTATTGACGAGATGCCCCCTCCACAAGACACTAGCACCTATGGTTGCCTCACAGTGGACGAAACAACAAAAGAAGAACCTCCTAATGTGAAAGTTGATGATGTATGTCCTAGTCAAGTGAAGTAGGCTCCAACAAGTGGCAAGGGCAAGGGAAAGTATGCAACATGAACAAGTTTTCTATCTTGCTTCATCTGCTACAGTCATTCCTTTGTTCTCCAAATGGCATATGTTTTGATGGCCATATTTATAGAATTTATGGCAGAAGCTTCTCTCGCAATCCTTTTTTTATTTTTGCATTATCTATGACTGTGTATCAAACTTCTATCTTCCTTAAAAGACCATTTTGTTTCCCCTTTTAGGGCAGATGATATGCATGAAGTTTTTCTCAGTTGGGCCTCAAGGCCAAGCCTCACAATGACCTTTTGACTGTAAGCTATGTAAAATATTTTTGCTAATGTAGAGATGCTTACTTGCGTACAAAAAGAAAAACAAAAAACAAAAACAAGAAACAAAAAACAAAAACAAAGATTCACTTTTGATTAAGAATTGATTGTGAAAAAAGAAAAAATAACATCTACTTAGTTTGTAGTAAGAAAAATAAATAACTATGTAAATATGTATATGACAAAAATTAAAAGTAATAAATCAACATGGTTCCATCTTAAATTCGAATTTATGTGAGAAGAATAGAATTTCTTAAGGTGTAAGGTTTTTCTATGTCAATTAATATGAAGGAATTAATACATCACATTGAATTAAATGATTAAAAATATACACCTTAAGGAATTGGGATCCATCTTATTGCTTAATAGATCTGGATTTAAGGTGGATCTATGTTTTTTAATAAGTCATTGATGGTATTCCAGAATGAACCATTAAATATGGGCTTGTCTTTGAAGTTGGTTACACTAGATCTCTTAAACAATGATTAAAGTTTGATTGACATATATGAAATTCAATCAAACCATAATTGCTTTAACAATCAAACCCATGCCAGCATCATGCCCTCTAAGTGATTCATCATATCAATTTTGGGTAAGTGATTCAAAAAATCATAAGACATATTAGTGTAATAGCTTACGATCTCATAAAACATCTCACAACTCTAATTTTGATTAAGTCATTGATGATAGTAAACTTTAATAATTCTAACAAAATGTTTATATATTTATTCCTTATCGAATCTCATTAAATGAATTACAAAATATCATATCCATGTATATTAAAAATCAAGTGGAAAACAGGATATACGTATTACTGAGATTGTAGTAAATAGACTCAAATTGCTCCAATAATGATATCATGCAAACAAGGGGATCTTGTGGAAGGTAACTAGTGATTAGATCAAGTGATGGCAAAAAGAGTTGATTTCTAATGAAGATATTTTTTGTTGAGCAAGATAAGAGATACAAAATGGTATTTACCACTATATTTGTAAAGTTTATGGAAGGTAACTAGTGATTAGATTAAGTGATGACAACAAAAGAGTTGATATCCAGCGAAGACAAATTATGTTGTGCAAGAGAAAGAGAAATGGTGGTTACCAATGTATGTGTGTGTGGGGAGAGGAAGAGAGAGACAAGTTTATCAACTACAATAGTAATGTTAGTGTAAAAGTTAAAACTACATTAATATACTCAATCCTAGTCACATAGTTAGAGCCAATTTTGTATCCCATAACATTTACTTTATAACAAAGGTTAGTATCAAAATTGGTTAATAAAATTAAGACTTTCACCACAAGCCATGTTAGAAAGAGAATTCCAACTTCTGATAGGAATTCTGGCTTTCTTATCCATCAAGAGTGTTGCACCTCTGAGCTCTAGAATCATCGCCTAAGTTCAACATGTTAATCCAAAATCTGAGAGCCTTGTACCTCTAAGTGTTGGCATTATGGGTATATGTTGTCCTTGATGCCAACCTAGACAATATTTGCACAGGAACAATACAAAACTCATAAGAGCGGTACATGTACAAGTGAATTTGTTTAATACAAGTGTATGACCTTAATGAAAGGTGCAGGATCTTAAAGAGAGAAAATATTTGATGGTCCAATGGTTAGTTGGTTAATGCGATGATCCATTAATTAATGTCATAGTGATCCACGAATATTTTTATAATGTGATTGGTTATTAACATAAACATTGAAAAGACCATGGGTAGTTATTTTATTCATTTATGGACCAATTCATTGTCATAGAAAGAATATTTATAATGGACCAATTCACTTCCATATTTTATTGTGAGGATTGATGAGATGGTCTAAGTGAACAATGAGGCCATTGATGGTTGGAGGAGATAAATGAACTTGGACCGAATAAATAATAATAATAAATAATGTTGAGGCTATGGTCGTTGAAATGGGCATAACGATTAAATATTATTTTATCATTTAAAATTTGTGCACCCAAGGTTTTTGAAACAGCCAAACCAAAACCAGAGTTTCACTCGTAGTAATGACAAGGAAAGCAAGGTTATAAAGAGAAATCGATGTTCATCATTATGGTGTGCAATTGTTTGGAAGTGAAGCATGATTTGAAATTTATTTGCACTAGCACAATGTGATTTGAGGGATCAAGTTCCGAAGATCAAAAGAATGCATTTTGGTTTATCTGATGTAGTCAATATGCATGGTTGAGATCTACATATGTGTTTCTTTGTTGTTTGTTCTAGAGTCTGGCATGGAGAATTCAATCTAAATGTGAAGAGAGCAGCTTTGTTCCTTTTTCCAATAGTTAATTTGGTATTTTGTAAAGATCTTCTCTGCAGGATTATATAGTGCATTGAATACCTTGTAAATGCATGTGATGTGGCGAGTGCGTAGGTGATAATTCATACAATCAGTGTTCATTATTTTACTCCAATAAAAATCAATGAAAAGTGCACATATATTTGATGATTCCTGTACATTTTGTTTGGCACTGACAACTTATCTATTTTTAGTACGATTTGGTCAGATCTCGCTATGCGTAGGAAGAATTTACTCAATTGTTTTTGTTAATTGTTGAAGATCACCACACTATAATTGGATAGAGATCGATAGTCAATTTTCTAGAGTTCATTGTCATGTTTATTCAACACTTTAATTATCAAAGAAATCTACACATCAAGGATATACGCATAACATTTCCCTTGAAAATCCATGTGCCCTTTTGAGAGATCGATTGGCAATTTTCTGGGTTATATATTAATGCTCATTTGATAATTGCAATTGATATGGACAATTCAATATGCTTGGAAGATTTTGGTGGTTGCTTATTAAAATTATTTAATCTCCTTTGTATGTAGATATTTGCTCCTACATTGGTTTTTGCATGAAGCGAAGGTTTTATTTCCGGATCAAATTCATAAATTGGACAATGCGACCCTATTTGCTAAAATTGCACGATTTATCTTGTTTTTAATGTTGGAAGTTTGCATTCATTTAACTGATTACTATAAGATTTAGATTGCATAAATAAGTTGGGACAAAGTCTATTTTTATATCTATGGTGTTGGGCATCTATTATTCAGTATGCAATTTGGTTAGAGCGTAAAATATTGCATTTATGATATGACAGTTCAATGATCAATATGTGTGGTATTTATACTATGGCAGTTCAGTGATCAATATGTGTGGTTCAAATGAATTGATTTGCCAATATTCACATGTTGAGATTGATTTGAAACAAGTGCCTTAATGATTTATGCAAAAATTCGTTTCTAGAAGAATGTTGTAGCATAAATCTATGAATTGTCTTATGCTTGCAGTGGTCTTTGATTGAAATTATGTTATACAACCAGTTATATATGTTATGGCTCATTAGTGTATCAAGAATATGCAAAGATCAGTGGGAATGAAGAGACCTTCTATGCTAACAATGATGTTTGTAGGGTCAAGAGGATTATGAACAGAGTGTTTGTTGCCTTCTGTAGAGATAGATCTTAGTTGACAAAAGTCTTTGTTGCCCAAAATTGATTCATGATGTTGTTGTAAAAGTCCTTGTGCTTAAGATATTTGACAGTGAGTGTGATGTTGCTCTTTTAGCATCGTTGTTAATTCCTTGAGTATGTTGTAATTTAATTGAGAATAAGGGCATAATTGTTTTGGGTTAACATGTGTTCCATGATGGTCTATTTGTGAAAATCTTGAGAAATGAATAAGATAGAGTATTGACAAGGTTCCTATTACACCAATGTTCTTCCTGTGACAACAGTTTTATTCATGTGATTGCAGTGTTATTCTTGTGACAGAGTTGTTTGAATTGATTTTTGGTTGATCTACATGATGTTACTTGTCCTTTATGTGTCTCTTGCCTTCACGAATGCCTATTGATGATGTTGTTGTTTATCATAGATATTTCCTAACACGGTTATTGTTACATAGATGTATTTGGCTTGACATTGAGTCAATATACATTGAGTTGATTGTTGGATCATGTTATACATTCAGAGATAACATTTGATGCAGAGAAGGTTTGGCATAATAATGAAGATGTATTGTTGAATGGTTTGACTTGATATGGCTTAACAAAATTATGACTTGGATGAGTTATTACTTGATAGGATTTGGCATTTGACGTCATTGGTCAGTTTGATAGTGAAAGGAGTTGGGCTTAGCATCTCACAAGGTTTATGAAAGGATTCCTTGATACAGTGAATGTGTCTTGTTGACATTTGATAATGTTGGTCAGTTAGGGTTTGACATGGCTCTTGATAGGATTTATCTCGACATGGCTTCATAGTGTTATGGCTTGGCTGATTTGACATTTAATAGGATTGATTTGGTTGTGGCTTAGTATATTGGTTGCAGAGGTGTAATTGGTATTCAATGATTCAGTGATTGGTATTTGGTATTTAGTTATTCAACTTATTCAATGTTTGGTTGCTTGGTATTCAGTTTGAGCATATGGTTGTATGGTCTATAGGTTTTGGTTCTTGATTGTTGATTGAGAAAGGTGGATCCAGTATGAAATTTTTGAAACGTGGTCCACATAGGTGCTGAGGGTCATAGCCTTCAGTGAGGGGGTAGGAGCTTCCTTCTAGTGGCAGCTGGTAAAATTGTTGAGGGAGTAGGAGCTTCCTTCTGGTAGGAGCCGGTAAACTTGATCAGGGAGTAGTAGTTTCCTTCCAGTTAGAGCTGGAGAATTTGTGGAGTTTGTAGCATCCTGTAGGTAAGAGGCTACATATTGGTAAAATTCTGCGCCAATACAAGATGTAAAATGATTTTCTTGATAATAAGAAAAGAAGATAGAGACGATAACAATGGTGTTTTTCTCCCTCCACCTAAAATCCATGTGTCCTTATGTGTTGATGTGTTTTTCATTCTATGGTTTACATGTTGTTATACTCAATGTTGCTCATGGTTTACTGAATGTGGTTAGATCTATAACACATCATCTTGGTAATAAAATAATGGATCAAATGAGTTTGAAAATATAAAGATAAACTAAGTAAATTTGAATTGGGAATGAAATAGTGATCAATATATGTGTACTATGAGAGTTCAATGATCAATATGTGTGGTTCAAATGATTTGATTTTCCAATATTCACTTGTTGAGATTGATTTGAAACAAGTGCCTTAATGATTTATGCAAAAATTCGTTTCTAGAAGAATGTTGTAGCATAAATCTATGAATTGTCTTGTGCTTGCAGTGGTCTTTGTTTGAACTTATGCTATACAACCAGTTATATATGTCATGGCTCATTAGTGTATCAAGAATATGCAAAGATCAATGGGAATGAAGAGACCTTGTATGCTAACAATGATGTTTGCAGGGTCAAGAGGATTATGAACAGAGTGTTTGTTGCCTTTTGTAGAGATAGATCTTAGTTGACAAAAGTCTTTGTTGCCCAAAATTATGATTCATGATGTTGTTGTAGAAGTCCTTGTGCTTAGATATTTGACAATGAGTATGATGTTGCTCTTCTAACATCGCTGCTAATTCCTTGAGTATGTTGCACTTTAATTGAGAATAAGGGCATAATTGTTTTGGGTTAACATGTGTTCCATGATGGTCTATTTGTGAAAATCTTGAGAAATGAATAAGATAGAGTATTGACAAGGTTCCTATTACACCAATGTTCTTCCTGTGACAACAGTTTTATTCCTGTGATTGCAGTGTTATTCTTGTGACAGAGTTGTTTGAATTGATTTTTGGTTGATCTACATGATGTTACTTGTCCTTTATGTGTCTCTTGCCTTCGTGAATGCCTATTGATGATGTTGTTGCTTATCATAGATATTTCCTAACATGGTTATTATTACAGAGATGTATTTGGCTTGACATTGAGTCAATATACATTGAGTTGATTGTTGGATCATGTTATACATTCAGAGATAGCATTTGATGCAGAGAAGGTTTGGCATAATAATGAAGATGTATTGTTGAATGGTTTGACTTGATGTGGCTTGACAACGTTATGACTTGGATGAATTATTACTTGATAGGATTTGGCATTTGACGTCATTGGTCAGTTTGATAGCGAAAGGAGTTGGGCTTGGCATCTGACAAGGTTTATGAAAGGATTCCTTGATATAGTGAATGTGTGTTGTTGACATTTGATAATGTTGGTCAATTAGGGTTTGACATGGCTCTTGATAGGATTTAGCTCGACATGACTTGACAGTGTTATGGCTTGGTTGATTTGACATTTAATATGATTGATTTGGTTGTGGCTTAGTATATTGGTTGCAGAGGTGTGATTGGCATTCAATGATTCAGTGATTGGTATTTGGTATTCAATTATTCAACTTATTCAATGTTTGGTAGCTTGGTATTTAGTTTGAGCATATGGTTGTATGGTATACAGGTTTTGGTTCTTGATTGTTGATTGAGAAAGGTGGATCCAGTATGAAAATTTTGAAACGTGGTCCACATAGGTGCTGAGGGTCATATCCTTCAGTGAGTGGGTAGGAGCTTCCTTCTAGTGGCAACTAGTAAAATTGTTGAGGGAGTAGGAGCTTCCTTCTGGTAGGAGCCGGTAAACTTGATCAGTGAGTAGTAGTTTCCTTCCAGTTAGAGCTAGAGAATTTGTGGAGTTTGTAGCCTCTTGTAGGTAGGACGCTACATACTGGTAAAAGTTTGCGCCAGTACAAGATGTAAAATGATTTTCTTGATAATAAGAAAAGAAGATAGAGACGATAACAACAATGTTTTTCTCCCACATTGGGTTTCCACCTAAAATCCCTATGTCCTTATGTGTTGATGTGTTTTTCATTCTATGGTTTACATGTTGTTATACTTAATGTTGCTCATGGTTTACTAAATGTGGTTAGATCTATAACACATCATTCTAGTAATAAAATGTTGGGTCCCTATAATACTAGTGATTACCCCATTACTATTGTAGTTATACCCCTTATTTATATTGTTGTGCCCCTATTACCCACATATTGTTATTTCTGTGCCCCATAGAATCCCTCTATTATTATTTTTGTGGCTTTATATTATTATTGTTAGGTCGGCTGGATTATATTGTGACTCCTTAGACTCCTATATATAGAAAGGAGGTTTTGTCATTTGTATCATCCAAGAATTGTTCATTTATGTAATGTAAAGGAGGTTGCCCCCTCGAAGAGGCTGAATTCTAAGGCGTTGATCTTTCTTTTCTATCTTTTCTTGAGCTGGTTTCATAACATTTGGTATCAGAGCTTTGGATTCTAGGGTTTCGCTGCTCCAAACAGGTCATCGTGGCATTTTCGCTATAACTTTTTTTCTGTGAAGTTTCAGAAGTCGCAAAAAAAAACCCATTTGAGAAGAAATCGCGCTGAACCTTGGGTCTGAATTTCAGAGTTTTTCGCACGATATTTTCGGAGATATGATCTGAGGAAGTTGGTCTTTTTGCAGACTCCTGAATTACACTCAAAACAGGTGACCTGGGGAAAATCGTCATAACTTTCTTTCTGAGCATCGGATTGAAATTTCGTAAGAAGGTACAGAAAGAGGACGGACTGTAGTTTTCTTTTATATATTTTTCAGAGTCAAAGGTTGAAACAGTGACACGTGGCACATCGTACAAGTTTACTCTACTGAACTAGTCTATAATCAAGTCACTGTGGGAGATTTCGCATAACTCTTCCTTGGAGAATCCAATTTGGGTCAGACTTGTGGCATTGGAAAGAGGACACAGAGGGCTACTACAGGTCACAAATTCAGAACTAGATAATCAGAAAGTACAGAGATACATCAGAGGCAATATCGAGCTCCTACAAAGTGAAAAAAGGTGTGTAGATTTTCTTTAATTTTTGCTTAAGCTTGGTTTGAAAATTTATTTTGAAGGAATTCAAAGGGCATAGTAGAGCATTATTATCGGTAACTGATGCCCCGAGGAAAGAAAATGCAAACACCTAGTAAGGAACCTGAAAGCTCTAGCATGACTCATGAAGAAGAGGAAGAAATGCTACATGATATATCAAAATTACAAGAACAAGTGCAACAAATGTCACTTGCACAAAAAGCAACAGAATCTAAAATGGATGGTTTAAGGAAAGATGTAGAAGCTAAGATGGATGGTTTAAAGAAAGGTTTAGAAGCTAAGATGGATGGCATGGAAGCTAAGGTGAATGGCATGGACGCTAAAATTGATGGCATGGATGATAAGATGGATAAGTTGCTACAAGAAATAGTCACTAAGGGTGAAAGAGTACTAAAGGAAACTCATGATGAGAACAAAAGAAATGTTAATCATGATTCCATAGACTCTAATGTTGGATCGAAGACTCACCATGTTCCAAAAATCGATATGAGGAAGTTTGATGGCAAGGATCCCGCCACATGGATATTACAGATGGAGCAATTCTTCGATCTCAATAATGTGCAAAACACACAAAAGGTACGTATGGCAACTTTATATTTGGAACCAAATCAGTTTGTATGGTATCAATGGCTTTGTTCTCGTAAACAATTTATCACTTGGGCAATTTTTACGGAAGAATTGATAGCACATTATGAGGATACAAAAAGCAACACTTTTTTTAGCCAATTGATAAGTCTCAAACAAAAGGGTTCAATAATGGAGCACATTGAGGAGTTCCAAAAATTGAACATAAGGGTAAAAGATATTCCAGAGGAGCATAGGATTGATGTGTTCATAGGGTCTTTAAAGGATAATATCCAACATGATGTGCGCCTTTGGGAACCTGATTCATTAGAGAAGGCATTCAGGTTAGCAAGAAAAATGGAAAGCAAAATTATGGCAACTAGGAAGCATACCATTCACAACTATAAAGACGGAAGTGTTGTTGCCCATAGTCTTCCACAACCTACAAGGTTGACACCACAACAATTGGAAGAAAAAAGAGCAAAAGGGCTTTGTTACAATTGTGATAGCAAATACACAAAAGGTCATAAGTGTGCTGAGAAGAAATTATTCTACATAGATTGTGAAGAGGAAGAAGAAAAGGAGCAAGAAAGGTCAAAAGAAGAGGATATATTCCAGGAACAAAGCCTAGATGAAGAACAAATAAATCCGACCATATCTTGTAATGCATTGGCGGGAATTACCACTCCTCAAACCATCAAGATAGAAGGACAAATCAAGAAGAAAAAGGTAATAGTGTTGATTGATTCAGGAAGCACCCACAATTTTATTCATTGTAGGGTAGCAAAAGAATTGAATTGCTTCCTATATCCAGCACCAGAGTGTCAAGTGATGATTGCAAATGGAGGAACAATAAATTGTTCTGGAAAGTGCCATAATATCAAGCTATCCATGGGAGAATATGTATTGACTAGCCCAATGCTTTCCATTCCAATGGGAGGTGCTGATGTTGTACTAGGAGTCCAATGGCTACAATCCTTGGGTACAATAGCTTTTAATTTTCAAGAACTTTTCATGAAATTTTCTGTGGAAGGAAAGGAAGTTGAATTAAGGGGTATTGCAGGGAAACCAGGAAAGATAATCAGCTCTAATGGCATGACAAAGCTTCTAAAAAAGGAGCAAAGAGGTGTAATTGCACAATTATGTTCGCTAGATGTTTCCACATTGGAATCATCTATTTCTCCAGATCTCCAAAAAGTCCTGGACAATCATTCCAAGGTATTTGAGACTCCCAAAGGTCTCCCACCTATGCGTGATCATGATCATGCTATTCATCTGATTCCAGGAAGTGTTCCTCCAAACATCAGGCCGTACAGATATCCCTATGTCCAAAAAAGTGAAATTGAACGTATGGTTGCAGAAATGCTAGAGGCTGGTATAATTCAACCGAGTCAAAGTTCTTTCTCAGCTCCAGTAGTATTGGTGCACAAGAAGGATGGATCATGGCGCATGTGTCCAGATTATAGGGAGCTCAACAAGCTCACTATTAAAGATAAGTTCCCCATTCCTGTCATTGATGAATTACTGGATGAATTGCATGGATCAATTTACTTCACCAAGTTGGATCTTCGTTCGGGATATCATCAAATCAGAATGAAGATTGAAGACATTCCGAAAACGACATTTAGAACTCATGAGGGTCATTATGAATTTTTGGTCATGCCTTTTGGCCTTACCAATGCACCTTCAACATTTCAAGGTTTGATGAATTCAATTTTCAAACCATTCCTTAGAAAATTTGTGTTAGTATTTTTTGATGATATACTAATCTACAGCAAGTCTTGGAAGGATCATGTTGAACATGTTGACAAGGTGCTACAACTATTGGAGGAGAAACAATTATATGCAAAAAGATCCAAATGTTTCTTTGGAGTCCAGGAGGTGGAATATTTGGGTCATATTGTATCTCATGAAGGAGTTAAGGTAGACCCTAGCAAAATTAAAGCCATTAAGGAATGGAAAATCCCCACATCCATAAAGCATCTGCGAGGATTTCTTGGGTTGACAGGGTATTATCGCAAGTTTGTTAAGAATTATGGGAGAATAGCAGCACCTCTAACAACATTATTGAAGAAAGATTCATTTTCATGGACTCCGGAAGCAACAAAGGCCTTTGAACATCTTAAAGAGGCAATGTGCCAAGCACCGGTCTTAGCTACACCGGACTTCACAAAAACCTTTATTGTGGAATGTGATGCTTCAGGAAATGGAATTGGTGCTGTTCTAATGCAAGATGAAAGACCCATTGCTTTTGAAAGTCGTCCAATCAAGGGAAAGTTTTTAAGCAAAGCTATTTATGAGAAGGAAATGTTGGCAATACTCCATGCACTTAAGAAATGGCGACCCTACCTAATGGGAAGACACTTCAAGGTAAAAACGGATCATGATAGCCTTAAATACTTTTTAGAACAAAGATTATCCTCTGAAGAGCAACAAAAGTGGGTCACAAAGATGTTGGGTTATGACTTTGAAATCATCTACAAAAAAGGGAAGCAAAATGTGGTGGCAGATGCACTCTCAAGAAAGGATGAGGATGTGGAAGCATTGTTGTGTGCCATTTCTATTATCCAACCAGATTGGATAAACGAAGCAAGGGAGGAATGGAAGAATGACGAAGAAGTGTGGGCACTTATTCGAAAGCTACAACAAGATTCCAGTACTTCTGATACATTTAGCTGGCAAAATGATTCGTTATGGTACAAAGATCGCTTATACCTCTGTAAGAATTCCCAGCTAAAACAAAAGATTCTTATGGAATTGCACACTTCTCCCTTAGGAGGGCACTCAGGATTTTTAAAAACTTACCACAGGGTTAAGAAGGAATTTTTTTGGGATGGCCTTAAATCAGATATTCAAAAGTTTGTGGCGGAATGTTTGGTTTGCCAACAAAATAAAGTTGAAACAATTAAGACACCGGGTCTATTACAACCTTTATCCATTCCAAGCCAACGTTGGGAGGAGGTTTCAATGGATTTTATCACAGGTTTACCCAAGTCTGAGGGAAAGAGTGTCATCATGGTGGTAGTTGACAGACTTACCAAGTATGCACACTTTTGTGCATTATCACATCCATTTAAAGCCAGTACAGTTTCTACTGCATTTATGGAAACAGTTCAAAAGCTACATGGAAACCCAAAGATTATTGTAAGTGACAGAGATCCCATTTTCACTGGAAATTTTTGGACAGAATTATTTTCTTGTCTTGGTACTCAGTTAGCTCATAGCTCATCTTATCATCCTCAATCTGATGGGCAAACTGAGATAGTAAACAAATGTTTGGAAGGATATCTTCGTTGCTTTGTATCTGATAAACAGACACAATGGGTCAAATGGTTGCCTCTGGCTGAATGGTGGTATAACACTTCCTTCCATACAGCAACAAAAATGACCCCATTTATGGCACTTTATGGGTATCAACCACCATCATCACATCATATTTAAGAGAAAATTCTAAGGTTCAGGCAGTGGAACATCACATCGAACATCAACAACAAGTCCTCCAACTCTTAAAGGATAACCTCGTGTTGGCACAAAATAGAATGAAACAACAGGCAGATCAACATCGCAGTGAAAGAAGTTTTGATGTAGGTGATTGGGTATTCCTACGGCTACAACCATATAAGCAAATGTCCCTAAAGCAAGCTAAGAAGGATAATAAATTATCACCAAAGTATTATGGTCCGTACAAGGTGTTGGAAAAGATTGGTACTATGGCATACAAATTGGAGCTTCCTGCAGCTTCTCGATTGCACCCAGTTTTCCATGTTTCATGTTTAAAGAAGGTTATAGGCGACAAGCTCCCAGTTCAAACAATATTGCCAGAACTTGACGAGGAAGGAAAAATTATATTGGAACCGGAAGCAGTCACAGAAACAAGAACTCGACAGCTACGAAATCGATCAATTTCAGAGTATCTTATCAAGTGGAAGAACTTATCCGCTGAAGATTCCACATGGGAGGATGAGAATTTTATGCAGAAGTATCCAGAACTACTCAAGCGTTGAGGACAACACTTTTTTGAAGGAGAGGGGCATGTTGGGTCCCTATAATACTAGTGATTACCCCATTACTATTGTAGTTATACCCCTTATTTATATTGTTGTGCCCCTATTACCCACATATTGTTATTTCTGTGCCCCATAGAATCCCTCTATTATTATTTTTGTGGCTTTATATTATTATTGTTAGGTCGGCTGGATTATATTGTGACTCCTTAGACTCCTATATATAGAAAGGAGGTTTTGTCATTTGTATCATCCAAGAATTGTTCATTTATGTAATGTAAAGGAGGTTGCCCCCTCGAAGAGGCTGAATTCTAAGGCGTTGATCTTTCTTTTCTATCTTTTCTTGAGCTGGTTTCATAACATAAAATAATGGATCAGATGATTTTGAAAATATAAAAGATAAACTAAGTAAATTTGAATTGGGAATGAAATATTGATTCACCCCCCCCTTAGTATTTCTAACAATTGGTGTCAGAGCAAGTCTCTCTAGTAAAGCTTAACGACTTGACAGTAGATCAGGGACAATGGGAGGGAAGCACGAGAAGAAGGTGGCACAAAAGAAGAGATCATGTCAGGAAAGTAGTGACAGTGATGTATCCTATGTCGTGGCAATATCTGTATTCATAGACCAAGGACAATCAGTAGTAGAACAAGCCAAGACAGAAAATATGGATAATAAAGGTATGATCATACTTGATGATGCTAATTATTAGGATTAGAAAGAAAATATGAAGTCTAGGTTAATGATCCTCAAATCTGGTGTTTGACATTTATCTTGTAATGGTTATACTAAAACTCCACCATCAAGACAATAACTCTAGAGGAATAGTCAAGCATTAAATGAAATATTTTGTAGTGTACCTGATTCAATATTAGAGAGAATTATGCACAACGAAAGTACAAAGGAGGTATGGGATATCTCCTGGTCATCCATGAAGGAGAAGGAAAACAAGCAAAGGAAGTTTTCTCATCAGGTAAACCGACAGATAATCTTGTTTCTAAGACCTTAAATGAATCTAAAGGAAATTATGGTTTGTCATAAGATGAGAATGATCATGAAACAACCTTTGTTATTTCAGAAGGAGTTATTGATTTAGAAGAAGATAGGTTAGAGGAAGTACTTAAACTTAGAAGAAAACTTGCTTCTACTTTGAAAAGGATTAACATTCTTGAGAATAAGTTGTAAGAATATGAAAACAGGGACCATGATGAATCAATGAATATTGCAGCAATAGCAAAACAAGGACTTGACGTTGAGATCATCTCTCTCAAATCTGATCTTGAAAAGTCAGACAATCAATATGAAGATATACTTCAAGTATTTGAAGAACAAGAGAACGTGCTTAAATAAGAGATTATCAAATTAAGAAAACAGTTGGAAGAAGGATGAAAGATTGAAGAAGGAATGAGGAAGTTGTATATGGAAAAGGAATATCAATGTTAAAGATTGGAGGTCGAGGAAGCATTCTAAAAAAAAAAAAACACATTTGAAATTTCATGATAGTACTAAGACATTGGATAATCTTCTTAACAGTCAAAGATCCCCCTCTATCAAATCAAGTATTGGCTTTCATGAAATTGTTAAGGGAGAATCTAACTCACAAGCTTGTGCAAGCAATTTTGAGGTTAACAAAGAAAGAAACTCTAAGAATCTCAGTAAAGAGTTAAGAAGTCAACCAAACTAGCAACTAGGGCAAGTGAACTTGCAAAAGAGATAATTTCTCCCAATAATAGAAATAACAATCCATTCTCTCCTTTAGTCAATGATATTGAATGTTTTATCTGTCATAACTTTGGACACATTCCAACCAATTACAGAAGAAGATTGTTCAAACCTCAAGCAAATTCATAAGTTTCCAGGTACTCAAGTTTCTTTAAAGGGTATTGTTTTACATGCAATGTATTTGGTCACAAAGCTATTGATTGCAATAAGAAAAATATGAAGCAGAAATATTATGATTCTCTTGTCCCCTTCTCTAGTCATGTAAGGTGTTATACATGTAAAAGTTTTGGACATGTAGCAAAAGAATGCAAGAACAAGACAATGAATTCATATAGACAACAAGTAGATTCCCTCCAATCAAGCAACCAGACAAGAATGTTGTTATCAAAAGACCTGAAAAAGATGGATCCACCAACACTCCTCATATTAAGCAAAAGGAAGAGGAACAAGTAAGGTGTGGCCTTGCTTTGTGTGCATTTGAAGAAGAAGATAAATGGTACATAGATAGCGGATGCTCTCATCACATGTCTACAAAAAAGAGCAAATTTAATTCTCTTAAGAAAAATAAGAGTGGTAAGGTTTTTCTTGGAAACAATTCATTTGCAAAGGTACTAGGTAAGGGTAATGTTGGTCTTAATATTAAGAATACAAGAGCAACTAATGTATTATTGGTTGATAGGCTAAAGAAAAACATTCTAAGTGTAGGCCAAATAGTCGATAAGGGGAATGTAATTGTATTTACATCAGCTGGATGCAAAATTATTGAAGAAGACACTAGAAAAGTTATAGCAAAAGGATTAAAAAATGCAGACAAAATATATGTTCTAAAGAAAAAATTGAGGAAGTGATAAGTCAAATTCCTCCTATTGAGATTCATAGTAAGGAAAGATAGTCCTCGTTGCATTTTATTCTACCCAATGCATATTTCAAAAAGAATTGTAAAGGTACATGTGGAGCAAATGATAACTTGATGAGAATTCAGTCCATAGGGTCAATGGTGTACGATCTAAGGGGGAGCTATGTATTGATGATGGTTTCATATGTTGTATGATTATTCTTTTGGTGATAATTTACGATACTAATGTTGCATCTGCTTAAGTTGTTGTGTTCATGAAAAGATATGGCAAGTCCAGGGGAAGCTTCTCACATGCTTCCAACAACTTATTATTGTCATTATGGTTCTGAATTTGGATTATTGCAGAGTGTTGATATGGTGTTTAGATATGTTGATCTATGATGCATCTATTGTGATGAAGATTGATGATGTAGGCTTGACACATGTTCAGGAGGAGCACCTCTTATGCTTCCAATGGTTCATTATTGGCATTGTGATTTATTATTACCATGAGCACTACTTGTTTGATACGATCTATGGTTATTGATGTTGTATTAGTACATTGATTATTATTGGAAGATAAATGTTGTTGTCACTATGTCAGGGTTGGTGTTGAGTTCATCGTTGTTGTTGACCGAACTTCTTGCATTTTTCCTGATGTTTATATTCCTTGATAATAATGATAGAATGTGTTATTATTAAAATGCCATGTTATTTGGGTTGCTACTATCGTTGTCATTGATTGATATGTTGATACATGGATGCTATACTACATGATGATTGGTTGATGATAAGTCTCTTGTTATAGTAATCAACGTGATATCATATAGATGCATGGACCTTTTGTCATGATTACTTTGGGTGACTAATGTTCACATGGAACCATAGAGTTAATGGTTGTGTTAGTCGTGCTTATGGGAAGGATGTATTTCAAGGTCCAATATATGCTCAGGGGGAGCATGGCCACTATGAGAAGGTATGGTTATATATTGCAAGTCGAGCTATTTGTTTCACATCAAAAGATCAGATTTATAGTATTACATATGTCAGGGGGAGTACTTCTCTCAACATGGCTTTGCCCTTTGCCCTTGATGTCAAAGGGGGAGAGAGAAGATTTAGTGTTGTTTGCAGGAGGTTAACATTAAGTCCAAAGGGGGAGATTGTTGGCATTATGGCTATATGTTATCCTTGATGTCAACCTAGACAATATTTGCCCAGAAACAATACAAAACTCACAAGAGTAGTACAGGTACAAGTGAACGTGTTTGATACAAGTGTAGGACTTCAATGGAAGGTGTGGGATCTTAAAGAGAGAAAGTATTTTATGGTTCAATGGTTATTTTGTTAATGTGATGGTCCATTAATTAATGTCATAGTGGTCCAATAATATTTTTATAATGTGGTTGGTTATTAACATAAACTTTGAAAAGATCATGGGTAGATATTTTATTCATTCATGGACCAATTCGTTGTCATAAAAAGAAATCTTATAATGGACCAATTCACTTCCATAGTTTATTATGAGGATCGATGATATGGTTGAAGTGAACATTGACATCATTGATGGTTGGAGGAGATAAATGAACTTGGAAATAATAAAAGAATAATGTTGAGGCTATGGTCGTTGAAATGGGCATAATGATTAAATATTATTTTATCAATTAAAATTCGTGCACCCAAGGTAATTGAAACAGTCAAACCAAAACCAAAGTTTCACTCATAGTAATGACAAGGAAAGAAAGGCTATAAAGAGAAATTAATTTTCATCGTTATGGTGTGCAATTGTTTGAAAGTGAAGCGCTATTTTGAAATGTATTTGCACCAACGCAATGTGATTTGGGGGATCAAGCTATGAAGATCAAAAGAATGTGTTTTGGTTCATCTGATCTGGGAAATACGCATGGCTGAGATCTACATATGTATTTAATTGTTGTTTGTTCTAGAGCCTGGTATGGAGAATTCGATCTAAATGTGCAGAGAGCATCTTTGTTCCTTTTATCAACAATTAATTAGGTGTTTTGTAAAAATCTTTTCTGTAGGAATATACAGTGCATTGAAGATCTTGTAAATATATGTGATTTGGCCAATGCGTAGGTGATAATGCATGCAACCAATGCTCATTATTATACTCTAATCAAAACCAAGGAAAAGTGTGCATATATTCGATGATTCCTGTAAGTAGGAATAATGTACTCAATTGTTTTGCTAATTGTTGAAGATCACACCAATATAATTGGACAAAGATCAATAGTCAATTTTATGGAGTTCATTGTCATGTTTATTCAACACAAAGAAGTATCAAAGAAATATACTCATTAAGGATATATGCACAACTTTTCCCTTGCAGATCCATGTGCCCTTTTGAGATATCGATTGGCAGTTTTTTGAGTTATATATTAAAGCCCTATGCATTTGATAATTGAAATTGATATGGACAGTGCAATACACTTGGCAACTTTTGGTGGTTCCTTATTAAAATTATTTAATCTCCTTTGTATGCAAAGATTTGCTCCTGTGCGATATGTGTTAACAATTAATTTGATTAACTATTTATTCAAATTAGTTATCTTACTTGTATTTACTTCTTGAATTGTTAGATGATCTATATTATCTTGCATATTAGGGAATATTTCAATCGCATATATAAGTCCCAGGATATAGATAGATATATATAAATATAGATATATTTATATTGCTTTTAGTTTTATTCATCACATCCATTTCACTTTCTTTATACCTCACATTCCACTATCTATTTTTAAAGGGAAACTGGTGTCTAGTCAATTTAACGTCTTAAATTACTCTACATAAATTATCAATCCGGGTATCGTAAACTGATGAAGTGTGGTGCACCATATGTGCTTAGTTAACCTTTTTCTTACTTCGTTGTTTTATAGATTTTATTTTGTTTTGGGGTTTTGTTCTTGTTGATCTCCTAAAGTATCTAATGCAAATGGAAATCCTATTCTAAGGTCTTAAGAATACTTTTAAAGGTCAAGTATGGATGTAGATTTCAAGACAAGGTCTATGTCCTTAATGGTAACTTCCAAAACTTAGCACTTCAAAAGATCTCAAAACATGTTATTGATGGAATTAGTACTTAAACAAAAGTGTAAGTATGCAGCTACTTTAATCAAGCAAAAGATGAAATATTGATCATGAAATCACTGTCTCTACTGCTTGTCTAAATACGAAATAAAAGTTAAGCTATTGCACTCAAAGAAATAAAAAATTGCAAGGAAAGTAAAACTAAAATCAAATTACACATTCATAATTCGATCCCTCGCCATTAGTCCCGCTATGGCTTTCGGAGGTAACCATCAATGATATGAGCAATTTAATATCTAATTGCAGAAAAGTAAAACTAAAATCAGATCACATCAATTCATAGTCTGACCCCTTGCCATTAGTCTCGCTATGGCTTTCGGAGGTAATCATCAACTTGAGCAATCTGATATCTAATTGTAGAAAAGTAAACTTAAAATCAAATCACATCAATTCATAGTCTGATCCCTCGCCATTAGTCCCGCTATGGATTTCGGAGGTAATCAGCAACAACTTGAGCAATCTGATATCTAATTGCAGAAAAGTAAACTTAAAATCAAATCACATCAATTCATAGTCTGATCCCTCGCCATTAGTCCCGCTATGGCTTTCGGAGGTAATCATCAACAACTTGAGCAATCTGATATCTAATTGCAGAAAAGTAAACTTAAAATCAAATCACATCAATTCATAGTCTGATCCCTCGCCATTAGTCCCGCTATGGCTTTCGGAGGTAATCATCAACAACTTGAGCAATCTGATATCTAATTGCAGAAAAGTAAACTTAAAATCAAATCACATCAATTCATAGTCTGATCCCTCGCCATTAGTCCCGCTATGGCTTTCGGAGGTAATCATCAACAACTTGAGCAATCTGATATCTAAACTAACTAACAAAGCAAATGAATAAGACTGAAATCAAAGCATAACTGAAATTGAAAAGCTAAAAAAAACAAAGTCAGTAGAGAGGTAAATCTCATGTCACTATTTGATGCAAAAACATGTAAAGAAAAACTAATCTACAATCAACCGGTTGAACACACTTACATGAATTAAAATTGCATGAATGGAAAATCTAATCTATCAAACTTGAAAGCAATCAAATGACATAATGAAATCAAAGCAAAATTACAAAATGAAATCTACTCTACCTTACATTCTAATATGCTCCATGACATCTACTTCACATCTCCTTCCATGTTGAGAACATCAAAGCTTTATTCAAATTCTTCAAAATTACAAAGTACAACAAAGCTCTCCAAAGCTTTCAAAAGCCATCAAGGAAGAACTACAAACTCCAAGCTAAATAACTAAAAGCCAAGCCAAGCTAACAAATGAAGGAGAGAGATCTCCTATTTATACAAAAAGATGAGAAGCCATCTCATTAATGAGAGTCCATGAATCTCTCCCTCTACCTCTAGAGTCCTAATCAAAATAGGAACTGATAAGACACATGTCTTCTTAGAGTTACAATACAATTAGGAGATGTGACACATATCCTCATGATCCCATGATTCTTTCCACTCAAATTCGAATTTGGCCTTAGAGTGCCACATAAGGGTCTTCTAGAAGTCTCATTTCAACCTACACATGTCAACAATCTTAACCCATTTGTTAGGTATAAACATATGCACATTATTTTCTAATTTTTAACCAAAAATTCACTTAAAAGGCTTAGAATTAATAAAGATTGGAAAAACATAAATGTGGCCCAATGATAATGAAAGTGGGATGAATGTGGTGACATAGTAGTGAAATGGAGGTGAAATGGAGGTGATATAATGGACATAATAGTGAAAGTGTAATGGAAATGAATGACATTTTCAAGACCCAACAACTGGTCCCATTATCCCTAATCGGAGCCACTATTCCAAATGGAAAAAGAATGGTTTTCAAGTTCTTGACTGGGTGGTTATCCCCGATGTTGAGGTAGCGACGTTTTGAGCCTTGAACAGTTTTGGCGCTAGAAGGAGTGCCTTGACTATGAATGGCAACAAGGTTTGATCCCAAATAAAAAGGCCATCAAAAGAGTCATTCTCCCTCAAAATCTCCCCCAACTTCCAGATCTCATTCCAAATCTCCTACTCCCAGACCAGAAGTTGTAAAAACAACTACAAAATCTCCTAGCACACACCCTAAGTTATTTGATCAACCTCCTTCTTAGGAGTTACCTGACGTTCAAACCTTAATTCATAAATTAGAAGGAATTTCTATTTCAGAAGAAAGGCCACAACAATATGAGTTATCTGAAGGTAGTGTATCTTCATCTTTCCAAACTTCTCGTATTTTGACTCGATCCCAAAGTGAGAAACTTGGGGTTACTCCATTTGAGTTTCCCTTACCTTCCCATCGAAGAAATACTAAAAAATCTGAATCACAATCATCTACTAGTGAGATTTTATCTTCTTCTCCACCACAAACACCTTCATTTCATCCTTCATCATCATCTTCCTCTCATCCGATCAATCCTTCCACTCATACCCCTCATTTTCAATCAATCGGTGCTAGTTCAACCAACACTAGCACAGGGGCTACTTCTTCTTCCACACAGTCAGCCTCTTCTACTATTACAACTTCTTCTACCCAAATTCCCATAATGGAAAACAAACCATGGACTAATCTTGGAGCTGTTCAAATGGCACCACCTCTCCATCCTCTACCTAGGCATCTTGAAAAATGGTTTCCTAAATTTAATCCTGATGATGGACTCCCTGCTGAAGAACATCTCCATAATTTCATGCTAGCCATTAATCTTAATGGAGTGGTTGAAGAAGATTGTGTAGTTAGATTATTTCCCTATACCTTTGAAGGATCTGCAAGTTCATGGTATTTTTCATTACCACCAGGATCTATCAATAACTGGGATACATTTGAAGAACAATTCTTGACTAAATTTGGTGATGATCACACAATTGCCACTCTAATTAATGATCTCTCCAATCTTAAAACAAATCCAAATGAAAATATCAAGAATTTCAATTCTAGATTTAATAAATTATTAAACAAAGTTCCAGACACTTCTAAACCTAGTGTTGATGTACAAATATAATGGTATATTTCTGCCCTTCCTTCCAATATCACATTTTTTTTTAGGCAGGGCTAATAAAGCCACTTTAGTGGACAACATGAAAGAAGCCCTATCTATGGAAAAAAAGATACTAGCATTGGAAAAGAAAACTACTCAAGAAGAAAGAAAGATTAAGAAGGTTACCTTCAAAGAAGAATCAAAGAAGAAAACTCCAAAAGATCCTTTTGATCTAGAAGGATTACAAAAGGTACTTAAACCCATGTCGAATGAAATGGTAGAAATCAAAAAATAGGTAGCCTAAAAAACCTTTCAGACCTTTTAGGAAAGCCCAGACATCAAACTCTCAACCTCCTAATGTCATATCAAATGTTGAATCTAATCAAGATGAGGATGAAGAAGAAGCAACATTATCTGTTGATGATTCCCAGGAGGAAGAATCAGTTGAAGTTCATGGATTATGGGATTTTATTCTTCCTACTTCAGATAATGAAGAAGAACATGAAGCTTTTCCAGTTAGCACACGGAGTAAGGGTCCTACAGATTCATCGCAGTCAATCCAAAAGCAGAAATATTCTACTCCTACTACCAAGGACAAAGGTACAACCAAAAAATCCCCTTCTACATCTTCTGATTTAATTCCATCTTCTTCAAATTCTCCATCTACATCTAAAACTCTGGTTGTTTCTGACACCATAGAATATAATATAGTAGAGGATATGAAGAAGGTCAAGGCTAATATTTCCTTATATGAAGTAAGTAAACTAAAGCAACAACATAAATTTTTACTTAAAGAATTGAATGCAGTCCCTGCATCCCCTCTGCCTACTGTTGTCACTTCTAAAGCTTCTAAAGGAAAAGGAAAACCTCCCAATGATTCTTTAGATAAGATTGATCCCACCGATGCTATCTTAATTGGAGATAGGTCAAACTCTCATACTCCTCCTTTCCTTCTAACTTTTGAGATCTTTAATAAAAATGTGCACAATTTCTTAGTAGACTCTAGGGCATCTTCAAATATAATGCCTTATTTAGTTTGTCTTAAACTGAATATTTTGCCCCAGAAGTCTATTGTTCATATTGTTCAACTTGATAGAACCAAATTCAAAGTGTTAGGAGAAATCAATTATGTTCTCATAAGACTTTCTTCCAATTCTAAAGTTTGTCAAATCATTGATGTACTTGTTGCTGATATTCCTGACTTTTACGGTTTAATTCTAAGCAGAGATTGGTCAGAGAAGTTACATGGCTATTTCGCTACAGACTGGTCTCATATGTGGCTTCCTTATAATGGTAAGCCCAATCAAATTCGCATCGACCGAGAAAAGCACATGAAATATTTAGTAACTGACTTGGATGAGGAGAATGAACCAGTGGTCTTTACCAATAAAATTCTTGGGAACTATTCTTCTGAGTCATTCTTGGGAAGTTTTAATGCACAAGAATCTCCTTTCTTAACTGATTTTGTCACCTCTCAAATTGAAAAAATTTCACAGACAGACTCATCCAGATGTGTAAATATTGTAGATAAACCAGTAGTTAAATCTTTGTTTTGGACTTTATATTTTGATGGTTCTAGATCCAATGATGGTGTTGGAGCAGGATGTATTTTAATAAATCCTGAAGGAGAAAAAACAATGATAGCATGCAGATTAGAGTTTGAATGCACTAATAATATTTCTGAATATGAAGCTCTGGTTCAGGGCTTGTATAAAGCGATAAATATTAATGTCAAATACCTTCAAGTGTTTGGAGACTCTGAAATTTTTATTAAATAGGTGAGAAACACCATCCATTGTGTCTCAAGTCACTTGAAACATTATCAATCTCTCATTCAAACTCTCACTTCTCATTTTCTAGCATTTAATATTTCTCCTATTCCAAGACTTCAAAATGCTAGTGCTGACCTGCTAGCTAATGTCACATCCAAGCTCATTCCACCTGAGGATTATAGTCCAGATAGGTTTTCCATTGAATTTATTTTTCGCCCTTCAATTCCAGACAATGTTACTAATTGGCGTGTGTTCAATGATGACGAAGACATTTTAAGTTTCTTAACATCAAAAGGGTCATATAGTGATCAGATAATCGATGAAGATGAACATGATAGATAGATGAAGCAATCAATTGAGGAAAATTCTCTACCCAAGTCTGTGGTCAAGCTTGAAGATTTGTATGACTTGAAGGATAGATTTAAAAAGGTTACTAACTGTAAACTACAAAGTTCAACTTTGAGGTTCGAGTTGGTAAACCTTGGATCTGATCTTAAACCTCAAAACATTAATTTAGGCCTAGGACTTTCATCAGATGAGAGATTGGCCTTTATTCATCTATTGAAGAAATACAAGAATGTTTTCGCTTGGAATTATGATGATTTAAGGACTTATGATACCTCCATCATTCAACATACTATCCCAATGATACTTGATGTTAAACATGTCGAGGAAAAGCTAAGAAAGTGCTATGAAACCAGCTCACAAAAAGATAGAAAAGATAGATCAACGACTTAGAAATCAGCCTCTTCGAGGGGCAACCTCCTTTACATTACACAAATGAACAATTCCTGGATGCTACAAATGACAAGACCTCCTTTCTATGTATAGGAGTCTAAGTGGTCCCAATAAAATCAGAGCCTACTGAACAATAATATTGTAGGGGCACAACAATAACAATAGTGGGCTTCTATGGGGTACAATAATAACAACATGGGGACTATATGGGCACAATAATACAATAAGGGGCTGCACTAATAACAATAAGGGTTTACACTAGTAGTATAGGGACCTAACATGCCCCTCTCCTTCAAAAAGTGTTGTCCTCAATGCTTGAGTAGTTCTGGATGCTTCTGTATAAAATTCTCATCCTCCCATGTGGAATCTTCAGCGGGTAAGTTCTTTAATTTGATGAGATACTCTGAAATTGATCAATTCTGTAGCTGTTGATTTCTTGTTTCTGTGACTGCTTCGGGTTCCAATATGATTTTTCCTTCTTCGTCAAGTTCTGGAAATATTGTTTGAACTGGGATCTTCTGCAACTTTTGAATGAGTGCCCACACTTCTTCATCATTGTTCCATTCATCCTTTGCTTCGTTTATCCAATCTAGTTGGATAATTGAAATGGCATGAAACAATGCTTCCACATCCTCTTCCTTTCTTGAGAGTGCATCTATAACAACATTTTTCTCCCCTCTTTTGTAGATGATTTCAAAGTCATAACTGAACATCTTTGTGACCCATTTTTGTTGTTCTTCTAAAGATAATATTTGTTCTAAAAAGTATTCAAGACTATCATGATTTGGTTTTACCTTTAAGTGTCTTCCCATTAGGTAAGGTCTGATGTTTGGAGGAACACTTCCTGGAATCAAATGAATAGCATGATCATGATCACGAATAGGTGGGAGGCCTTTGGGAGTCTCAAATACCTTGGAATGATTATCCAAGACTTTTTGGAGATCTAGAGAAATAGATGATTTCGATGTGGAAACCTCTAGCGAACATAATTGTGAAATTACGTCTCGTTGTTCTTTCTTTAGAAGATTTGTCATTCCGTTAGAGCTGATTATCTTTGTCGGTTTCCCTGCGATACCCCTTAATTCAACTTCCTTTCCTTCCGAAGAAAATTTCGTGAAAAGTTCTTGAAAATTAAAAGCTAATGTACTCAAGGATTGTAGCCATTGGACTGCTAGTACAAAATCAACACCACTCATTGGAATGGAAAGCATTGGGCTATTCAATACATATTCTCCCATGGATAACTTGATATTATGGCACTTTCCAGAGCAATATATGATTCCTCCACTTGCAACCGTCACTTGACACTCTGGTGCTGGATATAGGAATCATTTCAATTCCTTGGATATCTTGCAATGAATAAAATTATGGGTACTTCCCGAATCAATCAACACTATTACCTTTTTCTTCTTGATAAGTCCTTCTATCTTGATAGTTTGAGGAGTGGTAATTCTGGCCAATGCATTACAAGATATGGTCAGATTGATTTCTTCTTTCTCTAGGGTTTGTTCCTAGTGTATATCCTCTTCTTTTGACGTTTCCTGTTCCTTTTCTTCCTCCTCTTCACAATCTATGTAAAATAATTTTTTCTCAACACACTTATGACCTTTAGTGTATTTGCTATCACAATCGTAACAAATCCCTTTTGCTCTTTTTTCTTCCAATTGTTGTGGTGTCAACATTGTAGGTTGTGGAAGGCTATGAGCAACAACGCTTCCATATTTATAGTTGTGAGTGGTAGGCGTCCTTGTTGCCATAATTTTGCTTTCCATTTTTCTTGCTGTTGGGAATGGGTCCCTTGGGGTCATTTTTGGGACTAAAAGCCTAAGTTTGGGGTAGAAAGCCCAAATTTTGTATAAAGGAATGTCAAGTCTCTGCATTTTGTGGCCGCTGAGTGTGAAGATATCAAGAGTCAAAAAGGCTTTTCTGTCCTTAGTTTAGATATCTTGTGTCGGCTTTAGAGATCTGCCCTTGGTCCGCAGACCATGGGATTGTATAAAAAGGGAGTCTTAGAAGAGTCTAAGGCAGTGAAGTAGAGCTCTAAGTAATTTTGAGTTCTTGATGAGTCGGTGAAGAGCTAAGAGCAAGAGTCTTAGCATAGGAAGAGGCTCTGCAGCTGAGTGCGCATAGGGCTAGGGTAGCAGTCCGCAGTTGAGTGTGCGGACCTCTGCAGCTGTGTGCGCAGGGCAGATAGAGTTTGTATTGTAAATTTGAATCATCAATAAAGAGAAGTATTATGAAATTACTATGTACTTTGCCTCTATGGATTGCATGCGATTATGTTATGTTAAGTTTTGGGTTTATGTTATAACGCTAATTTGATGTGCGAATATATATGTTTATATCTTTTATATGAACACAAATAAGAATATATGTTTACGCGAAGATAATCTTAATTGCATGGTGAAATTGGTGAACACTTAAGATAATTCGAGAAATTATACAATAACGCAGTAACAAGGGCGCATAAGTGCCTAAGTCACTGGTTAGCGTTCCGCAAAGGACAATCGTATACCTTCGCGGAGGTTCCAAGAGACGGAAGATAAATTACATCGATAAGCCCTAAAGGCTTATCGATCTATGTGAAGGAAGGGTTTAAGGTATAAAACTAACATCACAACCATCTCAGGGTGCGGAAACTTTGTTCCTGCATCCCCCCATACTGCTTCGGGTGAGACTTTGGTCCGCGCTCCGCATACTGATTCCGAAAGGGCCAGTAGTGTAGGGATTTGCTTGGCTGACCAACGCTGAACCTGGCTCAGGACCCATCAAGCCAACAAATGGTTCCGTTGCCAGATGTAGGTTTTAACCTCGTACAGAAATTACCTGCATATAAATTCTAAAACACGTAAAATAAATAATGCGAGAGCAGAACACATAAAACATATATACACAAAGATTTTCCCCTAGATCCCAAAACCAAGACTACCAGCTCGATTTTTCATTATGTTCCTTTCAATGTTATAATACATATTTATACATGCCAAAGCATCCAATACCATGGACCGAAAACCATCGCGTCCAAAAAACATGTGCGAAAATCATGCACAAAACCATAGGTGGGTCCGCCCAACCTAACATAGGGTCCAAAACCAAAATTTTCCGGAGCGCTGCCATGGACACCATAAAGTGGGGTTATGGGTGCCCCTCAAACCCCCTGTTAACTACGTGGAAGGAATATAACACAACCCAACATTCTCCCACTTTTTGTTTTCTTTCCACAGGGGGCCACAAGAGAGCTTAGTCATTTTTCCAGCCCTGAAATGCCCATTGTCTCTCTACACCAAGAGAACTTCTCAAAGCTCATAGATTTTGTCAATGCATTTGCAAAATTCTTCAAAGTGTCCACCTTTACCAGCAACACCTTTTTGTCTTCTATCATATCCCTCACAAAGTGATACGGAACATCAATGTGCTTTGTCTTTGAATGATATGCGGGGTTTTTTGCCAAGAAAATTGCACTTTGGCTGTAACAGTCTATCCTTATAGCTTCCTGTACTAACCCCATACTTGAACACAATCTCTGCAACCAAACTGCTTCCTTGCTTGCATGAGTGGCTGCCATATATTCTGCCTCTATAGTTGACAGTGCCACTACAGATTGTTTCTTACTCATCCAATTGACTGCACCTACAAATAGGTTAAACACATACCCACTTGTACATCTTCTCTGATCCAGATCTCCAACCTAGTCTGCATCAACAAAGCCATGAATATCCAACACTCTGTTCAATCCTGGTCTTCCTTGGTAGCACAAACCATAATCAAGAGTGGCACGCAAATACCTGAAAACCTGCTTCACTGTTGTCCAGTGCTCCTTCCTTAGTTTTGACATAAACCTACTCAATACTCCCACTGCATGTGCAATGTCTGGTCTAGTACAGACCATTGCATACATCAGGCTAGCGACTGCACTTGCATATGGAACATAGGACATGTCCTCTTCCTCTTCTTGTGTCTTGGGACATTGTTCAGTAGATAACCTCACACCTACAGGAATAGGAACCTTCACCGGTTTACTATCCTGCATATTAAACCTCTGCAATATTGTCTCGACATACTTCCTCTGGTTTAACTAGAGCTTCCTCTTTGCCCGATCTCTTTTAATTTCCATGCCCAAAATATAGTTTGCAGCACCAAGATCTTTCATGTCGAATTTGGAGGACAATTGGGTCTTCAAATCCTGGATAACTTCTTTGTCATTTCCAACTAACAACATATCATCCACATACAAGACCAGATAAATAACACGATCACCAATTAATTTAAAATACACACAATGATCTACTTTGCTTCTGGTGAAGCCAAGTCCCCGTATAAATGTATCAAATTTCTGATACCACATCCTTGGTGACTGTTTTAACCCATATAGAGACTTCTTTAACTTACATACCAGTTCTTTCTTACCCTTCACTGCAAAGCCTTCAGGTTGCTTCATGTAGATCTCCTCTTCCAGATCCCCGTGAAGAAATTTTGTCTTCACATCCATCTGTTCTACCTCAAAATCAAAAGCAGCGGCAACAGATAAAAGTAATCTAATAAAATTTACCTTGGCAACAGGAGAAAAAATATCACCAAAATCAATTCCCGACACCTGGGAATAACCTTTTGCTAGCAACCGAGCTTTGTATTTCTCCACTTTTCCTTCTGCATTTGTCTTCTTTTTGAACACCCATTTGCTACCAATGGGTTTCCTTCCAGCCGGCAACTCCACCACATCCCAAGCCTCATTTTTGTGCAAAGATGCCATTTCATCAGCCATGGCCTCTTTCCAAAGTTTTCCATCCTCTGAATCCACTGCTTCCTTCACAGTTCTGGGATCATCATCAGTAACAAACAAAGCAAAATTTGAACAGAAAGCAGATGGACTATATCTTTCTGGCTGCCTACTTTCTTGAACTGATCTTCTCACAGCCGAAGTTTGTGGCTCTTCATCTTTTGATTCCTCCTCTGCTGTAGAGTCTGATTCTTCCTCCTTTAGCTCAAACTATATCTTCTCAGGTTCCTTTGGTTGGACTTCATGTTTCATAACATCTTTCACCTCTCTGAATGCCACATCTCGGTTGTACATAACCTTCCTTGTTACTGGGTTCAAAGCTTATAACCCTTTAAACCATCCTTATACCCATTAAAGATGCACTTTTCAGATTTACTATCCAACTTTGTTCTTTTCTCCTTTGGAACATGTACATATGCATCACATCCAAATACCCTTAGATGTGAAAGAGAGGGTTTCTTACCAGTCCATACCACTTGTGGAGTGTTATCCTCCAACGCTGATGAAGGTGACCTGTTGACCAGGTAACATGCAGTATCCACCGCCTCTGCCCAGAATTCCTGTCCTAACCCGGCACCACTGAGCATGCTTCTTGCCCTTTCCATCAACGTCTTGTTCATTCTTTCCGCAACTCCATTTTGCTGAGGTGTATATGGAGTAGTCTTATGCCGTGCTATGCCACACTTCTTGCCGAATTCTTCAAATTCCTTACTGCAAAACTCTCCGCCATTATCTGTCCTCAACACCTTTATCTTTTTCTCTGTTTGGTTTTCCGCTAGAGCCTTAAATTCTTTAAACCTATCAAAGACTTCAGATTTCTTCTTAAGGAAATATATCCATGTATTCCTTGAGAAGTCATCTATAAATGATACATAGTACACAGACTTACCCAGTGATGGAACCTTCACAGGTCCAAACACATCACTATGCACAAGCTCTAATATATGTTTCGCCCCCTTACCACCAGAGGGGAAACTCACCCGATTCTGCTTCCCGTATACACAATTTTCACAGAAATCAAAATCTAGAGAGCTATTACTCATACCTTGTTAAATTGGCAACTAGGGCCAAACTCCATGTGGGTCGGCTTATTTATGGCAGCTGATATTTTTATTGGAACCCTCTCATCGAGAGGTGTAGGATTGATCCAAAGATCATCCGATTCCGATAAGTATTTATGGAGATATGAATTTATTTTGTTTATGTAATTATTATCAAGCCGACCAACTCTTATGTAGGCTCTAGAAGCCCAAACGTCATGTCTATTCATCATATACATTTTAGTATACATATAAGAGGATTTTATGTCGTTTATACTCACTCTCTCATGATCTCTCTTCATCCTATTTTGGGTTTGATGGAGAAGAGATCTAAAAGGAGTGCCCTAATATCTACGCTGCCCTAATGAAGATGAAATGTTGGACATCTAGATGCAGGCCCTATAGATGCAGTCACAGAGGATCCTTATACGCTGAATAAAGATGACCGTAATAAGCTCTAGCCGCAGTGATAAAAGGAGGCACAGCCGCAGTTGAAATGGAGCCATCCTAACACAGCAAGGAGACCTGCTATACGTAGACAAATTGTGCAACCGGTTATACGCAGTCCTGTTCACGCAAAGGATTCACGCAAAGGAAAAAACACAAAGGTTATACGCAGTCAATATACGCACAGCTATGCCCTATACGTTGTGCAGACAATGATGGTAAACGCTGTCATATATACATCATGGAAAACGTTGTCATGAAGACAATATACGCACAACTATCCCTATACCCTGTGCAGGAACCCTATACACTGTACAGGCAATGAACGCATCAACACAGTCAATGAAATACGCTGCTCGTGGATACACATCAACGCAGTCAATGAGATATGATGCTTGTGGAACGCATCAACGCAGTCAATGAGATATGCTGCTCGTGGATACGCATCAACGCAGTCAATGATAAACGTTGCTCATGAGGCACTTAGCCGCAGTCCTGAGATGTAGCCACAGTGTACGCAATCATGGTTACCTATATATGTTGTTCTTTACGCAGGGCATAAAGATTCATACGAAGTCATTCATATGACACACATAAGACAACAAAGCCACAGTCATAATAGAGTCGCAGTAAGGAATGAAGTAGCAGTCAACCGCAGTCAAGGATGGATCTAAGGTTTGGCTGCATCCTCAGATTGGTTAAGGAACCGTAGAATTAAAGAAGCAATCGTGGTAATGAGATAAGGGTTCAATGAAGAGATTTGTAGCATACGACAGTCTCAACATGTTTTAGAGAACAGTGACAAGCACCATATATATGCATGATCAATAAAGGGCAACATGATCACGATGATCTAAAGCGCACCATGATCGGACAATGGGACTGCATGTTGATGTATGAGGCAGCATCAATGAGACTGCATGTTGATGGATGAGATAGCTAATGATGTATGATGTAGAATAATGGGCATGAGTAGCATGATGATGAATAGGGCTGCATAACGATGCTGAATAATGGGCAGCATGATGATGAAAACAGAGGAGATGGTGCTACACGGTAAGGTGTGGTAAATGGACGAAATGGATAGGTGAAGTCGTCACCTTGGAGAATCAGTTGAAGCAGAATGTCTTCAACTGATCTCAGGTATCATCGTTATAGTAGATGATCTATGCTCAGATCTAGATAAGTCAAAATGTTGACTTTTGTTGTAAATGTACTATATCTCTCTCTCTCTCTTTCTCTGCTGAACTTTGAAGATAAAAGAAGATTTGATCAAAAGGTTTCCCCACACATTGTGGGGTTTGTCCCTGGCTTGCGCCACATCCTGTGTCCTCTTGTCTTGGCTTGTCTTCTGCGTTTTATATTTATGTTCTATCTGCAGTTTATCTTAACGCTGATGTGATTGCTAATTGTGGAAATTTAAATAAATTGCTCTAGCATAGAACATACCTAAACTTAACATGGTATCAGAGCAGAGGTGAAGATAATGCCCAAGCAAGAGTGAAAGAGCAATCACTGAAGGTAGTTGGGATAAGACAGAAGGATCAATGGGTTCCTCATAATTCACCTAGGGTGAAGTCAAAGCAGAGAATGTTATTAGAATGGCACGGCAGAAGTTTCTGATGGCCCATCTAAAGATCACTTCATTGGGAAGTTCGGATCTAAGGGTGGAAGGAAAGGTGGATGCCTTGTTGAAATAAGTTCGGTCATTATGTGAAGGAGTGTCCGAATGGCAGAGACACATCTCTTGATGAAGATAACAATCATTCCTGGGACATCTTCAATGATCAAAGGAATGACTGGTAATGCAGGTCATCAAGGAAATGGTCGACTCTTCCACGAAAGCAAGGAACCCCAGAATCTCTTTTATGTACCTGATCGCAAGAAGAACCTGGTGTCCATCTCGGAAATGGAAGTCAAAGGTTACAGGGTGGCACTTATCGATGGAAAGGTACGTGTTTGAAAATAGATCTTTCAAAGATGTTTTTGAGTTCAGGGTTGTATCAAGTTGCAGGAAGTCCACTGGGGACCATGTCCATTGACTCAGCACCGGAGGTCTGTGAGTCAGATGGTGACTTGGATGCCTGAATTCAAAAAGGAGCATGAAGGTACATGTCTAAAATGTACCAAAGGAAAATATTATAAGGGGACCATTCCCCTCATGCAGCAGGTCCACAGGCTTGGAACAACCCGAGGAGTTTGAGACTCATGATCGGGAATCTCATGTATACAGGTGGAAGAAAGCCCTCTATGGCTTGAAGCAAAACACCTCGGGCGTAGTATGAGAGGATTGATAGCTGTTTAATGCAGCTGAGATTCACTAGGAGTGAAACCGATCCAAACCGTTACTCGAAGGTTGTGGATGATAAACCTCTCGTACCGACACCTATGTCTGACAGGTGCATACCCTCTCATTTATATGAGACAGAGGGAGTTGGATTCTGAATGTGGAGAGATAAGCTGCAAGCCTGTGACTGCCTCGAGGATCTTAACTTTCAGAAGTTATATGGTAATGATGTCGGACCAGATTTGGGAAATGCCTCTGAGTTTCATAAACTCATTCGCGTTGATGTTCTCGGAGAACCTCCATCCGGACATCTGTGTTGCATAGTGAGCTCATATTTGGTTGAGCCTCACTAGATTGGTGCCAAGAATATTCTAAGATATCTTCAAGGCACAATCTCTCATGAATTGAGATACACTATCGGAAATATGAAACCACATGATTATTCTAATGATGAGTGGGCAGGGAGTATGGAGGATCACTAGAGCACTTCTCAGTGTTGTTTCTCTTTGGAATCTGCCTCGATATCCTGGATGAGCAGGAAGCAGAAGTCAGTGACTCTGAGCACCACCAAGGCATAATACATTGCTGATAGTATGGCCTTCTGTGAGGCAGTCTGGTTGCTGAAGCTCTTCAGTGAGCTGTTTTTACGCATGATGAATACCACTGTGATTCTCTGTGACAACCAGAGATGGGATTTGATTATTGAGGAATCCCGTATTTGACAATTGCTCCAGCAGATAGACATCAAATACTGCCTTATCTAGGATATGGTAAGTCGATGATCAAGGAGGCTCCATCGCACTGAGATGATGTACAGGACAGAGCCCTGAGGAAAGATCAAATTTGTGATTTTCCCGAACGACTTGGAGTCGTCGAGAGACCTTTGTAAAAGGGTCCTGCATGTTGCATACATTGAGCTCTGGGAGCTTTGGGGGGCTTGCAGTTCTATTGGAGCAACATACGACCACAGGGTGACTCACCCTCCCCTGGTGGTGCGCACTGGAACAAGATGATTCGCTCTCTTGTGGGATAAGATGATTCACTCTCTTGTGTAGCAGGATGATTAGTTCTCCTGTGAGGCCTGGATTGATGTGTTCTCCATGGCAGCCTGGATTGATGTGTTCTCCATGGCGATTGTAGCAGGATTGATGTGTTCTCCTGTGAGGAAAGGATTGATTAAGATCTCCAGTCGAGGCATCCTACCCATGCAGTCTGGGATTCATGGGAAATACCTCTCATCTGATCAATGAGCAGGAAAATGAAGTTAGGGACCATAGTAGTACCGACGGACGCATTGTTGTATCTACCGTACTCCCTATGCTAGGATGTCCTCCATTGATCTGGGATCAATATACTGGTCTGGGACTAGTGGTAGGAGTTGTACATATTATGACGCTGAATTTGGGTCAGCTGAGACAGGTCTGGGACCAGTGGTACATACTCCGAGACTGACTTTGTGTCAGTGCAGGACTGGTCTGGGACCAGTGAGAGTCATACATACTATGACGCTGACTTCGGGTCGGTTGAGACTGGTCTGGGACCAGTAGTACACTCTCTGAGCCTGCGATATTGGTCTGGGACCAGTGGTAGGAGTTGTACATACTATGACGCTGACTTCGGGTCGGCTGAGACTGGTCTGGGACCAGTGGTACATACTCCGAGACTGACTTCGTGTCAGTGCAGTACTGGTCTAGGACCAGTGAGAGTGGTACATTCTATGACGCTGACTTCGGGTCTGCTGAGACTGGTCTGGGACCAGTGGTACACTCTCTGAGACTGCGATACTGGTCTGGGACCAGTGGTACACTCTCTGAGACTGCGATACTGGTCTGGGACCAGTAGTAGGAGTGGTACCTACTATGACGTTGACTTTGGGTTGGTTGAGACTGGTCTGGGACCAGTGGTACGCACTCTGAGTCTGACTTCGGGTCAGTGGAGAATGGTATGAGACATTCTCGATCAATTCTTCTTCTTCATAGTTCAACAGAGCTGAGTAGAGCAGAGCTAGCAGAGCCAGCAGCGATGAGCATAGCTGAGCAGAGCAGAGCAGAACTAGCAGAGCCAGCAGCGCTGAGCAGAGCAGAGCCAATAGAGCTGAGCTGAGCTGAGCAGAGTAGAGCTAGCAGAACTGAGCAGAGCTAGCAGAGCCAGCAACGCTGAGCAGAGCAGAGCTAGTAGAGCCAGCAGCGCTGAGCAGAGCAGAGCTAGCAGAGCTGAGCAAAGCTAGGCAGAGTAGTGCAAGGTACTAATGGTAGAGATAGTACAGTCGGACATATGGATCAGCCGATGGAGTTCTCCCTAGTTGAGAGGGAGTGGATACGCATCAACGCAGTCAATGAGATACGATGCTTGTGGAACGCATCAACGCAGCCAATGAGATACGCTGCTCGTGGATACGCATCAACGCAGTCAATGATAAACGTTGCTCATTAGGCACTTAGCCGCAGTCCTGAGATGTAGCCACAATGTACGCAATCATGGTTACCTATATATGTTGTTCTTTACGCAGGGCAGAAAGATTCATACGAAGTCATTCATATGACACGCATAAGACAACAAAGCCGCAGTCATAATAGAGCCGCAGTAAGGAATGAAGTAGCAATCAACCGCAGTCAAGGATGGATCTAAGGTTTGGCTGCGTCCTTAGATTGGTTAAGGAACCGTAGAACTAAAGAAGTAATCTTGGTAATGAGATAAGGGTTTAATTAAGAGATCCGTAGCATACGACAGTCTCAACATGTTTTAGAGAACAGTGACAAGCATCATATATATGCATGATCAATAAAGGGCAGCATGATCAAGATGATCTAAAGTGCACCATGATCAGACAATGGGACTGCATGCTGATGTATGAGGCAGCATCAATGAGACTGCATGTTGATGGATGAGATAGCTAATGATGTATGATGTAGAATAATGGGCATGAGTAGCATGATGATGAATAGGGCTGCATAACGATGCTGAATAATGGGCAGCATGATGATGAAAACAGAGGAGATGGTGCTACACGGTAAGGTGTGGTAAATGGACGAAATGGATAGGTGAAGTCGTCACCTTGGAGAATCAGTTGAAGCAGAATGTCTTAAACTGATCTCAGGTATCATCGTTATAGTAGATGATCTATGTTGAGATCTAGTAAGTCAAAATGTTGACTTCTGTTGTAAATGTACTATCTCTCTCTCTCTCTCTTTCTTTGCTGAACTTTGAAGATAAAAGAAGATTTGATCAAAGGATTTCCCCACACATTGTGGGGTTTGTCCCTGGCTTGTGCCACATCCTGTGTCCTCTTGTCTTGGCTTGTCTTCTGCGTTTTATATTTATGTTCTATCTGCAGTTTATCTTAACGCTGATGTGATTGCTAATTGTGGAAATTTAAATAAATTGCTCTAGCATAGAACATACCTAAACTTAACATACCTTCTACCATACCTTTACCATGAAGTATTCGAAGGCCCTTCTCTCCAATATGTCCAAGCCTTTGATGCTAGATCATGGTCTTTTCTCTGGAGACCACTAGATTTTATGCTCCACTTTTAGGAACCATGGAACTGTTGCACCCATCAACAATAGTGCTACCTTTCAACTTGTACAGAGTTCCAATCCGAACTCCTCGCATCAATACCAGTGCTCCCCGAACCATCTTGCAGGTATCCTTCTCGAACACTGTTTTTACACCTGCATCATCCAGCTTACTAACAGAAATCAGATTTCTAGCTAATGCAGGAATATGTAGAACACCCGGAAGTGTTCTAACCCTTCCACCTTGCAGTTTCAACTTTACTTTTCCACGACCAATGATTCTAGCCTTCCTGTCATCCCCCAAGAAGACATCACCACCATCATATTTCTCATACTCACAGAACCACTCTCTATGGGGAGTGAAGTGAAAGGATGCACCTGAGTCAATCAACCATGCCTCATGATCTACATGTGTACTTGAAGAAGCCAAGTACACATCCCCACCTTCATCTAAGGTGGTTTTCACCTCTGCAGAAGGAGCCTCATCAGATCCCTTTCCTTTGTCAGGAGTTAGATTTACAGTCCCTTTTGGAGTGGCCTTCCTTTCCGCATTTCCATCACACCACCTTTACAGGTTTTTCTGGAGATTTAGATCTCCCTCTAGATTTAGATCTCCCACTCGATGAATTATTTTTGTTTTTGTTCTGGGACCGTCCTCGCACAGACAGGGCTTCACCATTTTGGCTCTCCATATTTTTCTGTCTCATCTCCTCCGTCAGCAAGGATGAGACTATTTCATCAAACTGCAAGGCATTTGCATTGCTACCTATTGCAATAACCAGACTATCCCACGAATCTGGTAGAGAACACAACAAACTGATGCACTTGTCTTCATCTGAAATTTTAATATCAACAGATGCTAACTGACTTACCACAGTATTAAATGCATTCAGATGCTCTGTCACCAAGTCTCCATCTTTCATCCTTAGGTTATACAACTTTTTCCGCAGGAACAGTTTATTCACCAGAGACTTAGATTGGTACAAAGTCCCTAACTTGTCCCATAAAGCCTTTGTTGTAGCTTCCCTTGATACATTCAACAATACTGAATCTGAGACACACAATCGTATTGTGCTCTTTGCCTTCCGATCCAACTTCTTCCATTCTTCATCAGACACTCTCGTTGGTTTAGTACCCAGATCTACCGCGATCCACTGATCTTTATCCACCAATAGATCGTCTATCTTGAGTTTCCACAACTCAAAACTCTGACCATTAAATTTCTCGATCTCTATCTTTCCACTACTCGCCATCTTCTTTCACCACCAGAATCGATCTCGCAGATCTCCCACTGAACAGGGTCTACCACAGGCCCGAGCGAAACCCCTCAGCAACAAAGGCGTCCCCTTGAAGCCAAATCTGCTCTGATACCAAATGTAGGTTTTAACCCCATACAGAAATTACCTGCATACAAATTCTAAAACACAAAAAATAAATAATGCGAGAGCAGAACACATAAAACACATATACACAGAGATTTTCCCCTGGATCCCAAAATTGGGACTACCAGCTTGAGTTTTCATTATGTTCCTTTCAATGTTATAACACATATTTATACATGCCGAAGCATCCAATACCATGGACCGAAAACCATCGCGTCCGATACCATGGACCGAAAACCATTGCGTCCAAAAAACATGTGCGAAAATCATGCACAAAACCATAGGTGGGTCCGCCCAACCTAACATAGGGTCCAAAACCAAAATTTTCAGGGGCACTGCCATGGATCCCATAAAGTGGGGTTATAGGTGCCCCTCAAACCCCCTGTTAACTACGTGGAAAGAATATAACACAACCCAACATCAGACTGGGATCTGCATAACGAGATGTGTGATGTCACATCATTGGAATCCAACTAAGAAGGAGATTGAAGACTGGTTGGATAGAAATATCCACGAATTTGCGACGCAAGAAAATAGGAATCCGTGATTGACAAAGGAACAGTGGTTGGACAGATATCTGTACACAAAAATTCATGAAATCTTCTTCTGTTCTTTCTCGGTTGAATTATACGAGTGGATCACGAAGTTGGCAGACGGTCAGGGAAGGTGGAGGCTTGACAATCTGATTGTCTGGACCCTGGAGTTAGTGCGAAGATTGGAAGCCTCTGAAGATAAGGTCGTGTGTGATGTCAATAATTGGCTCAACCGTATCATAAGAGGGTTTGGGACAAATTTTGTGGTTGATACTTCAGTTAACTATAGCGAAGTAGAGTGCTGCTTCTTCAAGGGGCTACGATGTAAGTATTTGAAATCACTAAATACTTGGATTAAGATGCTCTTATGTGAAAAGCGGGTCATGCAGTTACCTTGATGTTTGGAGCTACGCAAAGTGGAAGGTCTTTCAGGGACGGAGGAAGAAAAGGTCCTGAGTATAGCCCACTGATTGAGCCTCCTTTGAGTGACGACGAAGGAGCAGCGCAGGCTTCTCCGCTAAGCGCTATTCAATTGATAAGACAAGGGTTCCCACGAATACCTACACTGCCTCCATCCTCATCCCATCCATCCACACTGCCTCCATCCTCACCTCCACCACTTACCCCATCGCCCACACCACCGCCACCTCCACCACTGTTCAACATGGCGAACTTCGTAAAGCTACCTGTATTCAAGGGCGTAGGAAATGAAGATCCATACCAGTTTTGGTTCGTCGTCGAGGCTGCATAGGAAGCTCAGGGTGTCACGGATGATCAAATGAAGAAATCAACGTTCATTAATGCTTTGCAGGACCGCGCACTAACGTGGTACATTAAGTACAGTACTGATAACCCGACGTCTGCGTTGGCAGATATCCAGACTGCGCTGAATAGGGAATTCAGTAGACCTAAGTCTCAAGCGCAATCCATTGTGGGCTTCAAGAAGATCACGATGAAGCCCAGGGAGACACCCTGGGATTTGGATCAACGATTGAAGTATATGATTCATGAAGCCAACATGAACCTAATTGATGGGCAGCACTGCGAATGGTTTGTGGCCTCGCTCTTGCCTCACCTAAGGGTTGCGCTATCACAATAGAAGATTAGGACCCATGCGGAAGCTTTAGAAATCACGATGAGACTGCACAAGACACCAATGCAAGATGCTAATATGGGGGTTCAACAGATCCATGTGCAGTTGCAGAACCTTTGCCTCGAAATGCAAAGTCTGAAGAAAGACAAAACAACTCGGCCAGAGGCGCACGAAGAAGTCTGGTGCCTGAAATGCAAAGGTCAGGGGCATGACAAGGATCATTGTCTAGTCTTTTTGAATTATGTTGCAACAGGGGGACCAATGCCTCTAAGACCAGAAGATGGAGTAGGGCCAAGTGCAAGGCCCGCGCTATGGTGTGCTATATGCTAGGTAGCTGGGAAACATGCGACTGACAATTGCCATTTGCTGCAGAAATTTGTACAAATACCACAAAACTCTTATGCAATTTCTGTCAATTAGTAGGTCATTATGAGCACAATTGCCATAGTTACCAATTAATGATGGACCGAACACTTGCATATAGGGTGCACGCAGAAATGTGGCCTCCGGACCAAGGCACTGGGGGAGCGCGAGGTGAGTATTAGGGGTGCGGCCGAGGCCGAGGCGAAGGAGGGCCTAGTAGAGGCCGAGGGCAGCTTATTTGTTACAATTGTGGAGGACTATGACACTATGCGAGAGATTGCCCGAACTCGACGCGACTATCATGCCGCTATTGTACTCAGTTTGACCATGCGACTGAGGATTGCCCTATATTGTTGGCTAAGATTCGTGAAAAGGGGGCGCAGCCGACTCAGAACTTGCAGATGATGAGGGTTGAGCCTCGCAAGGAAGACCCTAAGGTAAACATTATGCTACAGAGTGGAACGATGACTGGTGAGGATAAGGGGAAGTAGCTTGCAGAGGGTGAGTGGGTCCGCAAAGCACCGGAAAAGGAGATCGGGTTTGATTTGGAACGTGCAAAAGAAACATTTATGGAAGCAAAGAAAAGTTTCGCTGAGGCCTCTACCTCAGGAAGTTAGGAGAAACCGATTGAAGAAATGGACCCATCCATGATTACCACGTTCTTGGAGACCTGCACGAAACTACTCCACGATAGTAAGCTCATGAAGGGACTGTAGGAATTGATCAATCCATGCGCTGGCAAGGACAGCGCTACTGGCGAACCGTGCATAGTCAGAAAGCTTGGTAAGCATAAGGCAAGGACGGGACGTGAGATGAGACTCACCGCACAAATAGGAGAATATGAGATGGATCAAGTTATTCTAGATCTAGGGTCGGATGCAAATGTTCTGCCTAAGCAGACATGGGAGTGGATGGGGAGACTTGGGCTGCAGTGGTTTCTGATTCAATTAAGAATGGCAAATCAGCAAAATATCATCCCCATGGGATGATTGTAGTGAGTAACTGTAGATATTGAGGGCGCGAGTGCATTGGCTGATTTTGAAGTAATAGAAATTGTGGATGATAATGACCCCTACCCTGCACTCCTTGGGATTGATTGGGCTACTGAAATGAATGGGGTGATCAACCTGAAGAAGCAAAAGAGGATGTTTGAAAAGAAATTGCTTCGTGTAGTAGTACCCCTATATCCTGCAAAAGAACCGTGCTATACTGAACTTGTCCGCGATTATGAAAGAGATATCGATTTGGACCATATATATAAGATAAAAACACGAGATCAATATTGGGTGAATCCAACAACGGATGGCCATATTGCATGGGACCACGAAAGTACCTACACATCAGACTTGGATGAAGAATTAGAGCACTGGCAGAATCGATTACATGAAGTATCTATGCTGCGCTGTAATCTGATGACTAAAATGCTGCGTTGTGTGTCATTGAAGGTAGGGAATCTGCCTTCTTATGATGGGTTGACTGATGTGGATATATTTTTGGATGCATTTGAAAGGGAAGTGCCAAAAACGCATCGCTTCCTGGCCTTGGATTGGGCGCTACGCGCTACACCCGCGAGATGTTGGGGTACACACAAGGGTAATTTCAATGATTGGTGCGAATATAAGAGGATGATGAGAATACGTTTTGGATAGCCGAAAGTATGGATGATAGACAAGTATGATGGGAGGGATGATCCGCACGATCACTTGGCCAAATGGACTAAAGCTTATGGAGCGAAGCCTCATCCTGAATGGGTGCATGTGTTATGTCATACCTTGGATGTCATACCAATGAATTGGTACCTGGAGACAGAGCTCCGCCATGGCATTGAAGAATGGGATATTTTGCGCCAGGGGTTTGTAATGACGTTCAACTTTGAAGACAGGTTTGACTGTATTGACAAAGCACTACAAGAGGTTAAAGCAACAATCTTTAGGATACCATAGGATCCTTTAGATCTGATTCAACCTGATTGGACCACTCAGCTGAGCCATGTGCTGGAATGTTATAACATGACTGTTGAAGAAGAAGACGAGGATCCCAGGAAAATTAATATTCCAGAAACTGAAGGTCACCGCGAAGTTGAAGGACCACAGATAGAAAACCCAGACATAACTGCACCACTCAAAACTAGGCAGGTGAACATTGGCACAGAAGCAGAGCTGAAGTTTGCAAAGATTGGGGACTATTGGGATGACGCGACAGTAGATAAGGTCGTCGAACTACTCCGCGAATATTAGGATTTGTTCCCCATGAAGTTTCTGACCTAAAAGGAATAATAGGAGACCTAGGTGTCATGAGGATCACCTTGAAACCGGATGCGAAACCTGTGAAACAAAGACCTTACCGCCTCAATCCGAAGTATAAGGAAAGGGTCCGCGTTGAGTTAGATAAGATGCTCACGGCAGGTATTATTGAACCAATGGAAGAATCTGATTGGGTAAGCCCAATAGTGGTTCAGGAAAAGAAACAGAAGGAAGAAATAAGGATATGCGTAGATCTCAGGAAATTGAATGACGGTTATGTGCATGATTCTTTCCCGATCCCATTCACCGACGAGGTCTTGGATAATGTAGGTGGCCAAGAAGCATAGTCTTTCGCTGATGGGTTCTCTTGGTACCTTCATATCAAAATTGTGCCTGACGATAGAAGCAAGACAACCTTCGTGACTGAATGAGGATGTTTTCAATACACCGTAATGCCTTTTGGGTCGAAGAATGCGTCAACGATCTTTATTCGCATAGTCATTGTGACATTCAAAGACTTCATTCATAAATTTTTGGAGGTATACTTTGACGATTGGACAGTGTTTGGGTTGGTCAAGCACCATGTGGCAAGTCTGCGCTTGATGTTAGATACATGTAGGAGATACTAGATCGCGCTCACTATAAATAAATGTTTGTTTTGTGTCCCTTTTGGGATCTTGCTGGGTCATGTGGTATGCAGACAAGGATTGATGGTAGACCCCATGAAGATCGCGGTGATAATCAACTTAGAGGCGCCGAGGAGTGTGAAACAATTGCGCGCAACTCTGGGGCATATCGGATACTATAGGAAGTTCATCAAGACTTAGGCCCAGATCACCATGCCTATGGAGAAATTGTTGAAAAAGGATGCTATGTTTTGTTGGAATGATGAATGTCAGAAGAGCTTGGATGTGCTGAAAGAGAAAATGGTCACCGTGCCGATCCTAGTCTTCTCGGATTGGAAGAAGGAATTTCATGTGCACGTGGACGCATCATGTATTGCATTGGGAGCTGTACTGACACAAGATGGTGAGGGAGAACTGGATCATCCTATAGCGTTTGCAAGTAGGAAGCTGTCTAAAGTAGAGAAAAATTATTCCATGACAGAGCGCGAAGGATTAGCTATGGTGTACGTGCTCCAGAAGTTTAGGCACTATTTGTTGGGCAGACACTTTAAGATGTATACGGATCATTTCGCATTGAAGTACTTGGTCAACAAGCCTATGTTGTGGGGGGGATATGTAGGTGGCTGTTGTTGTTCCAAGAGTACGACTTCGAAGTTATTGTGAAGCCAAGACGACTGAATGTGGGACCTGATCATCTGTCGCACATTGAAACTGGAGAGGAACCTACTAATTTAGAGGAAGGACTACCTGACACATAGCTCTTTGCAGTGCGCATCGCGGACAGTCACTTTGAAGATATTATCCACTTCCTGACGACAGGAACGACTCCGAAAGGTTATAAAATTCAATAGAAGAAGGAACTGGTAGTGTGCGTGGTAGACTTTTCTATCATTCTAGGGCACTTGTACAAAATGGGATTAGATGAAATATTGCGATGTTATGTGCCTGACTTTGAACGAAGCAGCATCCTCGTTGAGGCTCATGGAGGAGCCGCGGGAGGACATTATGCAGGGAAAGCAACAACGCAGAAGATTCTACGCGCTGGGTTGTGGTGGTCGACCCTGCATAAGGATTCGAAAGCATATTGTAGGGCATGTGATGCATGTCAAAGGACTGGCAGGCCGTTGCGGAGGGATGAGCTGCCTCTGATACCACAGGTGACGTTACAACCATTTGAAAAATGGGCAATTGACTTTGTGGGACCAATTCAGCCTCAAGGAAAGAAGACGGGTGCGCGGTACATCATCACTGCGACTGAGTATTTGACCAGATGGGTGGAGGCACAACCTGTGAAGGACCACACAAGCGCGACAATAGCAAAATTTATTTTTGAATATTTCTCGACAAGATTCGGGTGTCCAAAGATTTTGATGAGAGATCAAGGTACACACTTTCTTAACGAAACAATCAACATGTTGACATAGGAATTTCAGGTGTATCATAAGAAAAGTATGCCTTATACTCCGCAGGCTATTGGGATGGTGGAAGAATTCAATAAGATACTAGAGAGCGCGCTGACAAAGGTTTGCAATTCTCAGGGAAATGACTGGGATGTGTGTGTACTCGCGGTGCTATGGGCCTACAAAACGACTTACAAAAAGCTTACTGGACAAACACCTTTCAGGCTCCTATATGGCGTGTAAGCTGTGATGCCAATGGAATACATTGTACCTAGTCTGTGCATAGCAGCATTAACAGGAATGGCGGATCGTGGAGCCCTAGAAGAGAGGCTCACGCAACTAGTGGAGCTTGAGGAGGACCGATTTCTAGCTGGATTTGATCAACAAGTTCAAAAGGAGCGTGAAAAGGCATGGCACGATCAACACATCAAACTGCGCACCTTCAAGGTAAATGATCTGGTCTTGTTATATGACAACAATTTTGATAAATTTCCAGGGAAATTTAGAATGCATTAGCTAGGGCCATATGTCATAAAGGAGATTACCTATGGTGGAGCAGTTCAGCTTCTCAAATTGAATGGAGAACCCTTCCCAGGGAAGGTGAATGGCAGCTGATTGAAGCCATACACTGGTGATCTAGCTAAGTGACTATATGAGGGTAGCATAGTCTTATCACTCCAGGTAGCTAAAAGGAAGTGCAAGATTATAAACTACACTGCCGGGGTAGAGAGTTGTGCAATTGGGGAACTGCGCGAACGAAGAAATGTCACAGAGCCCGCAGAAACGTGCAGGGGGCTGCGCTACCAAAGGAAAAGCAGCTCAAGACAGCCGAAATGTGACCGTTAAAGTCACTAGTCATGATTTGATGATGAAAAAACAACCAAATGGAGTGGGGGGTGGCATTTAAGTCGGAATTTATGGACTAGATCTTTGAAAATCTGCTGCCAATATAGAATTAATGAACTGATTGTGGGGGGAACGGTCGGATTTGAATTCGAAAATGCCTATAAATTACAAAGGGTTGCCCAATGGAAAAAACTTGGCATTTTGAGAATTAAGGTGTTGAGCTCTCAAGCGCGCATGAACTGTGAATACTTTGAAGCTTTGATAGCAAGTTTAGCATTTGAGAAGTTGCCAAAGGAGACACAAGAGTTGTTGAATAACATCATGTTGACGCTGATTGAGACTGTAAATGTTGGGGAAGCAATGACAGCCGAAGGAGTTGTTCCAAAGGTAGCCATGGCAGCCGAGGGAGCTGCCCTGGAGGTTGCAACTACGGAAGTACCAGTTGAAGTACCTAAGTCACCACGGTTGCCTAGGCTGAGGCCTACCCCGACCAAGGAGGGTCTGAAGAACAAGAAAGGCAAGCAGGCCGCGACACTGCAGTCGGTGCACGCATCACCTAGAAAGCACCCACAGAAGGATAAGCCCAATGTGCAGGAAAAGGGCAAGGTGGTTGACCTAGAGCCAGAAGAAGAGGTCGAAGAAATCCCCATGGATGATGAGGATATTGCGATGGAAACGGAGGATGTTGAGGTTGAGGGGTCTGACCCCATTTCTAAGCTACCTGAGTACATTCCTCCGTGCAGGGGAAAAACGAAGGTGCCGAAGGATATTGATGAGAGTAAGGTCACCCTGCACACACCCCTACTGCCAGAGCAAATTGTCTTTGAGGGACCGCGCTTGGGGCGTGTCCCCCTTATAAAATTAGAAGACTAGGATTTAGCTGACACAGAGTGCTTCCCTCATTTAGAGACAAACCAACTTATGCATCGTGTCTTCCACAAAAACATTGGAGTGACTACTTTAGAGCCAAGGAAGTGGCTGAAAGACGTTGACGAGGGAGGCCTGCTAAACCTGCTACGGGTGTCGCATTACAACCACGCGCCCATCACGATGATCGTGATCAAGCTGCTGTTTTGCTTCGTGCATGATGGGTGTCTGTGGCTGGAGGAGCCGATGCCCATCAATGACATGCTGATCCATAGGATCACACGGCTACCACACTCAGGAGAAAATCCGACCATGGAATTTGGCGGAAAGGCCAGTGAGCATGCCCTTGTTGAGGCGATGAAGGTAAAATTCAAGCTAGTAAAGAAGCTGCGCGGCTACACCATCACAAGTATCTGTGAACCCACAATCAAAGTGGCGATGCAAATATTTGTAGGAAAAGTCATGAGGAAGTGTCATGCAGATGAAGTGTTGGCACCAGTGATAGCCTTGGCAGCCCAGTGCACAGAGGGCGTACAATTTAACTGGGTGCACTACCTCTACGGTGAGTTCCTCGTGAACTACCATAAGGTGGTGCAGGATCATAGTAAGAAATTCCACTATGCATGGCTACTGTTGTCGATAGTGTTGGTTGCATGGGAGCTACCCGAGGATACCCAGTTTCCTCTGGTCACACCAGACCTACTGGAAGCGGCGAAGTTTGCTTCACTGTGGGCTATGAAGGATCCTCAATGGATCAAGGACAACAAGATCTTCTAGATCTTGATGGAGATGAGCATCCATGTGGCCATAAAACGCAAGTTGCGGTTATCACCAACAAATTTTGATAAGCTGCAAGAGTACATGGAATTCAAGGTCAACTTCCACCATGTCTCAATACGTGCGTGAAAGGACCCTGAACAAAAGTGGCATGACCTGCCATACTTGGCCACAGATGATGCGATTGCAACTGTCCTCGACCACTGGCCGACAAATTGGCGCACTGCCACGGAGTTGATAGTGGGATCTAGCAAGTCTATCGCACAACGAAAGAAGGAAGAATCCAAGCTGAAGATGGAACAGTTGGTCGTGAAGAGAAGAAAGGAGGCTGAGGATAAGGCCAAGGTAGAGCGCATTGCCGCGAAGCAGATGGGTGGGCAAGCAGAGGAAGAGGAGCACGGCTCTGATCGGAGTCAGAAGTTGCCTTCCCCAGAGACAAAAGAAGAGGATGAACAAATAAAGCAGGGAGGAACAGACCCGAAGACAACTCTGTTTTGCATCAAGCACAATAGAGATCTAGAAGCAGTAGGGTTGCAGAAGAATTCCAAGGCTAGCAAGACGTCTCTCGACACAATCACCCTAACATAGGGGGACTTGAATGACATAGGTGATAAGGTGAGGGATGCCACTGTGGAACTGCTACAGCAGTTCGAGCAACATCAACAGAAACCGTTGGTTGCTATCCAAACGGGTTTGCGCGAGCTGCAGATCCACGCATCACAGGTACATATCGATGCGACGTCAACCGGTTTGGCGCCTGGCACCTCAGAAGCCGCAAGGATGCTGCGCACATGAGATCCATAAGCAATAATTTTGTTGGATGGAGCACTGACTACAGAGATAGAAGCTGACAGGCCCACTGTCAGCACCCTCAAGGGAGTTGGACTTAACTTGGCCACGCTTCCCAGTGAGGTGCTTCACCTTTTGTAGGATGGCGTGATTGCGGAACTGCGGGCCTGTGAACAACACACGTTATAGGTAATCAGTGAGCAGAAGGTCAATAATGCCCAGATGGTTGTACAATGAGACTCCGCCATTGACCTCGTGAAATACCTTATGGATAAGAATCAACGCATGGCTAAGGTCGTGGCTGAGGCATGCAAATTTGTCCCAGAGCTGGAAATTTCCGAGGCTGAGCCAGTAGATGTGTGGGTTCAAAAGTTCGCTGCTGGAGTACGCGATGCACGCATCGAATTGGCAAAGGTATAGTTGGAAATGAACCTCAAAATCACAGAGTTGTAGTTGAAGGTATAGCCTTTGACTCCACAATAAATCAGATAATAGTGCGAGTCAGCTGTGAAAGACGCCGTAGCAGCAGTGGATAATGCAGTGAAGGACTGCACGACACTCTTCGAGTAGTCGCTCGAGGTGGTCACCAGCCTACAAGAAGACCCCATTGTGCAGAGGCTGGAAACAAAAGCGTGGGAGTTGCAACAACGCTACGACGAAATTAAAGCGACGACGCGCATTGTCGCCATGACGTAGAGCCTGGCAAAGTTGTAGGAGGCAGTGCTGATGGCAGATAGATGCAACTCAGCACAAGGAAGCAGTGCTGATGGCTCGCTTCAAGCTTGGTTGGACGAGGCCTATTTGATCACGACCACTATTGAAGGCAAGCTGGTGTTGAAAATAGCAACAAGAAATGCTAAAAATAGAATTGCTAAAAATAGCACTGCTATAAATAGTAGTTCAGCAGTGTTGATCTTAGCAACAATGGATGGAAAAATGGAACTGCTAAAAATAACATTCTATAAATAGCATTTCGAGATACTTTCCTATTTTAGTCAATCCCTAAACTAAAATAGTGAAGTAAAATTCAAATTTGATCTTAGCAGATGTTTGTAAATTAATTAATTAATTCATCTTGATTTAATTAGTTAAGGAAAATCAAACATGAAGTCTATGTGGGGACATGCAACAGTTTCTCCATTAATTGAGGAATTTATCCATCAGTTAAAGAGATAAGAGTGAGTTGTAATTAGTTGACTTAGTTAACTGAGTCAAGTCCAGTTAGATTAATTCAAACAATTTGTTGAATTAATGTAAGTTCAGTTAGTTAATGCTTGCATGCATGTAACTACTGCACTTTAGATAACCGAGTATTCTCTTATAAATTACTCATGCATATCAGTTTAGACAAAGACCCAGTTGAGATCAGATGGAGAGGAAGTGTATTATCAGTAGCTAGAATATTCCATTGTGAATATTCCTTGCATGCAGAAGGAATTCTTTCCTTGAGGATTGCGCAGTTAGATCAGAGGTTTTAGTGAGTGTGATGAGGCCAATTCACACATGTGGCTTCACTGGACCCCAAGAAAAACTGCGCAAGGAAATAAGAGGCTTGGAGGGCTTGAGGAGGACATATACTATGTCTATTCAGTCTGTGAGCTGTATTGTTTGATTGCAGAGAGAGTAGGATAGCTTGATAGTTGATTCTTTTTGTAACTCAAACAAGATTTCCACTTGTATGATAATACATATTTGGGGTTTTAGGCTGAGTCTTTCCCCATGATATTTCTTCTACGTTATGCGTGATTGATTTCTCATTCTCAGTTATATGTGTTCTCTTGATCTTGCTCAATTCGATTAAGCTTCCGCAAATTGTTGTAGAAGTAGATCTTGTATTGTGTTTTAGTATATTACATAATCTGTTGATCTACAGTGGGAATTTATACATGGTATCAGAGCAAAGGTGATCAAGGTGAAGAACTGTTTAAAAGAAGGAGAAGTTCGAAGTTTGTGTCCCTGAATATAGAAATCGAGTTCTTATCACATCTCAATTTCACCTATGGCGTTCAATGGTTTAAGACTCGAGTATGCCCTTGATGGTAGCTCGAATTATATAGCCTGGAAGGATCGCATGGAGGCAGTATTAGAGGATAACGGTCTAAAGGACTTCATTGATCAAGAAGTCCCCAAGCCGACTGATGCTACTCAACTGGTGGAATGGAAGAAATGTGTGGCTAGAGCAAGGAGAATCCTCCTAGAGGGAGTTTGAGACCACATTGTCTCGAGCCTCCATGGGAAGGAGACACCATTTTTGATGTGGAAAACATTGAAAGATTTATATCAGAACAACAACGATCAGAGGAAGCTGGTGTTGAAAGACAAGCTTCGTAAGATCAAGTGTGAAAAGGGTGACACAATCTCTACATATCTGAACAAGCTCACCACCTGCAGGGATGAGCTTGGAAGTGTAGGGATCACGACCACTGATGATGACATGGTGAGTCTTACACTCCTCGGTCTTCCTAAGAGCTGGCATAGCTACCAAGACTCGGTTAATGGAAGAGAAAAACTGCTAGATTGGGAACGACTTTGGTCAGATCTGATGCAAGAGGAAATAAGAAGAAGCACCAGAGATGGATCCTCATCGAAGCAAGAAGATGAGGAAAATCTAGCCTTAGCGAGTAAGGCGAGGAAAGGGAAAGGGAAGGCATCCCATCCCAAATCCGATTCTTCCCATGGTGGGAAGAGGATTGACAAATTGAAAGTGCGATGCTTTCATTGTCATGAAGTGGGCTATTATGCTACAGATTTTCCGCAGAAGAAATCCAAGAAGGGTTCCTCGAAGGGATCTGATGGTGAGGCACTGGCCTCACAATTTGAGTTGGATTTATTGCTTATCGCATGCATGGTTTCATCCATGGTGGGATGTGTGTGGTACCTGGACAGTGGAGCTTCATTCCACATGTCAGGTGACAAGAATCTTCTAAGTACCTTAGAGGAGAAGGATCTCCAGATGTAGATCGAGATGGGCGATGATGGAAAGTACCGTGTTTCAGGTGAAGGTACGGTTGTGTTTCAGAGGGAGCATGGAGCTCCTCTCACCCTGAATGATGTAAAGTATGTACCAAGTCTGAAGAAGAATCTTGTGTTTGTTGCTATGCTAGAAGGTAAAGGCAATGATGTAGTCCTTAGTAAAGGAAAGGTATTCCTGAGGCATATCGATATTGGATAGACAAAGCGAATAGGGATTCGAGTCAAGAATCTCTACAAGCTGAGGTAGACGACTGTTTTGCTTTGAGTTCCAAAGCTGAAATGGTATAGAGCCAAGATGTTGGCGAGCTATGGCATAGAAGACTGGGCCATTTGCACCATGGAGCCCTGAAGATCATGCAGCGGATTTCTACTAGATTACCCAAGGGAAAACTTGAGTAGACGACTACATGCAAAGGTTGCAACTTGGGTAAGTATGCGAAATCTTCCTTTCTGGATCAAGATAGTAGAGCTAGAGCAATCCTGGAGCGAGTTAACTCAGATGTTTGTGGGCCCTTCTCTACAGCCTCCACTGCAAAACAAAGGTACTATGTTATTTTTATTGATGATTTTTCTCGTAGATGCTGGATCTACTTTATGCAAAATAAGGATCAGACCTTCTTGAGGTTTTGTGAGTTTAAAGCCTTGGCAAAGAAAGAATCTGGAAAGAAAATAAAATTCGTGCGTAGCGACAATGGTGGAGAGTATGTCTCCCAACAGTTTAAAGACTTCTGTGCTGCAGAAGGTATCCCCATAACCCACATCAGAATGGGGTGGCCGAAAGGAAGAACAGATCGACTGTGGGAGCAGCTCGAGCGATGTTGCATGACCAAAGCCTGCCATTGCACTTGTGGGCTGAGGCATGCAATACAACAGTATACTTGTAGAACAGAGGGCCGCACCGTATACTGGGGATGAAGCCACCTATGGAGTCCTATTCCAAGAAGCGACCTGATGTAAGTCACTTCCGAATCTTTGGATCATCAGTTTACTGTCATGTTACCAAAGATGCCAAGAAGAAGCTAGAGCCAACAACTGAGTTGGGAATACTTGTGGGGTACACAGATACACCCCACAACTATCGGGTGTACCTGCCTTCCACTCAGAGGATTGTGGTATGCAGGGATTTGAAGTTCGACGAGCAGAAAGCCATGTGCTTATCACTTGAGAGGGAGCTCAAGTTGCATGCAGATGAGGAACTTTCAGTTCCTAAGGAGGAGGAGTTTCATATTGATGCGAAGTGACTGCATGCAGAGGATCTGGGAGTGGAGACATCCACTCATGCTGATACTTCCAGAGATGGGTGAAAACGCTCAAGGGAAGCTGACAGGTTGATGTTGGATGCACGAGAGAATGTGGGACAACCATTTTCTCAACGCAGACAGAGGAGGTCACCCGAGCGGTACACTAGGTACATGGCCCTGGTTGGGGAGTGTGTAGATATCGAACCTTCTTCATTCGAGGAGGCAGTGCAGCAACCAGTCTGGGTTGATGCAATGGTAGAGAAGTACGACTCTATCATTCGGAACAGTGTGTGGGATGTTGTCCCAAGGCCTCAGGGCAAGTTAGTGGTGAGTTCTAGATGGATTTACAAGGTAAAGCAGGCAACTGATGGCAGCGTTGAGAAACATAAGGCAAGGTTTGTTGCCCGAGGTTTCTCACAGGTCGAGGGGATTGACTACGATGAGACCTTTGCTCCCATAGCAAGGTACTCATCGATTAGATCGATGTTGGCACTATCAGCTCAGATGGGGTGGAAGATCCACCAGATGGATGTGAAGACAACATTCCTCAATGGGAAGATTGAGGAGGAGGTGTACATTGAGCAGCTAGAGGGTTTCGAGACCTTCAATCGTGAGTCACATGTGTGCCGACTCAAGAGGGCTTTGTATGGGTTGAAGCAAGCACCCCGTGCTTGGTACACCAGGATTGACAACTATTTCACCGGTTTGGGCTTCACCAAGAGTGAAGCAGATGCGAACCTTTACCACATCATGGTAGAAGGTAAACCATTGATCATTGTTCTTTATGTCGATGATCTGATTTTGACAGGTGATGATCAACTGATACAGTCTTGCAAGGAGGACCTTGCAAGAGAGTTCGAGATGAAGGACATGGGCCTTATGCACTACTTTCTAGGCATGGAGGTGTGGCAGAAAGATGGGGAAGTATTTGTGTCTCAAGGCAAGTATGCCAATGAGATACTCAGGCGCTTTCACATGGAGAAGTGCAAGCCCATGCAGACTCCTCTAGCTGGGAATTGGAGGAAGGAGGATGCTACTTCAGGTGAGGTAGTAGCTGCTACTATTTATCGGCAGCTGGTGGGTTCACTTATGTATCTGGTGAAAACACGACCTAACTTATTCTTTGCGGTGAACCAGCTGAGTCAAGCTATCGTTCAGCCTACCAAGCTGTTTTAGAAGGCAACGAAGCATGTGTTGAGATACCTCAGAGGCACATCTCAGTTCAAATTGTGGTACAAACGGACAGAGGGAGTGAAGCTTCAGGGCTTCACAGATGCGGATTGGGCAGGGAGTCCATCAGACCGAAAGAGCATTTTTGGAGGAATCTTCAACCTTGGTTCAGCTGCAGTTTCCTGGTACATCAGGAAATAGAGACCAATTGCACTTAGCTCAGCAGAGGTTGAATACATGGCTGCTAGTCAGGTTGCATGTGAGGCCATTTGGATGCAGAAGATTCTAGTGGGATTGTTTGGTCAAATGATGGATCCGACAGTGATCTACTGCGATAACCAGAGTTGTATCGAACTCTCTAAGAATCCAGTTTTTCATGATAGGTCCAAGCACATAAATATCCGGTATCACCATCTTCGAGACTGTGTGGTCAAGAGGATAATGTTGTTGCTGTATGTTTCGATCGAGGAACAGGATGCAGATATTTTGACTAAGGAATTGTCAAAATGCAAGTGCGAGTTCCAAAGAGACAGGATCGGGGTTACTGATAATCCCTTTCTTATTAAGAGGGAGTGTTGAAAATAGAAACAAGAAATGCTAAAAATAGAACTACTATAAATATCAGTTCAACCAATGTTGATCTTAGCAACAATGGATGGAAAAATGGAAGTGCTAAAAATAACATTCTATAAATAGCATTTCGAGATACCTTTCTATTTTAGTCAGTCCCTAAACTAAAATAGTGAAGTAAAATTCGAATTTGATCTTAGCAATGATTTGTAAATTAATTAATTAATTCATCTTGAGTTAATTAGTTAAGGAAAATCAAACATGAAGTCTATGTGGGGACATGCAATAGTTTCTCCATTAATTGAAGAATTTACCCATCAGTTAAAGAGATAAGAGTAAGTTATAATATTGAGTTGTAATTAGTTGACTTAGTTAACCGAGTCAAGTCTAGTTAGATTAATTCAAACAGTTTGTTGAATTAATGTAAGTTCAATTCTTTAATGCTTGCATGCATGTAACTACTACACTTTAGATAACTAAGTATTCTCTCATAAATTACTCATGCATGCCAGTTCAGACAGAGACCTAGATGAGATCAAATGGAGGGGCAGTGTACTATCAGTTGCTAGAATATTCCGTTGTGAATATTCCTTGCATGCAGAAGGAATTCTTTCCTTGAGGATTGCACAGTTAGATCAGAGGTTTTAGTGAGTGTGATGAGGCCAATTTACACATGTGGCTTAATTGGACCCCAAGAAAAACTGCGCAAGGAAATAGGAGGCTTGGAGGGCTTGAGGAGGACATATACTATGTCTATTCAGTCTATGAGCTGTATTGTTTGATTGTAGAGAGAGCAAGATAGCTTGAGTGCTGATTCTTTTTGTAACTTGAACAAGAGTTCCATTTGTATGATAATACAGAGTTGGGGTTTTACGCTGAGGTTTTCCCCATGATAATTTTTCTGTGTTATGTGTGAATGATTTCTCATTCTCAGTTATGTGTGTTCTCTTGATCTTGCTCAATTCGATTAAGCTTCTACAAAGTGTTGTAGAAGTATATCTTGTATTGTGTTTTAGTATATTACATAATCTGTTGATCTACAGTGGGAATTTCTACAGCTGGCTTGTTTGTAGGAGACTCAACAAAAGATTCAGTTAGACGGTGTAGGGCCAGCAATGAAACAATTGGTCGAGGAGATGAAGCAGGTAGGAGCACGGTGTACCACCGAAGTTGCAGTAGTCCAAGTTGAGCTAGGAGGTCTTCGCGACAAGATCTCCACACTAGCCGAGTGACTCGAGGGCGAGTCACCATGTTTGTGTTGGGGACTTGTTGGGAACGGGTCCCCTGGGGTCATTTTTGGGACTAAAAGCCTAAGTTTGGGGTAGAAAGCCTGAATTTTGTATAAAGGAATGTAAAGTCTCTGCATTTTGTGGTTGCGGAGCGTGAAGATATCAAGAGTCAAAAATGGTTTTCCGCCCTTAGTTTAGATAGCTTGTGTCAGCTTTAGAGATTTTCCCTTGGTCCACGGACCATGGGATTGTATAAAAAGGGAGTCTTAGAAGAGTCTAAGGAAGGGAAGTAGAGTTCTAAGTAAGTTTGAGTTCTTGATGAGTCTGTGAAGAGCTAAGAGCGAGAGTCTTAGTGTAGGAAGAGGCTCTGCAGCTGAGTGTGCAGAGGCCTAGGGTAGAAGTCCGCAGCTGAGTGCGCGGACCCCTGCAGCTGTGTGCGTAGGGCAGATAGAGTCTATATTGGAAATATGAATCATCAATAAAGAGAAGTATTATGAAATTACTATGTATTTTTCCTCTGTGGATTGCATGCGATTATGTTATGTTAAGTTCTGGGTTTATGTTATAATGCTAATTTGATGCGCGAATATATATGTTTCTATCTACTATATGAACACAAATAAGGATATATGTTTACGCAAAGATAATCTTAATTGCATGGTAAAATTAGCGAACACTTAAGATAATTCAGGAAATTATACAATAACGCAGTAACAAAGGCGCGTAAGTGCCTAAGTCACTGGTTAGGGTTGCGTGAAGGAATCGTATACCTTCATGGAGGTTCTAAGAGACGGAAGAGAAATTACATCAATAAGCCCTAAAGGCTTATCGATCTGCGTGAAGGAAGGGTTTAAGGTATAAAACTGACATCACAACCATCTTAGGGTGTAGAAACTTGGTTCCCACATCCCCCCATACTGCTTCGGGTGAGACTTCGGTCTGCGCTCCGCGGACTGATGCTGAAAGGGCCAGTAGTGTAGGGATTTGCTTGGCTGAATAACGTTGAACTTGGGTCAGGACCCATCAAGCCGACACTTTCCAACTTGAATGCGTTCTCCAATGAATCAATTTCCCAAAGGCGAACCTCATGTTGGATGTTATATTTTAAAGTCCCTGTGAACACATCAATCCTATGCTCCTCAGGAATATATTATACCCTTATATTCAATTTTTGGAAGTCCTCAATGTGCTCCATCATTGAACCTTTTTGTTTGAGATTTATCAATTGGCTAAAAAAGGTGTCACTTTTTGTATCCTCATAATGTGTTATCATTTCTTCCGTAAAATTGCCCAAGTGACAATTTTTTTACGAGAGCAAAGCCATCAATACCACACAAACTGATTTGGTTCCAAATATAAAGTTTCAATGCGTACCTTTTGTGTGTTTTGCACATTATGAAGATCGAAATATTGTTCCATCTGTAGTATCCATTTTACGGGATCCTTGCCATTGAACTTCCTCATATCGATCTTTGGAACGTGGTGGGTATTTGTTCCAACGTTAGAATCTATGAAATCATGATTAACATTTATTTTGTTCTCATCATGAGTTTCCTCTACTACCATTTCGCCATTAAGAAGCATTTCTTGTAGTAACTTTGTCAAAGCTTCCTTCAAAGCTTCCATGACTTTCTTCAAATCCTCAATGTTGTCATTCTTCAAACCATGATTAACATTTCTTTTGTTCTCATTATGAGTTTCCTCTACTACCTTTTTGCCATTAGGAATCCTTTCTTGTAGCAACTTTGTCAAACCTTCCTTCCAACCTTCCATGTCTTTCTTCCAATCTTCAATGTTGTCTTTCATACCATTTATCTTAGCTTCCATGCCTTTCTTTAAACCATCCATCTTAGCTTCTATTACTTTTTGTGAGAGTGAAATTTGTTGCACTTGGTCTCGTAATTTTGATATATCATGTTGCATTTCTTCCTCTTCTTCATGAGTCATGCTAGAGCTTTCAGGTTGCTTACTAGGTGTTTCCATTTTCTTTCTTTGGGGCATCAATTAATGATAATAATTCTTCAATATGCCCTTTGAATTCCTTCAAACTAATTTTTCAAATCAAACTTATGCAAAATTTTAAAAAAACTACACACCTTTTTTCACTTTGTAGGAGTTTGATATTGAATCTGTTGTATCTTTGTACTTTCAGATCTCCAAGGTATGAAATTGTGTCCTGCAGTATCCCTCTAAGTCCTCTTTCTAACCCCACAAGTTTGATCAATATTGGATTCTCCAAGGAAGAGTGATTTCAAATCTCCTGCAATGACCTGATTATAGAGTAGTTCAGTAGAGCGAATTTGTATGAAGTGCCATGTGTCATTGTTTCAACCTTCAGACCTGAAAACAATGCTCAGAAAATTACAGTATGTCCTCTTTCTATAACTTCTTATGATATTTCAATCTGATACTCAGAGAGAAAGTTATGACGATTTTCCCAAGATCACCTGTTTGGGATGTAGTTTGGGAGCCTGCAAAAACCCTAAATGTCTTGAACCATATCTCCGAAAATATAGCGAAACAAGATCTGAAATTTGGGTCCGAGCTTAATTAAAATTTTAACTCAAATGGGTTTTAATATCAACGACTGAACATTCATAGAAGAAACGTATAGCAAAAATGCCACGATAATCTATTTGAGATGGAATTCTGGAGCTTGCAAAAACCCTAACTTCCTTAGATCATATCTTTGAAAATATAGCAAGACAAGATCTGAAATTCGGACCCAAGGATCATCGATATTTGGGCTCAAATTGGTTTTTTCTTTTAGCTTATGAAACGTTTAAAAAAAATAGCGAAAATGCCACAATGACATGTTTTGGAGCAGCAAAACCTTAGAATCCAAAGCTCTGATACCAAATGTTATGAAACTAGCTCACAAAAAGATAGAAAAGATAGATCAACGACTTAGAAATCAGCCTATTCGAGGGGGAAACCTCCTTTACATTACACAAATGAACAATTCTTGGATGCTACAAATGAAAAGACCTCCTTTCTATATATAGGAGTCTAAGCAGTCCAAATAGAATCAAAGCCTACATAACAATAATATTGTAGGGGTACAACAATAACAATAATGGGCTTCCATGGGGTACAATAATAACAACATGGGGACTATATGGGCACAATTATAAAATAAGGGGGATGCGCTAATAACAATAAGGGTTTACACTAGTAGTACAGTGACCTAACAAAAAGATTCATCTGAATTTAGAAAATAAATTCAAAAGCGAACTGAACAAACTCCTTAAAGCCAAAATCATTTTTCCAGTTAGGAATTCTAAATGGGTTTCAAATTTGATACCTGTTTGGAAGAGGAACGGTGATATTCGCATTTGCATCGACTTCAAAAATTTAAATAAAGCATGTGAGTGCTGAAAAGAGCAACAAGAAATGATAAAAATAACATTGTTATAAATAGCATTTCAGGATATACTCCAATTCTGTTGAAAATAGCATCAAGAAATGATAAAAATAGAAATGCTAAAAATATCATTGCTATAGATAGCATTTCAGGATATATTCCAATTTTGATTTGTCCTTGAATCAAAATTGAGAATTAAAATTTGAATTTAGTCTCAGCCGCTGTTTGAAAAATAATTAATTAATTCATCTTGAGTTAATTAGTTGGAGAACATCAAACATGAAGTCTTTGTGAAGACATGCAACATTTATCCCTTTGATTAAGGAAGTTATCCCTTAATTAAGGAGATAGGGATGAGTTGTATTTGAGTTGTAATTAGTTAGCCCAGTTAACTAAATTAAGTCCAATTAGATTAGTTCTAAATAGTTTGTGGAACTGATTGTGAGTTTAGTTAGTTAGTTAGTGCATGCATGCAACTAGTGTACTTCAGATAACTGAATATTCTCTCATAAACAACTCATGCATGTCAGTTCAGACAAAGACCCGGTTGAGATTAAAGGAAGGGACAATGTACTATCAGTTGCAAGAATTTTCCTATAAGAAAATATCTTGCATGCAGAAGGAATTCATTCCTTCAGGATTGTGCAGTTACTACAGAGGTCAGAGTAGTGTGTGAGGTGAGAATCACACAGGTGGCAACTGGAGGACCCAAGAGAAACTGCGCAAGGAAATAGGAAGCTTAGAGGGCTGAAGGAAGGCATATGTGTTGTCTATTTTGTTTATGAGCAGCAGTGAGGGATTGTACTAAGAGCTGGATAGCTTGTGAGCTAAAGCTTTGTGTAATCCTGAGATATTTCCACTTGTATGATAATACAGATAGCGGGGTTTTTAGCTGAGGCTTTCCCCATAGTATTCTTCCGTGTTTCATGTGTGATTGATTCTTCTTCTCTTTTATATGTGTTCTGTTTGATCTTGCTCAAATCGATTAAGCTTCCGCAAGTTTGATTGTAGAAGTAGATTAAGTATTTTGCTTTAGTACATTACATAATCAGATTAATCTACAGTGAGAATTTCTATAGTGAGAAAGACAATTTTGCACTTCCACCCATGGAACAAATCTTACAGTTAGTAGCTGGTTCTGAACTTATGTCTTTCCTAGATGGTTTCTCAAGGTATAACCAAATCCTTGTTCATCCAGATGACAAATTGAAAACTACTTTCAGAATTAAGTGGGGAACTTATGCATACCAAAAAATGCCTTTCAGATTAATAAATGTAGGAGCAACCTTTCAACGAGCTATGGAAATTGCCTTTAGAGGTTTGATAAATAAAATTGTTGTTGTTTACTTGGATGATATTACTATATATTCCAAGAAAAGGAAAAATCATTATCATGATTTAAAACAGATTCTTGAAAGGTGCATAAGATACAAAATCTCCTTAAATCCCAAGAAGTCGTACTTTTCTCTTAGTGAAGGAAAACTTCTAGGATTTATTGTATCTAAGGAAGGAATTTGCATAGATCCTCATAGAATCAAGGTAATTTTTTAGATCCCTTTACGTGATAACAAAAAATCAATGCAATCTTTATAAGACAGATTAATTTTGTTAAAAGATTTGTTCTAGATTTTTCTCAAATTGTTTTGCCTCTACAAGCTATGATCAAGAAAAACTTAGTTTTTAAATGGGGACATAATGAAAGAGAATCCTTTGATTTAATCAAACAAGCTATTATCAATGCTGCCTCTTTAATAACTCCCAACTTTTCTGATCAGTTCATTTTGTATACTTTTGCTTCCAAACTATCTTATGTTGCAGTTCTAACACAGATCAATGATAAAAAAAAATAGAGGCACCTATCTCCTTCTTCAGCTCGAACTTTCAAGGAGCAGAACTCAATTATTCAGAAGTAGAGAAACAAGCCTTTGCAGTCTTCAAGTCTATAAAACATTTTAGACCTTTTCTTTTGAAAACTCATACTAAAGTAATTGTCCCATTCCCAGCAATAAGACAATTGCTTGTTCAAAAAGAGTTAGGAGAAAAAAGCGTAAATTGGGTCACTGTTATGCAAGAATACGACATTGAAGTTAAACCTACTAAAATTGTGAGAGGTTAAGGTTTTTGCAGACTAATTGCTCGAGCTTCTAATATATTAGCCGATGAAGACTTAGGTAACACTATTTAGATATTTGAGGTATGCCTTACCGATACTGAATCTCAATATGTTGATCTCATTTTTTTATCTAAAGAATGGTTATGCTCCACCTAAACTCAATTACAAGAATAAAAGGGCTTTAAGCCTGAAAGCCAATCAATACAAACTCATTGATAATGTGTTCTTTACAAAAAAAAAAATGTGATTCAATTTTGTTAAGATGCTTAGAAAAAATTGAAGCAAAAAGGATTTTGCATGAATTACATGATGGACCAGTTGGTGGACACTTTGGAGGAGACATCACCGCTCACAAAATCCTGCATGCTGGATACTACTGGCCAACTCTTTTCAAGGATACACATGCCTATGTGAGAAAGTGTAAAATTTGCCAAACTGCTGTAGGAAGACAGAGAAAACCAACCTTACCTCTTCAACTAGTCAACATTGAACAACCCTTTGAACAATGGGGATTGGATATAATTGGTGAGATTGTTCCTCATTCTTCTAAGCAACATAGGTTCATCCTTACTACTACAGATTATTTCACAAAATGGGTAGAAGCGATACCACTTAAGGTAGCCAACTCTGACAATATTACTGAATTCATTGATCAACATATTATCACTAGGTTTGGTCTACCTAATGCACTTATTTTTTATAATGCATCTTACTTTTCAGGAAATAACATGATTGAGTTTGCTTTAAAAAGAGGATTTAAACTTAAATACTCTACTAATTACTATCCTCAAGGAAATGGTTTAGCATAATCAACTAATAAAAACCTCATTAGGATTATTAAACGAATTGTTGATCAAAGCCAAAAGAATTGGCATAAATCCCTGATTTTTTCTCTATGGGCTGATAGAATAACTAAGAAGGCCTCCATAGGTACTTCTCTTTTTAATCTAGTGTATGGGAAAGAGGTTATCCTTCCTCCTAATCTAGTCCTCCCCTCATCAGCTCTGGTACAATTTATCGAAGAGAAACCTTCTTCTTCTCTGCAATTAAGGATATCACAAATACTTAAATTAGAAGAAGAAAGGGAAAAAAACAAAAAAATACATTCCCACCATCAACAACTAGTAAAATTGATGCAGGAGCATAAGGCTTGAAGACGAATTCGAGGAATTATTCCAAAAATACAAAAAATATTACAGGCAAAGGAGTGGGATCCTTTAGCCATCAATTTCCATGTTTTTCTAGTTAAGCATAGAGCTAGAATATAGGATTTGATCATGATGTAATAAATTTTAGTTAGTTAGTTGTAGTGGAGATTCTCGAGGAGAATGCCTCGCAGGACAGATAGGGTTAATAAATTTTAGCCTTTGAATTAGGATCTGGTTGTTAGGATGAACCATTACTTATGTAATTTTCACACTATTGTAAGGGGATTTTCTCTGTTGAAGAAATTTGGCTTTCCTGGAGCGAATCTAGTAAATTGGGAAAATTTAGTTTCTGTGTATGTGTTAATTTATGGTATGTTCTATGCTTATAACAATTTACTTCTTTTTCTTATTATATTCCACTAATTAGCAATCACATGTACATAAAGTAAAGTGCAGATAGAAAATTAAACACTCGACAAAAAACAAGCCAAGACAAGAGACATAAGATGTGGCGGCTAGCCAAGGACAAACCCCACAATGTGTGGGGAAACCCTTTGATCAAATCTTTTTTTATCTTCAATAATTCAGCAGAGAGAAATAGTACAATAAATCTGATTCATATCAGCAGTAGCAAACCCTAGATCAGCAGCATCAGCATTAGCGGCTTCATTATCAAACTAGGGCAGACATATCTCACAAACCGACCGTCGGATTGACTTCATTCCACCACCAAAAGTTTCGGCTTCCAGAGGAGGTTCAGATGAACCTACAGCGTAGTTCAGATGAGGAGATCTTCTAGGCCACGCAAGTCAATCTTTACTTCTGCAGTTTCAGCAGTTTCCGGCTTCAAACTAGGGCAGTCGATATCTTGCAAACCATTCGTTAGATTGACTTCATTCCACCACCAAAAGTTGCGGCTTTCAGAGGAGGTTCAGATGAACCTACAATGCAGTTCCAAAGAGGAGATCTTCTAGGCCACGCAAGTCAATCTTTACTTCTGCAGTTGCAGCTTCAAATTTCAACAGTTTCCGGCTTCACATGTGTGAGAGAGAGACCCATTTCAGCGCAGTAGAGAAGAGACTCATTTCTGCACAGTAGGGAGAGAGAGAGATGTGATGAGATGAGTGAGTCCAAATGAGGAAAAGTCCTCTTATATTTATACACAACGTTGGTGGGTGAATAGATGCAACTGTTGGGCTTTTGAGACTACATGAGTTGTAGGCCGGCTTGATAATAATTCCATAATCAAAATAAATTCATATCTCCATGAATACTTATCGGAATCGGATGATCTTTATATCAATCCTACACCTCTCGACGAGAGGAATCTAATAAAAATATTATCAGCCATGAATAAGATTACCCACATGAAGTTTTGCCCTGGTTTCCAATTTTAACACTCCCTCTCAACCATGGAGAACTTCATCTGCAATCTGTCTATCGATCGTTACTATTCATCCATCAAATGCACTGCCCTGTACAGCCTGACCCTTGCCCTGCTCTGCTCTATTCTGCCTGTTCTGCTTTGTCTTGTTCTGCCCTGCACTGATCTGTACTGTTGCTCTGTTTTGCTCTGCTTTTGTCCGAATTATGAAGAAGAAGAAATGATCGAGGATGTATCATACTGACTCAAAGTCAGTCTCAGAGTATGTACCACTGGTCCCAGACCAGTCTCAACCAACCCGAAGTCAGCGTCATAGTGAGTACAACTCCACTGGTCCTAGACCAGTATCATCCTCCACTGACTCAAAGTCAGTCTCAGAGTGCGTACCACTGGTCCCAGACCAGTCTCAGCCGACCCGAAGTTAGCTTCATAGTAAGTACCACTCCTACCACTGGTCCCAAACCAATATCGCAGTCTCAGAGAGTGTACCACTGGTCCCAGACCAGTCTCAACTGACCTGAAGTTAGCGTCATAGTATGTACCACTCTCACTGGTCCCAGACCAGTACTGCACTGACACGAAGTCAGTCTCGGAGTATGTACCACTGGTCCCAGACTAGTCTCAACCGACCCGAAGTCAGCATCATAGTATGGTACAACTCCTACCACTGGTCCCAGACCAGTATCGCAGTCTCAGAGAGTGTACCACTGGTCCCAGACCAGTCTCAACCGACCCGAAGTCAGCGTCATAGTATGTACCACTCTCACTGGTCCCAGACCAGTACTGCACTGACACGAAGTCAATCTCAGAGTATGTACCACTGGTCCCAGACCAGTCTCAACCGACCCGAAGTCAACGTCATAGTATGGTACAACTCCTACCACTGGTCCCAGATCAATGGAGGTCATCCTAGCGTAGGAAGTACGGTAGATACAACGATGCGTCAATCGGTACCCTGTGGTCATATGTTGCTCCAGCAGGAACCGCAAGCCCTCAGAGCTCCCAGAGCTCAATGTATGCAACATGCAGGACCCTTGTACAAGGGTTTCTTGCCGACTCCAAGTCATTTGGGAAAATCACAGATTAGATCTTTCCTCGGGGCTTTGACAAGGTGTATCAACCTGTACATCATCTTAATGTGATGGAGATTCCTTGCTCATCGACTTACCATATCCCAGATGATGTCTATCTGCTGGAGCAATTGACGAATACGGGATTCCTCAATAATCGAATCCCACCTCTGGTTGTTACAGAGAATCACAGTGGTATCCAATGTAAATCCAAACAGCTCACTGAAGAGCTTTCGCAACCAGACTGCCTCACACGAGGTTATGCTAGCAACAATATATCCTGCTTCGGCGGTGTTCAAAGCCACCGACTTCTACTTCCTGCTCATCCAGGATATCGAAGCAGATCCCAAGGTGAAACAGTACCCAGAAGTTCTCTTACGGTCCACCACACTGCCTGCCCAATCAACATCAGTATATCCAAGTAATCTCACATCTCCGGCAGTGTATCTTAATCCATGAGAGATTGTGTCCTGAAGACATCTCAGAAGATTCCTGGCATCAATCCAGTGAGGCTCAACCAAATATGAGCTCACAATGCTAACTACAAAACATATGTTCGGACGGAGGTTCACCAAGAACATCAATGCGAATGAGTTTTTGAAACTCAGAGGCATTTCCCAAGTCTCGTTCGACATCACTACCATATAACTTCTAAAAGTTAAGATCCTCGAGGTAGTCACAGGCTTGCAGTCCATCATACCGAATCTTTCCAATATATTTACCACATATTTTCCTTGAGTTAGGAAAATTTCCCTTGGCTTCTGCCACACTTCAAGTCCTTGGTCCTTCATTTCAAATTCAAAAGCCATCTCCCTCTTACATTTGTGAATGAGAGGGTTTGCACCTGTTAGAAAGAGGTCATCCACATACAACACTAGTATGAGAGGCTTGTCATCTTTAACCTTAAAGTAAAGGTTAGGATCAGCTTCACTCCTAGTGAATCCCAGCTTCATCAAGTAGCTATCGATCCTCTCATACCATGCCCGGGGTGCTTGCTTCAGCCCATAGAGAGCCTTCTTCAACCTGCATACATGAGATTTTCAATCATAAATCTCAAATCCTTCAGGTTGCTCCACATAGACCTCTTCTTTGATAGAACCATGCAAGAACGCGATCTTAATATCCATCTGATGTAGGTTCCATCCTTGTGAAGCCACAAGGGCTATGATCAAGCGGATGGTCGTATATCTGGCAACAGGTGCAAATATCATAGTCTATACCTCCCTTCTCGGATAAACCACGAGCAACAAAATGAACCTTATACTTTTCCATACTTCCATTTGTTGCATGCTTTATCTTGTAAAGCCATTTTGAAGTAACAATTTTCTTGTCCAGGGTTTGGGAACTACTTCCCAGACATCATTCTCCATAATAGATTCATATTCTATGGTCATAGCATCCTTCCATAGTTAATGCTTGATGACATCTGAGAATGATGAAGGTTCATTTTGTATGATCGTGCTCATGATGGTCAGGTATCCCTGATACCTGTTAAGTTTCTTACTTTGATGGAAGGTTCCTCAGGGTGCAGCATGTCCTTCAGCATCATCAAGTATCCCCTAAGCCATGAAGGCCTCTTCCTAGAAGAAGAAGGCTCATGTGGATGAGGATCAATCGGATCCATGGGTTCTTCTACATCAGGCATTAATTCATCATCCTTTTCTTTCGGTTCCCTGGTGTCGGCTTCTTGAGAGCTACTCAAAGTCAGCAGATTGTCCACCTTGCTGAGAGCCATATCTTTGTCAAAGGTGACATCATGACTAATCACGACTTCCCTTTGACCGATGGTGAACATTTCTTCAGGAGTTTAGGAACCTAATGTTTGACGAGGGCATCGATTTTGTACATATACGGCGGTGATTGTAGTTTCAGCCCATTGAAACTTTGGAAGTCTTTGATCATGTAGCATGGCCCGAACAGCTTCCATCATCGTGTGGTTCTTCCTTCCCACCACACCATTCTGCTCAGGAGTATGTGGTGTAGTAGTCTCCCTCTTAATGCCAACCTCAAGTATGCCTTAGTAAACCAATTGTAATATATCGGAGGTCTTGCTTTGGCTTGAGGGGAATGGTCCCCTTTTGAGCTTTCCTTTGGCACATCCCGGACATACACCTTCTTTCTCTACTTGGAATTCAGGCATCCCTGTTACCATCTGTCTTACATCGGGTAGAGCTTTGTAATGAAGGTGGGCAAACCTCTGATGCCAGAGTTTGGACTAAAGAGTTGTGTCACAAGACATGACACCTAGCGGACTTCCATCGACCTGATATAATGAATTAACACTAAACCCAAGAGTAAAGGCATCTTTAACATTATTTTTCCATATACATACCTTGCCATTGCTGAAGGTTACCTTGTAGCCTCTGTCTTCCATTGCCAAGATGGACACTAGGTTCCTTTTGAGGTCAGGTGCATTTAATACATCTTAGAATTTCTAGCCTTCTTGAATGCTTGTCCTCTTCCTTGATTCCCAACTCTCCTCTTACCTTTGTTGTTGAATTTGTCATTCCTTTGATTGCCATCAGAGGGATTTTGAGTTGCACCATTGCATACTGTACCATGCTTCTCTAATCATGATTATCATCATGTTGTCCATGTCCATGATTTTATCCATCATAATGCTGCTCAAACTAGTGTGCATCATCATCATGCTATCCTATATGTCCATGATCTTATGTTGCCCTTTATGTCCATGATCTCATTCATCATGATGCTCATGATATCATACATAGTGACTTGCTTTATTGCAAATGTAACATCGTCATTTTCTTCTAGCCTTAGGTCCAGCCTTTCCTTTTGATTTAGTCCCGAAATTATTTCTTTTCTTTGCATGAGAAGAAAAGGCAGCAGGAGGACCTTTAGGCATGGGCATTTCTTGCACTTCTTCCCTTGTTTCTTCTTGAATTCATCTAGGCATTAATTCCTCGAAACCAGGAATTACATTATAGTTCAAAAGAGTAGTCCTGAACACATACCATTCAAATGGAAATCCTCCAAGAGTTGTGAGTGCCATTTCTCTGTCAGTAATAGTTTCCCCAATAGATAGGAGATCGTTCTTGATCTCGGTGATTCTTAAGAAGTACGCTTGCATACTTTCATCTTTACCCTTCTTGATTTCCCTCAGCTTATTTCTAAGAAACAAAACTTGATTTGCATCATTAACTTTAAATAAACTCACCAGTCTATCGTAGATTTCCTTGGAGGTGTCCAGTTCAGAGATGTAGGCCACCAAGTGCTTGTCGATAGAGTCCCGGATGATCTTCTATTGTTTTGACTTCTCCATTTTTTTTCATTTGTTCCAGGCAGCAACGAATGCATTTGATGGAGGCTCAATAATATTGCCTCTCACATGATCCAACACTCCTTGATTCTCAAGGGTTAGATCGATAGACATCTTCCATCCGTGATAGTCAGCGTTCTCATGGAGCTTGTCTTCAGCAGGAAAGAGTGTTGAGGACCCCATAGTTCTTTTAGGATAGCCTTGCCAATCTTCTCTTCGATGATTGCTCTTGCTCTTGCTCGGGCTTTGTCTTCACCTCAGCTCTGATACCATGTTAAGATATGGTATTTTCTATGCTTATAACAGTTTAATTATTTTTCTTATTATATTCCACTGGTTAGCAATCACATGTACATAAAGTAAAGTGCAGATAGAACATTAAACGATCGACAGAAAACAAGCCAAGACAAGAGACACAAGATGTGGCGGCTAGCTAGGGACAAACCCCACAATGTGTGGGGAAACCCTTTGATCAAATCTTCTTTTATCTTCAATAATTCAGCAGAGAGAAATAGTACAATAAATCTGATTCACATCAACAGTAGCAAACCCTAGATCAGCATTATCAGCATTAGCGGCTTCATTATCAAACTAGGGCAGACCATATCTCACAAACCGACTGTCGGATTGACTTCATTCCACCACCAAAAGTTTCGGCTTCCAGAGGAGGTTCAGATGAACCTACAGCGCAGTTTAGATGAGGAGATCTTCTAGGCCACGCAAGTCAATCTTTACTTCTGCAGTTGTAGCTTCAGTTTCAGCAGTTTCTGGCTTCAAACTAGGGCAGTCAATATCTTGCAAACCGTTCGTCAGATTGACTTCATTCCACCACCAAAATTTGCGGCTTTCAGAGGAGGTTCAGATGAACCTACAACGCAGTTCCAAAGAGGAGATATTCTAGGCCACGCAAGTCAATCTTTACTTCTGCAGTTGCAGCTTCAAATTTCAGCAGTTTCCGGCTTCACATGTGTGAGAGAGAGACCCATTTCAGCGCAGTAGAGAAGAGACTCATTTCTGCGCAGTAGAGAGAGAGAGAGATGTGATGAGATGAGTGAGTCCAAATGAGGAAAAGTCCTCTTATATTTATACACAACGTTGGAGGGTGAATAGATGCGACTGTTGGGCTTCTGAGCCTACATGAGTTGTAGGTCGGCTTGATAATAATTCCATAATCAAAATAAATTCATATCTCCATGAATACTTATCGGAATCAGGTGATCTTTATATCAATCCTACACCTCTCGACGAGAGGAATCTAATAAAAATATTATTAGCCATGAATAAGATGACCCACATGAAGTTTTGCCCTGGTTTCCAATTTTAACAGTATGTGGATGAGAAATTCCCTGTCAAATCCTGAAGGATAATCTCCTTCGAAATCTCCGTGTTATTGTGAAATTCGAAGTTTAATTGGTGTAATGTGAGATTGAATGAAATTGTGTTGACTGTGTTAAATTCTGTGTATTTCTTTTTAACTGAGTTTCTCATGAATTCTGAGTGTGTTGAGCGGATGGTCGAGATTAGTGGAGGAAGACCAAGGATGCAACGCATGAAGATTGATTTTGGACCGATAGATCTCAGCCGAGACAAATCAATGGTGTTCGGGTGAGGAAGTTACCCGACAGTTAACGAGTAGGAGAGGTTGGCGAAACCCACAAGTGGATTTCAGGTGGAGGAAAGGCTGTGAATGGTAATTCCCCCGTTGGCTCCGATTCCATACACACAATGACACGCAACCGTGAGGAGAGAGAGGGAAACTGCTTTTCATGCAGATTTGGAGTGTGCAAGTTAACGCGTTGATATATGTGTGAGCCGTTAGATCTGGTGGAGGAGATTGATGGTTGATAGACGAGAAGCAAGTTTGAAGTCGGGAAGTGATGTGACCATTGGATCTTTAATAGATCAATGATGAAGAAGTGTTGACGAGTTTTTAGAAGGCGGATTTCAAATTTTATTAAACTATGGTTTGTGTTATTGTCGGGTTCGGACTAGTGGAAGTTTAGCGGAACTCTGTGACTTTTGGAGGGGTCTTCTAGCTTAGCAGAAGGTCTAAAGTTGTCAGTGGATGACATAGAGCCCATTGAACCAACAATTACACCTGCAAATAGAAGTAGAAGATATAATCTCACAATTTGGAAGATTAACACTCCTTTCTGGACCCAAACCACCGTCATTAGTGGTATTAGAGCAACCTGTTGGCACTGAATTGAATCCCAGAAGCAAGAGAAGGAAATCCAATATGGTTTTCAGAGTTGGAAGAGGATGAGGATGTGGTAGAAGAGGATGACCAGTTGCAAATGTTGAGGTGATGGAAGCTATGCAACAGATGCAGGCTAGATTAGAAGCATTAACAACAGGGAGAAATATAGATGATGGAGATGTTAGTGAGCCTGAGGTTGAAACTGAAGAAGAGGAGGAAACTATAGCAATTACTCCTGAGATGAGATTCTTCTAATTAGTGTTGAGGTCCACAACTAGGCCAAAAACCGAGGCTTTAATATATGCAGGAGGATTGAATCCAGAAGAATTGATAGACTGGATTAATGGCATGGAGAAATTCTTTGATTATGAAGAAACAAAAGATGAGAAGAAAGTAAAGTTTGTTGTCACCAAGCTAAAAGGACATGCAACACTTTGGTGGGATGGAGTGCAGGCAGAAAGAAAGAGTCTTGGCAAGCAACCAATAAAAAATTGGAATAGGATGGTAGCAAAGCTAAGAGGTAAGTTTCTACCAAGTAATTATCAGTAAACCTTGTTCAGACAGATGCAGAATCTTAGACAGAGGTCTATGACAGTGAGAGAATATACAGAGGAATTCTATAAGGTAAGTATAAGAGTTGGACAAACTCAGGATACAAATGAGAAGGTGGCTAGATATGTGAATGGTCTTAGAATGGACATTCAAGATGAGATAAGTATACTGTCTCCTAAAATAGTAGAAGAAGCTTATCAGATGGTACTGAAAGCTGAAGAAAAACTCATGAGGAAGCAGTCTGCCAGAGGAAGAGGTACTTTTCGAGGAAAAGGAAGTCAAGGTGGTAGAGGAAGATCTACAGCACCTAGAGATGGAGCTAGCAGCAACTCAAACCAGCATGCAACCACAGGAGGTGATGCAGGTGGCAGAGGGAGTTTTTCTAGAGGAAGAGGAGATAGAGGAAGAGGAAGAGAATTTAGATGTTACAGGTGTAACAAGCTGGGACACAGAGCTTTTGAGTGCCCAGAGAATACAGGAACAAGTTAGAGGAATGCAATTATTTCTCAAGTTGAGGAAGAAGTAGTAGCAGTAACAGAAGAAGAATATGTACCAGAGAGAGGAGAATCTTTGGTAGTCAATAAATTTTTTCTCAAGCCGGCAAAGGAGATAGTTGAACCATCACAAAGGAAGACTTTGTTCAGAACAATGTGTAAGGTTCAAGGGAAATGTTGTCAGATGATTATTGATAGTGGCAACACTGATAATTTGGTCTCTACAGAAGTGGTAGAGAAATTGAAGTTGAAGATAATGAGACATCCAACACCTTACAAGGTGTCATGGTCACAAAAGGGACATCAGTTGTTAGTGAATGAACAGTGTGAAGTGGAGTTGCAGTTGGCCAAATATAAGGATAAAATTGTATGTGATGTGATGCCTATGGATGTGTGTCACATATTGCTTTGGAGACCTCGGCAATATGACAGAGGAGCTATGCATGATGGGAAAAGAAACACCTACAAGTTTGGTAAAGATGGGGTCAATCATACATTGCTGCCTATGAAAGAAGAGGATGCATCATGAAAGAAGACTAATCCAAAAACTCTATTACTAGGAGGAAAGGAATACTTACAACAGATTGAAGAAAATGAGGTAAATTTTACTGTAATTTGCAGCCCAAGGTAATAATGATTTCTACTAAAGTTTTTGATTTACCCATTGAAATTCAAGAAATGTTGGACAACTATTGTGATATCATTGTTGATGATTTTCCTAATGAGTTACCACCCATTAGAAGAATTAGCCATCATATAGATTTGATTCTTGGAGCAAATCTACCAAACAAAGCAGCTTACAGAATGACTCCCACAGAAAATGAAGAGGTTAGAAAGCAAGTTCAGGAATTGCTTGACAAAAGACTGATCAGAGAAAGTTTGAGTCCTTGTGCAATACCAATAGTGTTGAGTCCAAAGAAAGATGGAGGCTGGAGAATGTGTACTGATTCAAGAGCCATCAATAAAATCACAATCAGATATAGATTTCCTTTACCTAGAATTGAAGATTTGATGGATTGTTTGAGTGGAGCAAAGTATTTTACAAAACTAGATCTTAAGAGTGGGTATCATCAGATAAGGATAAGAGAAGGGGATGAGTGGAAAACTGCTTTTAAGACAAATGAAGGATTGTATGAATGGAGAGTAATGCCTTTTGGGTTGTCAAATGCACCAAGTACGTTTATGAGACTCATGAATGAAGTTCTTAAGGAGTTTATTGGTAAATTTGTAATAGTATATCTGGACGATATATTAGTTTACAACAGGTCTAAGGAGGAGCACATGAGACATCTGAATTATGTCTTACAAAGGTTACAACAAGAGAAATTATTGTTGAATTTGAAGAAATGTTCATTCATGAAAGAGGAATTAGTGTATTTGGGTTTTGTTATTTCTGCTGAAGGGTTGAAGATGGATCCAGAGAAGATCAAGGCAATCATGGAGTGGCCTTCACCTAAAAGTATTTTTGAGGTAAGAAGTTTTCATGGTCTTGCTAGTTTTTATAGAAAATTCATAAAGAATTTTAGTAAGATCAATTCTCCTATTGTTGAGACTACAAAGAAGGATAAACAACCATTTAGATGGACTGTTGAAGCAGAAAAGAATTTTCAGCTATTGAAGAAGAAGATCACTAAAAAACCTATTTTGATTCTACCTAATTTTAGTAAACCTTTCCAAGTGAAATGTGATGCCAATGGATAAGTTATTGGAGGTGTGTTAAGTCAGGAAGACAAACCTCAAACTTATTTTAGTGAAAAGCTGAATGATTCAAAGAAGAAGTATGCTTCTTATGATAAAGAGTTTTATGCAGTTGTGCAGTCATTGAAGAAGTGGAGACATTATCTAATGTCAAAAGAGTTCATACTTTATTCAGATAACCATGCATTGCAGTTTATTATCCAACAGCCAAAGCTTAACCAGAAACATGCCAAATGGGTAGAGTATCTTCAGGGTTTCCATTTTGTCTTGAAGCATATAAATGGCCAATCAAACAAAGTTGAAGATACTTTAAGTAGGGGAAATACATTATTTCAAGAGAGTCAAATTCGAGTGTTGGGTTTTGATTTTCTTAAAGAATTGTATGAGATAGATTTAGATTTTAAAGAGGCATTTGAAGCTTGTAAGAATCCTGTTTTGATGGATATGAATAAATTGTTGGATTGTTTCTTACAAGATGGATTGTTGTTTAAGATAAATCAGCTGTGCATACCAAATTGTTCTATGAGGGAGAACTTAATCAAAGAGAAACATAGTGGTGGACTTGCAGGACATTTTGGTATAGATAAGACTTATGAGCAGCTGAACAGATTTTATTTCTCCCCGAAAATGAGATATGAAGTGGAAAAGTATGTGAAAACTTCTAAAGTCTATCAATATGCAAAGGGAAGAAGCCAAAACACAGGTTTGTATGTTCCATTACCAATTCCAGATAGGCCTTGGGATATGGTAAGTATGGATTTTGTTTTGGGCTTACCAAAGACTCAAAGAGGAAATGATTCAATTTTTGTTGTAGTGGACAGATTTTCAAAAATGGCACATTTTATTCCATGTTATAAAACTAGTGATGCTACTCACATTGCTAAATTGTTTTTCAAGGAGATTGTAAGATTGCATGGGTTGCCTAAGAGTATTGTCTCAAACAGGAATTCCAAATTTGTTGGACATTTCTGGAGGACACTGTGGAAAAAGTTGGGAACTAAACTGAGTTTCAATTCTGCCTATCATCCACAGACTGATGGACAGACTGAAGTTGTGAACAGGAGTTTGGGTAATCTTTTAAGGAGTCTTACTGGGAAAAATCCAAAGCAGTGGGATCAAGTATTGGCACAGGCTGAATATGCATATAATGACTCACCTAACAAGAGTACATGGCAAAGTCCATTCCATGTAGTTTATAGAATGCATCCAAGAGGAGTGTCTGAGTTAAGAAACTTGGGAAAAGATGAGATGAGAAGTGCAGAGGGAGAAGATTTTTCTTCAGAAATACAAGCAATACATGAATAGGTAAAACAAGAGCTACAGGATAACAACATCAAGTACAAAAACATAGTAGACATGAGAAGAAGAGAAGTGAACTTTGAAGTTGGAGATTTGGTTTTAGCACACCTAAGGAAGGAAAGATTTCCAAAGAGGGAGTATAACAAATCGAATTTAAAGAAAATTGGACCATGCAGAGTATTAAGGAAATTTTCTGCAAATGCATATGAAATTGAATTACCCCCTGATGTTGGAATATCTCCAATTTTCAATGTTGTTGATTTGTACAAGTATGAAGGTGAAATTGCAAATGATACAGAAGAAGACCAAGAGACACAGGAAATTGACTGGGTAAAACAGTTACCTACAGCAAAGGAATTACAACGATAAAGGATTTTAGACAAGAAAGTGTTCAAGAAAACCAGAGGACAGGAGTACTTTCAGTATTTGGTCAAATGGAAGGATCAACCAATTGCTGAAGCTACTTGGGTAACAGAAAACATGCTACAGAAATTGGGCAGTTCTGTAGAAGAGCTCATGGACAGGAGCCCATGAAGAATTTTGTCCTCAGGAGTCTGATGCAGGAGCATAAGGCTTGAAGATGAATTCGAGGAATTATTCCAAAAATACAAAAAATATTACAGGCAAAGGAGTGGGATCCTTTAGCCATCAATTTCCATGTTTTTCTAGTTAAGCATAGAGCTAGAATATAGGATTTGATCATGATGTAATAAATTTTAGTTAGTTAGTTGTAGTGGAGATTCTCGAGGAGAATGCCTCATAGGACAGATGGGGTTAATAAATTGTAGCCTTTGAATTAGGATCTGGTTGTTAGGATGAACCAGTACTTATGTAATTTTCACACTATTGTAAGGGGATTTTGACTGTTGAAGAAATTTGGCTTTCCTGGAGCGAATCCAGTAAATTGGGAAAATTTAGTTTTTGTGTATGTGGATGAGAAATTCCTTGTCAAATCCCGAAGGATAATCTCCTTCGAAATCTCTATGTTATTGTGAAATTCGAAGTTTAATTGGTATCTGTGAGATTGAATGAAATTGTGTTGGCTGTGTTAAATTCCGTGTTTTTCTTTTTAATTGAGTTTCTCATGAATTCTGAGTGTGTTGAGCAGATGGTCGAGATCAGCGGAGGAATACCAAGGACGCAGCGCCTGAATATTGATTTTGGACCGATAGATCTCAGTCGAGATAGATCAATGGTGTTCGGGTGAGGAAGTTACCCCACAGTTAACGAATAGGAGCGTTTGGAGAAACCCACAAGTGGATTTCGGGTGGAGGAAAGACTGTAAATGGTAATTCCCCCGTTGGCTCTGATTCCATACACAAAGTGACATATAACAACGAGGAGAGAGAGGGAAACCGCTTTTTGGGCGGATTCGGAGTGCACAAGTTAACGAGCCAATATACGTGTGAGTCGTTAGATTTGGTGGAGCGAGATCGACGGTTGATAGACGAGAAGCAAGTTTGAAGTCGGGAAGTGATGTGACCATTGGATCTTGAATAGATCAACAGTGAAGAAGTGTTGATGAGTTTTAGAAGGCGGATTTCAAATTTTATTAAACTATGTTTTGTGTTATCGTCAGGTCCGGACTAGTGGAAGTTTAGCGGAACTCTGTGACTTTTGGAGGGGTCTGCTAGCTTAGAGAAAGCTCTAAAGTTGTCAGCGGATGACAGAGAGCCCATTGAACCAACAATTACACCTGAAAAAAAAAGTAGAAGATATAATCTCACAATTTGTGAGATTAACACTCCTTCCTGCACACAGATCGCCGTAAAAAATCTTCCTTCGATGCAAGCTCAGTTGATAAGAAAAAATTTCAAGTTGGAGATTTAGCCTTGAAATGGGACAAGGCACATGAAGAAAAAGGAAATCATACCAAAATTCAAAAATTGTGGCTTGGACCATTTCAAGTTGTTGAGAAATGAGGCCCATCAACTTTTATTTTGCAAGATTTACAAGGAAAGAGGGATGTTCTTCCTGTTAATGGGCTAATTCTCAAAAAATTCTTTTCTTAGAGGAACATTTGTTCTGATGTAAATATGTAAATATTCATATGTACATACTGGTGTTTTTAGTTAAAATAATGTTAAGTAACACATAATTGGCTTTTTATCATTATCTCTAATCATTCTATGATTTTTGACTTCTCAAGTATAATTTTTTAGGAAATAATTACAAAATTGAGAATTGGGTAATTATTATAAAACTCTAAAATATTTTATCCATCGAAATTGTAGCCTCTTCTAACCTAATAAACTTATAAAATCTTCGATCTAGTTATTAATCAAAGAATGTTTTCTTTAAAAAGTAAAGACTGTTCAGAGCTTTAGCACCTTAAAACTTCAATTGTCATCCAATACTCTTAAGGAGTGAATGTACCTCCCCATCCATTAGTCATATATTTTTAGAGTGTAATTCAAAAATATAAGAAATTTAAAAGATAAGAGGTCTCATCATGAGCCTACTTACCATGATCATGGGAAAATAATAGGTTGACATTGTCATTACTGGCTACCAAACTAGGATAATGGCTTATGGTTATATAATCATAAGACAAGGCGTATCATCACGAGCTAGATTGTTCAGCTTTATTACAACCTATGAATGGCATTGTCACCATCTGGCTACCAAACCAGGATAGTGGCTTTTAAGTATCTTCAAAAAAGAAATGAATAGGAAAAAGTTTTAAATATTACCTCTAAAGATTACAACTATAAGTGGATGGGATAATGGTTCATTATTGGTTAAAAGGTAACCCTGTTGAGACTATGGATGCCTAATGGCAACAGTGGCTCTACGTGTGACAAAGCAAGTTCATCTAAAGATCTAAGCTTCAATATCCCCCTACTTTATCTCTATAACTGATTAATGACTGATTCAGATAGTGAAGATTTTCATCTATAAAAGGTTGCAAGTAAGTTACAATGAAATGAGTTCTTTTATTCAGAGTAATCTTATTTACCTAATATTTCAAAATAGTTTTTCTTTCCTAATTATTTTTACTTTTGATTAAAATTTCATAATATATATATTTTCTTTCAAAGATAATTGGTTCTTCCAGTGAATTGACAATTGTTATGTCACTCAACAACCCCCCCATTATGATTATATAGGTTAACTTAGCTAATAATGGGGACCCTTTTAAATTTTTAATTTAGAGTCTTTTAAACAATTAAATAAGACAAAATATTCCAAAAAACCTAAAAAACTATGTTATTCAAGCTTAAGTCTTAATTCTAGTGGCATTGAAATGACTTAAACAAAAAGTTGTAAAGACTACTTGTATATCGCATATCGCTAATCGCATGAACAGATCAAAACATCCTACCAAGGATAAGTGCGATGCAACTTGCCCAGATTTAATGAATTAACGAAAAGTCTTATATAACTTTAACAAAGAAACAAACCCTCCATGCATGCAAATTTTAGAGCCTGACCCACCAACAAGCCACGTCATCATCGCATCTCGCTATTGCAAGAGTTATATCGACATTCCTTTTTGTTAAACAATTTCAACCTTCTGATAAGGCTTTTCTCCGATATCGCAATCACTCCATCGCAATTTTCCAATGCAATACTAATATCGCATCACAAAACTCAAATCAAGTCTTGCCTTAAGAACCCCTGATGCGATAAACTCTGACATACGCCTTTGCGCCATATATTTTAATTACTATTCAATCACATATCGGCAAAGGAAAATCTCGCAGTTTGAAAGATATGCATGGCAAAGAAACTTGTGATGTGGAAAATCTGACGAAGTGCTAACCTGTATAAAGATCATGTGAACGCACGTTTTTCATTTATGATCAGTTGTAATGGTATTTATGATTCTCGAAAATGGAAATGATTTGATCGTTATCATTTAGTGTTTCGAGGTTTTGCATTAATCGTCTATTTGATACCACTTGGTCATTTTTTCCATAAGTTTTGAACTCTAAGTGTTTGTTCTTCATTCTCTGCATTCTCTCTTTGCCGGCTAGTCCTAATAAGCAGAACCTAGGTGAAATGTTGAGAGCTATTAAAAAGAACAAAAAACATGTGGTGCAACCACAGTTGGCTCCACCTACTCTAGAAGTAACCGAGATTACCCCATTATTCTTTGATACCACATGCACTATAGATTCTGGAAGTTCTTCTTGGGAAGCCATGTACAGACTGTTCGAAGAGGAAGAACCCAGAGTGGTAACAAGGCAAGTCACGATTGATGATTCTTCATCAACTTCTGAAACTACTTGGGCAGACGTTGCTAATTCCCACCTCCATCGAATTGTTGCTCGGCCCAAGATTCTACCCTACACTGATTTGGTCAAATGGGTTATCGACGAGGTGGACATTGCAGATAGGACCTTCCTAACCTTGAGGACACAGACGCTAATTGAGTTGTTCAGCACTGAGGACTTGAGAAATATGTACCATCTACCAGAGCCACAAAAGATATATAATAAGCAGTTTCTTCATAAGTTCATAGCAGAAAACATAGTTCAATCAGAGCCAATAAGGCAGTGGAGGTGGGATCCGAGCAAACACCCGCATGAAGACAAGAGTATGTATTTTATAACTTCCCTTGCTAGTCCTCATTGTCAGGTTGGTGTTATGTTTTGTACAATGTTTGGATATCCCAGTACACAAAAAAATTAAGGTTGAATGGGTCCCCCTAATTGATGCCGCCTTGGATGCCTATATTATGGATTGGGCCATTATCTTATCAAATAATTTAATTTCCCAGATCCTAGCCTACAGAAGCAATCACAATATTTACACTAGGTATGTGCCCCCTTTCTATATGAGCGCATACATCATGGATGCAATTTGTTTTACCTCTAATTTTCCATCCATGGGATGGAAATGGACCCTAGAAGACCCTACCCCTATCCACATCTATCATAATATCCTCTGGGAGTCCAATTTCCAACCCCATTTTTACAAAATCTGTCATGGAGTAATTTTTCCTTTATACCAAGATATTTTTGATGAAAAACCCCCTAGATTTTCCAGAGAAGCTAGCGATGATCTTACAACTATAGGAAAATGGTTTGGTGAGGAATCTTTCACTTATGTTAGGATTTTTGGTAGCCTAGCTAGTCCACATGTTCTCCCCCTCTATGTACCTGACAAGATTTTAGCCTAAGAGGTTTCCTATCAAACTGTGGGCAATGGCCTAACTAAATCCCTCAAGGAAGCCAAAAAGTCCATTTGGACATCATTCCATGTTCATTATGGAGTATATACTTTGGAAAATTTCAAACACGCAACGCTTGAGATTGAACACATACAGTGCTTAAACTTTCCCACTATCCCACCTTGGCAATATGACCCAGACAAAGTAGCTCAAAATTTCACCGCTCAAGTCAAAGTCAGACAATTCCAACATGAACCTGATGATTTTGATGACTTATTTGAAACAACCCGAGACTATGAACAGGTGGAAAAGTTAGCCGAGGCTCACTTGAACCCAGAGGAATTAAATAAATTCAAGGAATACAGAAGTAAAAGCCACTATTCCAAATTGCTATATATGATCTTTAGGATACAAGATGGGATGTTGACATGGATTTGATTGGTAGAGAAATTATGGTTTGGTCTACTTTAATAAATTTTCAAATAAACTTTTATTATTGCTTTGGGGATATAGCGTAGCCAACCTCAAAGACATGCCCATATTTAATGGATCATTGTGGAATATTATCTATGACTCAGTCAAATTTGATAATGATCTATCTCTCTAGAGGGACCTCTCCTAGTCAAGGTTAATGAGAAAGTGATCATTTGATTTGATGAAAGATGCAATAAGATTGCATAAGTCTACCTTAGATTAGATCTATCGGTAAGAATTTGTATTGTGAGCCTTAGGTTTTGAAGTGTAAAAGGATTGTGAGGGATTGAGAGTTGAGAGATGTTGTATGAGATTGTAAGCCATTATGCTAATATGTCCTATGATTTGTTTTATCACTAAGAACAATTTTTATACATTTTAAAAGGGTAGTGTGCAAAAATATACAAAATGTTCAAGGCGATAGAACATAAGTGTGGTCACAAAATCGTCAACCTATATGTCTATGAGGATGAAAAACTAGAGCATCATTATGAACCATATAAAATTGAAGAGTGGAATAGAATTAGATATAGGGGATGTATATAAGCCAAGAGTAACAAAAGTATAGAAACTATAAACATTAACATGTCTATCATGGAAGTCTAGCTTGTCATAGTAAGTCATATTAGTAGATAACATATATAAAGGGTGGAAATGCACTACCTTACTACACTTTAGCTTTACCTTTGTCTTCACATTTTCCTTTCTTATTCTCCAACAGTTGACCAAAGAGAGCATTTACGTAAGTGAGCTCCTTGTTTTTCTTGTAAGCTCCATGGAAAGAGGAGTGGAATCCTTTATAGGTAAGACAACAAACCAATAACCAACTCCCTAAACTTCTTATGAGTATCTAAGCTAGAGGCTAAAAATGATCTAATTTGCCAAATAATGTCAAGAGCATTCTTACAGAGGGTATGCCTACCAAGGGTGTTTATAGAATCTTCAACAATGAAACGACGAGGAGGGAGGAGGGTGTCTTATAACCTATCGTCTTTGGCTTCTAGTTAGGCCTCATTATTAGTCCTACTTGACCTCTGTATAGGTGTCTTCAGAATGAATGCACTTAAAGGTTGAGTGCATATGCTTCTTACATGTTGAACTTGTGTGGTGATTCTAAATCTTGTAGGTGTAGCACTTTCCTTGTCTCTTTTTAGGGGCATCCCACATGCTTACGAATCTATTTTCCCTTTCCTTGGGGAGTGGGGACTCGATCCCCCTCACCTCTCTCTTCTCAAAGCTCTAGGATTTCCATATGTTGGTGGGAATATGACCAATATATATGGATATGGTAAGTGAAGCCTTCAAATCAATCACAAGTGGGCAAAGAGAAAACTAGAAATCAAACAAGAGAAACCTCCAGAGAAAATAAGCATAGAACAAACCAACAACAAATAAGCATAGAGTAAAATGGAAGCCAACTAATAGCAAAGAGGCTAAGAACTAAGGAGGCAAGACTGTACTTGACAGACCAACAAAGAGGGTAAACAATATGCATTCCTTTGCCTAATTTTTGCATCACTACTATGCACATGTAGGCCCTATCTTTAACCACCTACAACTTGATCTGACCATGATGGGCAATGGTCTTCGGGCTCACTTGAGCCATATTTTCTTACTCATCAGACAAACAATGGAAAACATGTCTAGAGTTAGGGAATCTTGGACTCATAAGTGCCCAAAGGTCTAAAGTTTAGAATGCACATTACCTCATTATCATATTGTGAAATTGTGTCAGTATTTCCCTTCAATATCATGATACACTCCATAGTTGCAAACCTTGATGTGTCACTTGTGTCAATGTTGTTGCTATCATATGTCATTCTTATCACATGATCCAAGGTTACACACACAACATTTTCAATAAAAAAGGTGGTCATATCTAACATGGCAATTTGTCTACATTCATGTAACAACTCACTATTCTCCATAATATTGTTAGTTAACTCTAGGTCAACATTTATGAGTTTAGTGTTTTGATTGGCCATTCAATATGTTAGTTTGTTGACTTCCTTGAACCCATGATTGGGAAACTAGAGTAGTAATTTAGAGGTTCTCAATAAGGAGGTAGATATTTTCCAATGTGCCAAAGAACCTCCAATGCTTGGATACCTTCTCTAAGTAGGATACTTTGCAAAGATTATGAAGGGGTCTTATGATTATTTTTTAGTGTCTTCTGATGAGAATGCTAGAAAATTTATGTTGCTTGACATGATCAAAACTACTCTTTTTGTTTGAAGTTATATAAAGTTGTTAGTGTTTGTTTCTCATAATCAAATAAAAGAAGGATTATTTCCCCCTCAAACTTCTAAAATCCCCAATAATGCATTGAGGTCTAGGATTACCTTTTGTTGCACCATCTAAATTCATTTTCAATATGGCAGTTGAATGGGCCAAGAATTTAGATAGAAAATGGTAACTTAAGGGCTATATTTTAGGTGAAGTTCGGATTAGTCCAACCCCTAAGCATTCATGGTCCTAATATTCTCTAAATATTCAAAATGAGATCCTCTAAAGCCCAACCATGATCATATATAGTTGGTATGATGTTTTTCCCTAGTAAGTCCCATTACTTAAAGCATAGTTAAGGATTTTCCTTTGAATATCTCATTGTTTCTTTCTTTTCATACTTTCCCTATCAGGAATTTATATGCCTCATATCAATTATCAACCTTGTTTATGAATGGATCTTAATGCTAATTAGCTAGAGTCATGGGGATGGAGAGTCTACTTTTGCTTCTTGTGCAGAATGAGAAGGCTCTGAATTCTCATAATAGGCTTTTATAGTTTCATTGGTTATGTATGTGTTCCATTGTTTCTTTGACTTATTCACATAGCAAACACCTAAATAGACCAAGGTAGTGACATTAGAAAATGTGTTTGAAGTAAAGATTTCCCTTTTTGCAACCAACTATTGGAAGGATGCCACTTTGAGCCACAAGTAACCTTGTCAAACATGGGCCCAAATATTGTTTTCCATAGGGTGATTTGGGAAAGCAAATAATAGGTAATGAGATTCTTGCACCATGTAGTTACCCTAGCTTTGAGAACTCTAACACAAAGTATCTTCCCCTATTTGTAACATTATCACCCAAGATTACAAGGTTGTATAAAGAATATATTTGGTTTTAGTATGAATTGTCTCTAGTGAGAAGTTGTTATGCTTATAGGTCTTGTGGAAGAAAGGATAATTTGTATTGTGCTCTTGCCATATATCTTAAGAGTTTTACGCACCCTTCTTCCTCAAAACATTGTTTTAAAAGTTGGTAGTAGGGTTATTAGGTCAAGGGAGGCTATAGTTACCAAGAACCTTCCCCAATTTTTTTTGTATTGCCATAATTAGTTGTTATAAACTAATATAGTTGATCCGCGTGGATATTGGTGGCCACACACCTATTCCACTTACTCACAACACAAATTTCCTATTTTCGTAGTTTTTGGGTCTTGAACTTCCATAATTGTTTTGAGGCCCTAAATGTCATTTTTGGGGGAAACGAGTCGACATCAATCGTAGAGTATTGTCGAAAGTTGTACTCCTTAGATAGACCTTTCCAACAAGCTATTGTGTGCTCAAAACGAAGATCATATGCCTATATTCGTTTACATTAATGTCAATACCTAGTTTATAATTGATAGCTATTTATATGAACTTACTGTTCAGAAGATTTAAATCTCCTTTTACTTTTGGGATGGACGGTTCAATCCTCATTTACAAGTTCTATAAATAAATAATATTTCTTTTTTTTTTTTATTACCTTTTAGCAAAAGAACACTAAATCTATCTATATACTCAATCATATTAAATTTAACTATTCATTATATATTTATAATTTTTTTTGACAAAACTAAACACTTATTAATGATTATCTTCTTATTAATTTTTAGTTATTTTTTTCCCTCAATCTAATTTGATTTTCTATCTTCTAATTTATCATTTTATTTATTACTATTTTTATTTTAACTATTTACCTTTTAATTATTAATATTATTTTATGTATTATTAACATTATTTCATTACTTATTATGAATTATTAATATTATTTCATTACTTGTTAAATTTAAAATTTTGATCGTTTATTTATTGATGAATTACTTTTCCTCTTTATAAACTTAGGCCTTGCTTTCTCTTTACCCTATTTTTCCTTGAAAATGGTTGAAACATTCACCCTTAACGTCTAAAATTTCATAATTGTTTACACAATTTTATTGAGAAAATATTTCCAATATAAATTGTGAAAATTTACATTCCAAAAAAATCTTTCAAACATAACTATAAAACATAAAATTCAACTTAAAAAAAGCCAAAACAAAAAGTAAAGCTAATAATAAAGGTTTTAAGGTGTATTAAAATTTCAAAATAAAACTAAAACGAAAAGAATAATAACCCTTACCATTTAATTCATATAGAATGCATTCCTTGTAATTACTAAATATATCTTTCTAGTCTTTAGTTTTTTATTATATATATATATAGCAAACAATCATGTTAAGTTTTTAAGTTTTTTAAAATGTTATTGTTTAAGTAATGATATCTATTTTTCAGTTTTTGTATTAGTTTATGTTATTGTACAAAATATTTTGTCTGGGTTTTAATGTTGACATTAAAGTTTGGCGTTTCCAAAGTGGTGATGTATACCAGTTGTCACCACCAAGGCACTGGAATCCAATGTGATGTTTCATCGGTCTTGCAAATACACAAAACATAATTAATGGACATTATGTTGTAAACATTGCAGTGTAAATGCTTCATCAGACCTATCGTCAGTTTTATTTCCCGCTGCATAGTTTTACAGTGTGATACATTGCAGTCTAATGCTTCTCAGTGCAAGGTGCTTCATCCAGTGCTTGATGCATAGCGCATTTACAATGTAGTACATGTTATGTATTTTTTTAATTGATTTCTTGCTGTTGTTACAGTGTATTACATTGCGGTGTAATTCTTCTTGATGGTTCACGCATTCTAGTGTCAATTACAATGTAATTCTTCAAAGAATTGTTAGTTTTGTTTCGCAGCTTGCAATGACGCCCTGTGTGTTCTTTATGGTATGTGCATCTAATTTTACAAAGTGGGTTACAACATGCATTGCATCAATACTACAATGATTTAAGGCTTTCTAGGTTCAGATATTCAACATATAGATTTATTTTTGGAAAAAGCTTGTGCATTGATTCAGTCGTTAGGGATTTATTGTAGTAGTACCAGTAGTATTTAAAGCCATGGTTAATTAGGAGTTAATGTGCATCATGTTGCTACATCGTCTATGTGGAGTTAAGGCTCGTCTATCCATTGTTGTTTGCATGGTAACTTTGAACACACTTGTCTGCCTGCTTGTGTCTGCGTTGTTGTTTGCATGGTAAGTCTAAATTCATTTGTCTGTTTTCTTATGTCTTCTAGTTGTTGTAACTTCAAATTACTAGATTCAGTTGATTTAAGCTACTGTTGGCATAGGTCATCCGATTTTGGTTTCGATGGCCAGTAGGGACAGTAACCTTGAATGGTTGGCCGCCTAGAAACTAAATCGAGTGACCTCCTTCAAAACAACCCTCTTGAAATTGTAATTTAGGACAATCGAAACCCCAAATCATTGGCCACCTAAAGACTCAAACCAACAACACCACCATTATTTCTCTGTATCTATTTATGCTTGTCCTATTGTTGAACTCTTTTAATATCTCATTGAATTCTCTTGATACAATATTCTTCATTGCAGACATTCTTCTTGATTTTGGGTTCAATAGCTAGCAAGTACAATAACCCTGAATGATTGGCTGCTAAAAAACTAGAGTCAATGACCTCCTTTAAAACAACCCTCTTGACATTGTAATTTAGGGTAATCAAAACCCCAAATCATTGGCTGCCTAAAGACTCGAATCGACAACACCACCATTATTTCTTTGTCTTTGTTTATGCTTGTCCTATTGTTGAACTCTTTTAATTTCTTGATGAATTCACTTGATAAATCATTTTTCATTGCATACATTCTTGATTGCCTCCCTTTTCATCTAGTGGATGATATTGCACAAGAAGATTTTTTTAACCTTATGGGAACTCAGTTCTGTCATCTAGTTTATCTTCTCAGAGGCTATCATTTTTTTCACCAAATTCACCTCATAATTGCTAAACTCCGAACATGCCATGACCTGATTGTTGTATGCATCCAAGTTGCCATGGGAATTACTAACATTGGTGATGAATAAACCATGAGTCTCATAACCCTATGTAAATTACATCTGGCTATGTATAGCAACAAACAGTGACGAGGGGCTAGAGTTAGTGGGCATATAGACAATTTGGATAGTGTCTTGGCATCAACTTATGCAGTCTATTTTGCATGGTGACGAGGTGTGCAATGTACAATCAAAGGGAAGGTTGACGTTTAGAATAGTTTATGTTAAACTTTTAGAGATTTCTATATATTCATAATGTATGATATTTATGGTGTAAAAGTTTGGTATTCATTTTTATGCTTTTGATAAATAGTATAGGTTATGCTTTTTAACTGGTTGCTAGTACCAGGTTAGAATCGCTCTTCAATGTTATGTTTGTCAGTCGTGAGATGATTGCAAGTTGTTTAAGTAGCTACAATGCCCGACCCCTGGTTGATAGGAGGTCGTGGGTTCTATCTCCTAAAACAATGTGTTCTTTAACACTTTCAACAAGTTCTAATTGGCTATGAGGAAACCTAATCACTTGTTTGGTTGTCACTGATTCTGATAATTCTTTTGCGTCAATACCCAATCTTTGCAAAAATTAAATCATGTATTTGAGCCTATACTCAGTGTCATTGGAATTCTCTACATCAATGTTTATGGGTTTGCAGATACCCCATGGCAAAATGGATTGCGATAAATCACTGGCCATTTTCATTCTATCTTGTAACTTCTCACCTGATCTAGATTTAAAAAGGAATGCAACAAATTACAGATATAACCATAAATACAAAGATGCAGTAGAAATAACACTTCATTTCATTAATATCAAGTACTAAAATATGCTTACAAACACAATGGAAATAAGGCTAGCTCAGGTGATGGTAGCTTATCTCTAAGAAGAGATTTGGGGGCTACATGCCTCTGAACTACGTTACAATGAGGCTCAAGGGCCTTTTTATTATTGAACAATAAGAGAAAACCCTAAACAACCAAAACCCTAACCCAAGGATATGTAACACCAAGAGTTTATGGGCCTCGTTGGGGTTAGTTGGATAGCCAACTTCCCGGGGTCACGACTTGGTCATATTATCTCCATTTGATTCGCATGATACCCCATTGGAAAGATCTCACTGAGGACTACGACAAAAACGATGATTTTAGGTACAAAATCGTTGGTAGAAGATTGCCGAAAAAAAAGGATTGTTTAGGGCCTCAAAACGGCTCCGAGAGTTTAGGACCCAAAAAACTACTAAAAATAGTAAATTGTGCTACAATTAAGGAAATTGAAAGAAACAATCGTGGGGGTCCAAGTGGAATTGGTGGGTGGCCACCAATATCCACCTGGATCATCACCATACTGAATTTTAAAGTTGTTATTGATTTGATGCAAAATGTGGTTCAGTCTCTGGGGAAACAACATATTTTAACCATTGTGTATTCAAATTGGGGTTTGTTACAAAATTGTAGAATTGACATTTGTTGCCTTTTTACATTGATTTTTAAATTCACTACCATAAATGGATTTTTAGAGCTTTTAAAATCTTGATATCTTCTGTTATCCTTTAGGGTCACAACTATTCGAGGCACGAAACAGGATTTTCATTTTCTCCGTATTGAGGTTAGCACTCATGGTGGCCTTGATAAGGTAATAAATTTTTGGTGCTTTTTGTGTTATGTTCCTATTAATTCAGGGGTCTGATTTTGTTGGGCTAATTGGTTACTGTCTTTATCTTAACTACTTTGCCAAGTATTTGCATGTAAGAGCTAATCCATTTTTATTTGCACGGTTGAATGTTAGAACAATGGCATTTTATGGTCTCTAGATATGGTCCCTCAGTTAATATCTTTATCGCATTACAGTGTAAATGGTTCATCCATCATGTTTTTAGTTACAATGCAGTGCTTCAATGACACATTTATAGTGTAGTACGTGCTATATATTTCTCGATGCATTTTTAATTGAACAATCCAAATACACTAAGGTGTTATAGCGTAATACACTGCAGTGTAGTGATTCTCGATGCTTCATGCGTCCTGTCGTCGATTACAATATAATTCTTCAATGAATGGACATAGAGAAATCTTACATAATGTAGGCATTTACAATGTAGTGTGTGTTGTTTATTTCCTGCTGCATTTTTAATCAAGAAGCCCAAATAGACTAAAGGGTAGAGTAAATGTATTGAGATAACTTGACAAAGGAGGTCTCAGTCTCCTGGTTCCAAATGCCCAGATTGTAGTGGCACTCTCTTTGTTCATTTGGTGGGAGGTCGCGGGTTCTATCACCCACAACTTGTCAAACATGAGGAAGTCGTTGCGAATGGTAATGTGTTCTTCGACAATCTCAACAAATTCCATATGGCTATAGGGAAACCTAATCCCTTGTTTGATTGCTAGTGATTTTGGTAATCTTCCTTGTCAATACCCAATGTTTGCAAAAGTGAAATCATAGATTTGAGCCTGTGCTCAATGTCATTGAAATTCTTCAGATGAATGTTTCTGGGTTTACAGATACCCCTGACAAAATGGATTGCCAAAAATCATTGGCCCTTTTCATTCTATCGTGTAATTCCTCACCAGGCTAAATTTTAAAGTTGTGGTTAATATGATGCAAATTGTAGTTCAATGTCTAGGGAAGGGGCATATTTTAACCATTGTTGTATTTTCGAATTGAGGTTTATTACATAATTTTAGAATTGGCATTTGTTTCTTTTTACATCTATTTTTTAAAATTCATTGTCATAAATGAATTTTTAAATATTTTAAAAACTTGATATGTCCTCCTATCCTTTAGGGTCCCAGCTACTGGGGGCAATGAATTGGATTTGTATTTTGTCCATATTGAAGTTATCATTCATAGTGGCCTTGATAAGGTAATAAAATTTTGGTCGTTTCTTTGTTTTCTTCCTATAAATTCAAGGGTCTGATTTTGTTGGAATGCTTGGATACCATCTTTATGTTAACTACTTTGCGAGTTATTCACATGTAAGAACTAGTCCCTTTTTATTTGCATAGTTGAATATTATAACAATGGCCTTTTTTGGTATCTTAATATGGTGCTTCAATTAATATTTTTATCTAGAAAGTTTCTAGAACTAGTTTAAAGTGTCAAGGTTTAAAATATTGTTTGTTTAGCAGGATTAGAAGGGATCCATGATACCTTGATGCTTATGCGTAACTGACATGAATTTCATATTGAGGCAAATAATGTCTAGATATGCATTGTAGTTCTTGTGTAGCATTACAAATGCTTCAGATAATATTTTATCTCGAAAGATCGATTGTTTTTTAACTGTTATTGATTATGATAATTCTACCCCTTCAATTCCCAAACTTTGCAAAAGTGGGATCATAGATTTGAACCTTCCCGGAATGTCATTAAAATTCTTTGCATCGATGTTTATGGGTATGCAGATACCCCCTTGAAAAATGCAATGCTAGAAATCACTCACACTTTCCATTCTATTTCGTAACTTCTCACAGGCTGAGTTTTAAAGTTATGGTGAATATGATGCAAAATGTGGTCCAGTCCTTGGGGAGGGACCATATTTTAACCATTGTATATTTGAATTGAGGTTTATTACATAATTGTGTAATTCGTATTTACTACTTCTTGCATCAAAATAAATGGATTTTCAAAGGTTTTAAAATCTTGATATGTGTTTCTATCCTTTAGGGTCCGAGGTATTATGGGCAAGGAACTAGATTTGCAACTTCTGAATATTGAGGTTAACGCTCATGGTGGCCTTGATATGGTAATAAAATTTTGGTCCCTTCTCTGTTTTGTTGTCATTAATTTAAAGGTATTATTTTGTTGTAATACTTGGTTAGTGTCTTTATGTTAACTACTTTGTCTGGTATTCACATATAGGAGTTAGTCCCTTTTTATTTGCACATGTGAATATTAGAACACTAGCCTTATTTGATCTCTCGATATGGTTATGCAATTAATATTTTTACCTAGAAAATTTGTAGAGCTACCCTGAAGTGCCAAGGTTTGTGATTTTATTTGTGTGATGGGATTAGAACGGATCCATGGTATCTTGGTAGAGCTAGTCCCTTTTTATTTGGACATGTGAATATTAGAACACTAGTCTTTTCTGGTCTCTCGATATGGTTCTTCAATTAATATTTTTATCTGTAAAATTTGTAGAGCTAACTTGAAGTACCAAGGTTTGTGATATTATTTGTGTGATGGGATTAGAATAGATGCAAGATACTTGATGCTTATGCATAGTTCAAATGGGTTTCATATTAAGGCAGATGATGTCTAGATATGAAATGTAGTTCCCCGTGTAGCATTATAAATTCTTGATTTAATACTTTTATCTGAAAAGTTTCTAGAACTTGTTTAGCATGCAAAGTTTTATATTTATTTTTGTATAGTGGCATTAGAAGAGATCCTTGATACTTTATGCTCATGTGTAACTCATATGGATTTCATATTGAAGCAGACAAAATAAACAATAAAGAGTGCTTCAAATATGCAAGAATTAGATGAATAATCATGAGTCAAATAGATAAATCCTATTTTCAAGGCCACTGTTTAACATAATATGGGTCTTAATTTTGTGAAATTTGAGAACATGTTCGCCTTTCTTAATTTTTCCTTTCATGTGTTTGAATCAAACATGATCCACTAATGTGAATACCTTTCAAAAAATGCTCACACTTTAAATGTTTTTCTTATCACAATGTCATTGTAACAAGATGTCCACCTTGCATATGTTTTTTTCCATGTGCTTAGTCCACACATGACGCACTAATGTGAATACATTTCAATGATGCTCACACTCTGTATACTTCTTGTCATGTTCTTAATACAAAACATGTTCGTCTTGCATTTTTTCCCTTCCCTCTGTTTAAACCATACATGGTGCACTTGTGTGGATTGATTTCAAGAATACTCAATTAAAGACAGAAAATTAATTTGTATGAAATTGAATACAATTTTAATTCATATATGAGTATTGTCAGCTCATGAAGCACTATGCAATTTGTGAAGTAATTTGCAATTGACAATTCAACATTGTACACTTATTAAGTACTATGCAATCCAAAGATTCAAAAAGTGTGCAGTTATGAAGTAGTTTCTAATTGACAATTCAACATTGTGCAATGCATAATGCAATTCATAGATTGTGCACTTATGCAATAGTTTGTGATTGAAAATTCAATATTATTATCTTGTGAAGCATTGTGCTTTTTTTCATATCCCTTTTTGTAAGGACATGTAATCCTTAGACTTGTCTTGATGAGCATAATTGGTTTTCCTTCCAAAAGAAACCACCTCTATATGGGTCTATGATCTAGGTGGATATTGGTGGCCACCCGCCTATTCCACCTAGAACTCCAGTTGGTTTCATTGTTTCCTTGTTTGTTGCTACATTTATTATTTTTAGCAGTTTTTCAGGTCCTGAACTTCCGAGCAATTTTCACCCCCTAAAACAATGTTTTTTGAGGTCTGCAACCAACTTGTAGCGTTAAGCAAGGACCTATTGCAAATCCTGTAGTACTCAGACAAATCTTTCCAACAAGGTATTGGACGTGCCAAATGAAGATAATATGACCAAGTTACAAGTCGGGAAGTTGGCTGCCTAACTAACCCTAATGGGGCCCACAAACTCTTGGCGTTCCATCTTCTGGGTTAGGGTTTTGGTTGTTTAGGGTTCTCCCTTGTTGTTCAATAATAAATAGGCCCTTTAACATCGTTATAACATGGTTTAGAGGCATGTAGCCATCGCATCTCTTCTCAGAGATAAGCTACCATCTCCCGAGCTAATTTATTTCCATTTTGTTTGTAAGCATATTTCAATATTTGATATTAATGAAATGAAGTGTTATTTCTGTTGCATCTCTATATTCATGGTTCTATCTATACTTTGTTGTGTTCCTGTTTAAGTTTAGATCAGTGGTATCAGAGCAGTCTGATTTTTCTATGCTTTTCTTTGCATGCCCCCAATAAGGTCAGAATATAAGGAGTTAGGTCTCGAATTAGTCGAACCTTTGCAATACCAGTCTCACAAATCCCGACAACCTCCCATTGCAGAAGAGAAGAAAGATGAGGGGGCAGGAGATCCTTTCAAAATATTTCTCAAGGAAGCCCTCGAGCGACAAAGGAACGTGATGATGGACAACTTTGCCCAGATCCTTCAGTGACTAACCAAAGGTGATGCATCTCCTTCCAGAAATCACTCTAGAAGAGCCACACCCTTTAAGGTACAAGCTAACTTTGACATCCCCATATTTGAAGGTCAGATAGATGCAGACACCGTCGATAAATGCTTAACTCTGCAAGAAGGGTATTTTTTTGTTCATGATTTTTCCAACAGAGAAAAGATTACTTTTTTCACTTCTCAAAGCCACCCCCCACGTCAAGGACTAGTGGGAAACCTACTGTGAGAAGAAGGATGAAAGTACACCCTCACTATTTTCAACCGCACCCACTTGGAATTCGTTCTAGGATACCATCATGGAGTAGTACTACCCTGTCAGGAGCTATGAGGAAAAATACATAAAGTGGACCATGCTACGGCAGGGAAGGGACCAAAACGTGCTGGAGTTTACCAATTTTTTTCATACCCTTTGCACGAAGTTGGGTATCAAAGATTCTAAGCGACATTTGGTACTTAAGTTACACAGGTACATCCAAGACGATATGGAGTTCCTGGACATCTCCTTGCTCGACATGACATACTGATACGTTGTCAAGATTGAGTAGAAGATTAAACAGAATAAGAGAGACTTTGGATCTGCGAATCTGAAGCAAGTGAAAGGTGCCCCCAAACTACAGAGCAAAGGACAAATGCACGACGAGGTGACCCAAGACAACTTGCCGAAGTCGCAAGCAAAGAACAACAACACAAAGACAAAGAAGGACACATGAAAATGGTGTGAGTTCCATAAAATCTCCACTCACAACACAAGTGAGTGTCGGGCCAAGTAGTCACTAGTGGCCGAGTTGAAGGCTTCCAAATCAAACGCATGTTCCAACTCTGAGTCAGAACCCAACAAGGGGAATGACAAAGGGAAGTAGATCATTGATGTGGAGCCTAGTGCCACCATGGCCACCACCAGGATCCAAAATAATGAGCTTGAAAATTGGTAGGAGGGGGAATGCCTCTTCCACTCACAGTTGTGGCTGAAGGGTTCTCTGGTACAGTTCATTGTCAACAGCGAGAGCCAAAAGAACCTCATTTTAGTAGAGGTCATGAAGCGACTAGGCCTACAGACTACAACACATCCGTAGTCGTGCACCATCCGGTGGCTTCACCAAAGACGAGATCTGCGTGTCAGCCAGCAGTGTTGTCTTCCTTTGAACATCAAGCTCTTCACAGATGAGGTATTGCGTGATGTTGCTCCTCTTGAAGTTTGTGATGTATTATTAGGACAACCATACTTGTGGAAATGGAATGTTGTATATGCGCCTAGACCTCGCTCTACGATTATTACTTTGGGCAATACGTTTTACAGGATATCAGAGGTAGCCCCGCCTACCACAATCTCTTTTATGTCTACAAAGTAATGTAGTAAAATAATTTCACAAACTAGGAAATTTGTTTTCCTTATGATTCGTCCTCAGGGCAAGAAGAAGATTGTGGCCATGACTTTCAGATAGGTCTCCTCTGTACAACAAAAACAAATGGACAAGGTCGAGGAGGAGTATAGGGACATTTTCGCCTCACATACGAGGGTACCTCTACACTGTGAGGTCAAGCACTCCATCGATCTAAAACAGGGCACGTCGCTACCCAATGGACTAATCTATCGACGCTTATGGAGAATGATGAGATCAAGAGGCAGATTCAGGAGCTATTGCAGAAAGGACACATCAGGCCAAGCTCATCACCCTGTGGGAGACCTATTATATTGGTACAGAGGAAGGACGAGATGTGGAGACTCTGTATTGAATATCAAGCATTGAATAATATCACTGTCCGGAATAGGCACCCAATCCCACAAATCGATGAACTTATGGACCAGCTCAAGGGGGGCAAATACTTCAGCAAGATTGACTTGAAGTCTGGTTATCACCAGGTGCTTATCGAACCTTCCGGTGTGTAGAAGACTGCCTTCAAATCCAAGGAGGGCGTTTTCAAATGGTTGTTCATGCCTTTCGGGCTAACGAATTCCCCCACAACCTTCATGAGATTGATGGATGAAACCTTGCAACCATTCACCAATACATTTGTAGTGGTGTATTTAGATGCATATTGATCTTCATCCAGAGTTTGGAAGAGCACCTCCACCATATTTGACAAGTCCTCCAAACTTTGCGACAACACAAGTTGTGTGCCAATTTGGAAAAATGCACTTTTGGCATGACCCAAATTAAATATCTGGGTTACATCATTGATGATAAGGGTGTGCATGTGGACCCAACCAAGATGTAAGTCATTTGGGATTGACTAGTCCCAACCACTCTAAAAGAGCTCTGTAACTTTCTAATTTTTGTCAATTTCTATCACAGATTCGTGTTAGGGTTTTCTCGTATCTCTTTGCCTAGTTGAATCATCGCCTCTGCTCCACGTCAATGCTCACATTACCAGACATGCAAGAATCATTTGAGATTGAGACAGATTCCTCTTACTATGCTATTGGTGCAATTCTTACTCAATAGGGGCATCCAGTGGCTTGCCACAATGAGACACTTATAACAAAGAAATATATTCCATTATGTAGGCCTACCGTCAATGGAAACGTTAGATTTTGGGGAAGGAAACGTTCATCCACACAGACCACCGACCCCTGTAGTTTATATTGACACAAGGGAAGTTGCAAAACTATCACCATAAAAAATGGTCCACATACCTACAACAGTGCCATTTGAACATTAAGTACAAGAAGGGCAACACCAATAATGTTACAGACTACCTCAACCAACCACTGGTCATGGCGCTGACCACTTTGCTCGACTCCTGTGGGCACGAGACTTCAGGGTGGCCACATCTTTACAAGAGCGAACCACAATTCGATAACAGATGCCAAACACTCTTGGAAGGTAAGCAAGTTCCAAATTTTCACCTCCAGGATGCACTGTTATGCCACATGGGACACATATGTGTTCCTTCAAGCGAACGTGCCAAGATGATTTGGGAGGCGCACTATAGTTGGGTTGCTAGACATTTCAGAGTAGAGAAAACAATGGAAGTACTGCCGAAGTATTTTTATTGGTCAAACCATTGCCAGGGTGTTGGGAAGTACATTAAATCCTGCACTGCCCGCACCATTTCCAAACCAACCATCAAGAAGAAAGGCCTATATACTCCTCTGCATACTCGTAGCCGCCCTTGGGAATCCATCTCCATGGATTAGATGTTGGGCATTCCTTCTACTAAGCAAGGAAATGACTGCGTTTTCGTGGTCGTCGATAGATTCTCTAAGATGGCCATTATGGTGGCTTGTAAGAAGAGTATCACAATATAGGTCACTGCGAAGCTCTTCTTTGAGCTGGGTATACTTTGGGATCCCACATTCCATTGTTTCAGATCGGGACAACAAATTCCTGGGTGCATTTTTGTCAAGTCTCTAGTCGATGCTGGATACCAAACTTACTAAGTCCACAACTTTCGACCCCCAAATTGATGGCCAAACAGAGGTCATCAACTGAATGATCGCACACATTATGCGCATGTACAACTTGAAGCATCCACATACATGGGATGAAATCCTCCCCTATGTCTAACACAACTACAACAAAGTTATCCATAGCTCAACATGCCACAACCCCTTTCAAGTAGGGCTGAGATTTAAGCCATTATGTCCCAATGATGTGTCCATACCATTTGCATCTACTCAGGTAGATTTGGCTCACATCCAGTCCAAAGCCGACAAGGCTAACCACTTCATTGAGCACATTCAACAAATCTGCTAGTAGGTCCATGATATATTGGACAGAGCCAATACTAAGCACATGTAGCGCCATGATCAACATTGGGTGCCGCACAAGTTCCAGGTGGGCAACAAAGTTTGGCTACATTTTCAAAAGGAGTGCCTCATTGGACCCCACCACAAGCTTCACCCACTCTGATATGGGACATACACCATCACCAAGGCTATAGGGGACAATGCCTTTGAGCTCAGCATTCCAATGTTCCTTGGTTTGCACCCAGTGTTTAATGTAGACCACCTTCGGCCATACTTTCCACCATTGTTGGACACATCCGACATTGCAGAACAACTCACACCAACAGAGCTAAACCCAGACTACATCGAACATGCCACAATTGATTAGATCATTGACACACAGATCAAGAACACTCGCCAACAGAGGATCTAGCTATATCAAGTTGTCAAAGTAGGCCAACTCCTTCACTAGGGCAAATGGTTCACCACATACCAACTGATGTAGGAGGTTGACGAAAATGGGGTGGTAGTCTGTAACTAGACTATTAGTTAACTATGTAACCAATCAGCTACACACAAACATATTTTGTACATGGATTTTCCCCTTGAGGGTCCCACTTATCTAACTAATCACTGTCAGTCCCTTGTTTACTTCTCCTTATATTGAATGCTTCAATCCGCGCCGTTGATCTCACTTCTCCAGATCCAACGGATATCGCGTCGTCCGCTCACCAACTAACCCGGACGATCTCCACCGTCGGTGTGACCCGTCCAATCGAATGGTTGTCATGCAATCTCGCACAGATGTTTGCACGACCGATATCAGGTCGAGAGCGCATGAGAGAAGTAGTTTTCTCATGCTACGTGTCACCCACTTATGCTAATGTGAAATTTAGGAATACCGCTTACCACCTTTAAGGTGCGTGAGATACCACTTCCCACTTATTGAATACTACCACGTGCTTAATAAACAATTTTAATAAAGACGCTTAAGGAAAGTTTAACGCTTAAGATCAATATTAATCATTAACACTAATCAACTGTGATTTATAAATGAAGTGTTTAAACAGAGAAAAATTCCTGATTAGGGTCCAAAACGCCGATACACAACTACAAATGAATTTCTGCACCAGAACAGTGCATCCATACCACACTTCAATCAATTATTCAACAAAATGGAAATTACAGAGTCTTGGCCCTCTGGGCTCGATTACAACAGTTCCTCTGATCTCTGTTTCAATCTCAAAACCTATCTCTCACTCAAACTCTCACTTGCTTACTCTATTCTCGATCATCTAATCTCTTTTTCATTACATTCTTTCCTCTTCTATGAATCAAATCCTATCCTAACTGCATTGACAACTCAATCTCTATTTTTATCAACTCAACCATTAAATCAATATTCTCAAGCTCTGATACACACCTATACTAGCAACTTATCTCCTATTATAAAAATAATACAATATTCTAATTATTACAATAATTCAAGAGATCCAACCCTCTATACTAAAACTGATTTTTGACCACTCAGGTCAATGAAATTCATCTCTTGTTAGCCACAACATGTGAACATACAATCACATTGTTGGCTAAGTCCGGATGCTCCTACATTAGACTCCCGGGGAAGAAAATAATTCTTCATCAAACTTTCAGGATTTACTCCATACTTCTGTAATTTTACTGTTGTTATCCAACTAGCATCCTCCACTGGTTGTCCCTTCCATTTGACTAGATACTGAAAATAAACCTGTCCTCTGGTTATTTTGGATACTCTTTTCTCCAAAACATCTTCCACCTCTTTCTTGACTATCTTTGGCATTTGTTCTTCCCAATTTAAAGTTTGAACTTCATCTCCTGCAGGTTCCTTCTGTAGCTCTGTATCTTTGTATGGATACAAATCTGCAACATTGAAGATAGGTGATATTCCAATCCCTTCTGGAAATTCAATTTCATAAGCATTAGTTGAAAACTTTCTCACAATTCTGCATGGCCCTATCTTTTTCATATTTAGTTTATTGTAAGTCCCAACATGAAATCTTTCTTTTCTCAAGTATACAATCACTAGATCTCCCACTTGGAATTCTTTTTCTCTCCTCTTCATATCAGTTCCCTATTTTTATTTTCCACTGCTTTCCTACAATTTGTCTTTGACATCTTCTTGTAGTCTCTGCATCTGATCTGCAAACTCTTCAGCTTTGCACTTCTTGTCTCCTGTTTACCCAAATTTCTGAGTTCATACAGACCTCTTGGATTCATTCCAAAAACAATCTGAAATGGACTCATCCTAGTACTTCGGTTTTGAGTGTCATTATAAGACAACTCAGCTTAAGCAAGTGCTAAATCCCCCTGCTTAGGATTATCATACACTAAACTTCTCAATATGTTTCCCAAGCTTCTGTTTACCACTTCGGTCTGTCCATTTGTTTGAGGATGGTATGCTGAACTGAAACTAAGGTTGGCACCTAGTTTCTTCCAAAGAGATCTCTAGAAATGCCCAACAAACTTTGTATCCCTATCAAACATAATACTTACAGGAAATCAATGTAACCTTACAACCTCTGAAAAAAAACAAATTAGCAATATGTGTTGCATCACTAGTCTTTTTACATGCCATGAAATGTGCCATTTTGGAAAGTCTATCTATCACAACATAAATGGAATCATTCCGTCTTTGAGTTCTAGGTAAACCCAAAACAAAGTCCATACTAATTGCATCCCATGGTCGGTTTGGTATTGGTAATGGCTGGTACAATCCTGTATTTTGGCTTCTCCCTTTAGCATGCTGACAGATTTTGCACTTCTCAACAAATTTCTTAACATCAGTTTGCATCTTTGGCCAATAGTAAAAAGCATTTACCTGAGCAAAGGTTTTGTCTTGTCCAAAGTGACCAGATAATCCTCCACTGTGTTTCTCCTTGATTATGTTTTCCCTCATAGAACATTTGGGAATGCACAATTTGTTACCTTTAAACAATAAACCTCCTTGGATAAGATAATCTAACCAATGACTTCTACTATGAACTATTGGATTTTGTACAACTTCATAAATATCTTTGAATTCTACATCGTCTTTATACATATCAACCATTTCTTCAAATCCTATAACACCAACTCTTAATTCTTGTACAATGAAATTTAATTTGCTCAAAGCATCAACAACTTTGTTCAACTTACCACTTGTGTGTATTATCACAAAAGTAAAACTTTGTAAAAACTTTACCCACTTGGCATGTTTTTGGTTCAATTTTGGCTGGTTGTTTATGAACTGTAATGCATGATTGTTAGAATACAATACAAACTCCTTTGGTAGCAAATAATGTCTCCATTTTTTTTTAGCTTGCACAATAGCATAAAATTATTTATCATAAAACGAATACTTCTTCTTAGCTTCATTTAGTTTCTCACTAAAGTAGGCTATTGGTCTCTGTTCCTGACTCAAAATTGCTCCAATTACAACTCCACTAGCATCAGTTTCAACTTGGAAAACTTTCCCAAAATCAGGTAAAGCTAAAACTAGTTTCTCTGTAATTTTCTTCTTCAGCAACTTAAAATTTCAGTCTGCTGCTTTTGTCCACTTGAATGGCTGATTAGTCTCTTTGATTGTTTCAATAATTGGTGCACAAATATGACTAAAACTTCTGATAAATTTTCTATAAAAACTTGCAAGACCATGAAAGCTTCTTACCTCAAATATGTTTCTTGGAGTAGGCCAGTTCCAAATTGCTTGGACTTTCTCTGGATCCATTTTCAAACCTTCTTTAGAAACTACAAATCCCAAATAGATTAATTCTTCTTTCATGAAACTACATTTCTTCAGATTTATCAGCAGTTTCTCTTTCTGCAGAGTTCTTAAAACCAACTTAAGATGCTCCAAATGTTCTTCTTTGCTTCTACTGAAAACTAGAATATCATCAAGATAAACAATGACAAACTTGCCTGCATATTCCTTCAAGACTTCATTCATTAATCTCATGAATGTGCTAGGTGCATTAGTGAGTCCAAAAGGCATCACTAACCATTCATACAACCCACTATTTGTTTTAAATGCAGTCTTCCATTCATCTCCTTCTCTAATCCTTATTTGATGATATCCTCTCTTCATATCTATTTTATAAAAATACTTTGACCCACTTAAACAATCCATAAATCATCCATGTGTGGTAAAGGAAATATATACCTGATAGTAATCTTGTTTATGGCTCCGGAATCTGTACACATACGCCATTCACCACCTTTCTTTGGATTGAGTACTATTGGTACAACACATGGACTAAGACTCTCTCATTAATCCCTTATCCATCAGTTCCTATACTTGTCTTCCAACTTCCACGTTTTCTTGTGGAGTTAACCTATATGCTGCTTTGTTTGGCGAACTTGATCCAGGTATTAGATCAATATGATGACTAATACTCCTGATGGGTGGTAATGCATTTGGCAACTCATCCACAATAATATCAACACAATCATTCAACAGAGTTTTGATTTCTTCAGATAAATCATCTAAGTTTGTGGAAGTTAAAATTACCTTAGGTCTCCTTATGACAAAAAAATGCATTTGTTCATCCTTCTTGACTTCTTGTAGCAATTCTTTCCCACTCATCAGCATAACACTGTTTCCAGGTGCTTCTTTGCCTGCTTCATCCTTCAATGGCAACAGTGTGTGTTTATTTCCATCCTTCTCCAGAGTGTAAGTATTTCTTCTCCCATCATGAATAGATTTCCGATAAAATTGCCAAGGTCTTCCCAACAACACATGGCATACATCCATTGGCATTACATCACACAATATCACATCCTTATAAGTACCAATATGTATCTCTACCTTGCATTGTTCTGTCACAATAAGCTGATGTCCTTTTTGTAGCCATGATACTTTGTAAGGAGTAGGGTGTACTGTTTTCACTAGTCCTAACTTGTCCACCATTTCTGTAGAAACAAGGTTATCAGTGCTTCCACTATCAATTATCACTTTACAACATTTTCCTTTGGACTTGCATGTAGTTCTGAATAAACTCTTTCTCTGAGTTAGTTCTCCTATCTCTTTCTCTGCCTTAAGCAATACCCTTTTCAACAACAAGGATTCTCCTACTTCAGGTGATTCTTCCTTGTTTGCAATTTGAGGTTTTTCTTCCCTTGCCTCAGCCACATTCACATTCCTTTGATTTTTTACTTTATTATGAGGACAGTCCCATGATCCATGTCCCCATTCTCCACATGTGTAACACCGAATTTCTCTTCCTCGACCTCTTCCTCTAGGTGCAAATCTTCCTCTACTAAATTCTCCTCTCTGTGGTGGTCTACTACTTGAACCTCCTGCTTCACCCTGAGGGTGCTAAAATCTTGATCTAGTAGTTCCTCTACCTCTTGCTAAAATTTTCCCTCTATTCCTTTGATTTTGCTTCCTCAACATCTTCTCTTCTGCCTTCAAAGCTGCTTGATAGGCATCTTCAATTATCTTTAGACTCAGCAAGCTTATTTCATCTTGTATGTCATATCTTAACCCATTTATGTATCTGGCTACCTTTTCTACATCATCCTCTGCATGTCCTACTCTAATGCTCAGCTTATAAAACTCTTATGTGTATTATTTGACAACCATTCCTTTTTGCCTCAAATTTTGTAAATGTCTGAAAATATTTAACTGATAATCTTTTGGCATAAATTTGGCTTTCGATATACTTACCATTTTATCCCATTGTTTGATATTGGACTTCCCTTTTCTTGCTCTGGATGTTTGTAATTCATCCCACCAGATAGCTGCATGACCCTTCAATTTGGTAACTGCAAATTTCACCTTCTTTTTGTCATCAACCTCCTCATAGTCAAAATACTTGTCTAATGAATTTCTCCAGTCCATCAACTCTTCTACATTGAGATTCTGTCATACAAAGGTATTTCCACCTTTGGTCTTCCACTTGCTTTAGCCAATATCTTGATAAATTTGGAAGCTTCACTTTCATCCTCTTCTTCTTCCTGAGAAGATTCTTCTGCAGCACTCGCATTTCCTTCATCCAGTGCTCTCCTCTAAGCAGTCTCCATTGTCTCCATCCTTGTACACAGATTCCAAATCTCATCCAGCAGAACTGCATTTTCTACAGGTCTCCCCCGACCTATGCCTCCTTCTCTCCTCGGTGGCATGTTTACTGTAGCAAAACTTAATCTCTAGGCTCTGATGCCAAAAATGACGTAGGAGGTTGACGAAAATGGGGTGGTAGTCTGTAATTAGACTACTGGTTAACTCTATAATCAATTAGCTATGCACAAACAGAGTCTGTACATGTATTTTCCCCTTGAGGGTCCCGCTTATCTAACCAATCACTATCGGTCCCTCGTTGTCTTCTCCTTATATCAAACGCTTCAATCCGCGTTGTTGATCTCACTTCTCCAGATCCAACGAATATCGTGTCATCCACTCACCAACTAACCTGGACGATCTCCACCGTCGATGTGACCCGTCCAATCGAACGACTGTCGCGCAATCTCACGCAGATTCTTGCACGACCAATATCAGGTCGAGAGCGCGTGAGAAAAGTAGTTTTCTCGTGCTACGTGTCACCCACTTAGGCTAATCGCGTGAAATTTAGGAATACCGCTTACCACCTTTAGGGTGCGCGAGATACCACTTCCCACTTATTGAATACTACCACATGCTTAATTCACAATTTTAATAAAGACACTTAAGGAAAGTTTAACGCTTAAGCTCAATATTAATCATTAACACTAATCGACTGTGATTTATAAATAAAGTGTTTAAACAGAGAAAAATACCTGATTAGGGTCCAGAACGCTGATACACAACTACAAATGAATTTCTGCACCAGAACAGTGTGTCCACACCACACTTCAATCAATTATTCAACAAAATGGAAATTATAGAGTCTTGGCCCTCTCGGCTCGATTACAACAGTTTGTTTGATCTCTGTTCCAATCTCAAACCCTATCTCTCACTCAAACTCTCACTTACTCACTCTATTCTCAATCATCTAATCTCTCTGTCATTACATTCTTTCCTCTTTTATGAATCAAATCCTATCCTAACTGCATTGACAACTCAATCTCTATTTTTATCAACTCAACCATTAAATCCCTATTCTCAAGCTCTGATACACACCTATACTAACAACTTATCTCCTATTCTAAAAAAAATACAATATTCTAATTATTACAATAATTGAGATAAATATTAATTCAAGAGATCCAAACCTCTCTATTAAAATTGATTTTTGACCACTCAGGTCAATGAAATTCATCTCTTGTTAGCCACAACATGTGAACATACAATCACATTGCTGGCTAAGTCTGGATGCTCCTGCATCACCAAGTTCAACAGAAATTTCCTTGCCTCATGGAGGCTCTGCACGCAATGGGGACCATTTCTTCCTAAGGAGGGAGGATTGATCCAAGTGGATATTGGTGGTCACCTTCCTATTCCACCTATACCTCTAGTCAGTTTCATATGTTTCCTTGTTTATTGCAACATTTACTTTTTTTAGAAGTTTTTTGGGTCTTGAACTTCTAGGGTAGTTTTGAACTCCTAAAACGACATTTTTTTGAGGTCCGTAGTAGGCTCATTTCCATAAGCAGGGTCCTATCACAAATTCTATAGTACTCAAAGTGATCTTCTTACCAAGGTATCATATGCGCCAAACAGAGATAATATGGCCAAGTTACGACCTCGGGAAGTTGGCTTCCCAACTAACCTCAATGGGGTCCACAAACTCTTGGTGTTCCATCTCCTGGGGTTAGGGTTTTGGTTGTTTAGGGTTCTCCCTTATTGTTCAATAATAAAGAGGCCCTTAAGCATCATTATAACATGATTCATAGACATGTATATGCCACATCTCTTCTTAGAGATAAGCTATGATTGCTCGAGCTAGTTTATTTCCATTCTGTTTGTAAGCATATTTTAGTATTTGATATTAATGAAATGAAGAGTTATTTCTGCTACATCTCTGTATTCATGGTTATATTTGTTATTTGTTGCGTTCCTGTTTAAGTTCGGATTAGTGGTATCAAAGTGGTATGCTCTTTCTCTTTTTTTTTTTGGATGTCCCCAACGAGGTCGAGATATAAGGAGTTATGTCTTGAACTCGTCAAACCTTTGCAAGACCAACCTTTCAAATACTGATGGACTCCCATGGCGGAAGAGAATAAAGATGAGGGGGTAGGATATCCTTTCAAAATGTTGCTTGAAGATGCCCTCGAGCGATAGAGGAATGCGATGATGGAAAACTTTTCCCAGATCCTTCAACGACTACCCAAAGGCAACGAATCTCCTTTCAGCAGCCACTCTGGAAGCACCGCACACTTTAAGGTACAAGTTAACTTTGACATCCCCATATTTGAAGGTTAGATAGATGCGAACGTCATAGATAAATGATTAAATATCCTAGAAGGATATTTTTTTGTTCATGATTTTTCCATCCGGGAAAATATTACTTTTTCACTTCTCAAAGTCGCCCCTCATGTCAAGCACAGGTGGGAAACCTACTATGAGAAGAGGGACGAAAGTAAACCCTCACTATTTTCAGCCGCACCCACTTGGAATTTTTTCTAGGATGCGATCAAGGAGCAATACTACCCCGTCGGGAGATATGAGGATAAATACATAAAGTGGACCACACTGCGGCACGGAAGGGACCAAGGCGTGCCAAATTTTACCAATGTTTTTCATACCCTTTGCACGAAGTTGGGAATTAAGGATTCTGAGTGACATTTGGTACTCAAGTACCACGACTGTCTACACAGGTACATCCAGGAGGAAATGGAGTTCCTGGACATCTCCTCACTCGACACAGTGTACCGATATGCTATAAAGATTGAGCAGAAGTTTAAACAAAAGAAGTGAGACTTTGGATCTGCGAATTCGAAGTAAGGGAAAGGCGCCCCCAAACCACAAAGAAAAGGACAAAGCTAAGGCGGGGAGACCTAGGACAACCCGCAAAAGACGCAAGAAAAGAACAACACCACGAAGACAAAGAAAGACACGAGAAAATGGTGTGAGTTTCATAAGAGCTCCACTCACAACACAAGTGAATGTCGGGCCAAGCAGTCACTAGTGGCCGAGCTGAAGGCTTCTGAATTGGATGCATGTTTCGACTCTAAGTCAAAACTCGATAAGGGTAATGACAAAGGGAACCAGACCATTGACGCGAAGCCTAGTGCCACCATGGCCACCACCAAGATCCAGAAGAATGAGCTTGAAGATTCAGAGGAGGGGGAACGCCTCTTCCACTCACAGATGTGGGTGAAGGGTTCTCCGCTACTGTTCATTGTCGAAAATGAGAGCCAAAAGAGCCACATTTTAGCAGAGTTCATGAAGTGACTAGGCCTACTGACTACAACACATCCATAATCATACTACATCGGGTGGATTCACCAAGGACGAGATCTTCGTGACAACCAACTATGCTGTCGTCCCTACATCATCAAGCCCTTCACACATGAGGTGTTGTGTCATGTTGATCCTCTTGAAGTTTGTGATGTACTATTAGGACAACCATACTTGTGGAAGCGACATGTTGTATATGAGTCTAGACCTCGAATCTATGATTATTACTTTAGGAAATAAGTTGTGCAGGATACTAGAGGTAGCCCCGCATACCGCCATCTCTTTGATATCTGCAAAGCAATGTCGTAAGATCATTTCAAAAACCACGAAATTTGTTTTCATTATGATTTTTCCTCGGGGCAAGAAGAAAATTGAAGCCACAACTTCTAAACAGGGCTCCTCCGCATAGCAATAGCAAATTTCCAAGGTCGTGGAGGAGTATAGGGACATTTTTGCCTCACCTAAGGGGTACCTCTGCACTGTTAGGTCAAGCACTCAATCAATATGAAACTGGGCACACCACTACCCAATGGACCGATCTATCGATGCTTTGTTTTGGAGAACGATGAGATCAAGAGATAGATTCAGGAGTTTTCGCAGAAAGGGCACATCAGGCCAAGCTCATCACCCTATGGGATCCTGATTGTATTTGTGCAGAAGAAGGATGGGACCCGGAGACTCTGTATTGAAAATTGGGTGCTGAACAAGATCATTGTCCAAAATAGGTACCAAATCCCATAGCTTGATGACCTTTTGGACCAGCTCAATGGGGCCAAATATTTCAGCAAGATTTACTTGAAGTCTGGTTATCACCAGGTTCCTATCGAACCCTCTGATGCATGGAAGACTACCTTCAAATCCAAGGAGGGCCTTTTCGAATGGTTGGTCTTGCCTTTTGACTTGACGAATACCCCACAACTTTCATGAGATTGATGGACGACATCTTGCAATGCTTCACCAATGCATTCATGATGGTGTGTTTAGATGACATATTGATCTTCAACTAGAGTTGGGAAGAATACCTCCACCATATTTGATAGGACCTCCAAACCATACGACAACACAAGGTGCGTGCCAAATTTGAGAAATGCACTTTTGGCATGACCCAAGTTCAATATCTTGGGTACATCATTCATGAGCAAGGTGTGCATGTGCACTCAATGAAGATGCAAGTCATTCGAGATTGGCTAGCACCAACCACTCTAACAAAGATCCGCAACTTTTTGGGTCTTGCCAATTTCTACCGCAGGTTTGTGTTGGGGTTCTCTCATATCACTTGAGCTTTAAGTCAAGTCACCAAGGCCAGAGTGAAAGCGATGTTTTTTTGGTCCAAATCCCGACATAAGGCATTTTTCGAGTTGAAGCATCTCCTCTGCTCCGCACTAGTGCTCACATTACTAGAGAAAATTTACTAATCCCATGACTCCCCCCCCAAACTGATGGCCAAACAAAGGTCATCAACATGATGATCATACACATTCTGAGCATATACATCTTGAAGCATCCATGCACATGGGTGAAATCCTCCCCTATGTCTAGCGCAACTACAACAAAGCTCTCCATAGCTCAACAGGCCACAACCCCTTTCAGGTAGGACTGGGATTTCAACCATTATATCCCATTGATGTGGTCATTCCATTTACAACTACTTAGGCAGATTCGGTTCACGTCTAGTCCAAAGCCGTCAAGGGCTAACAAATTCATTGAGTGCATTCAACACATCCTCCAGCAGGTCCATGATATATTGGATAGAGTAAATGCTAAGTACAAGTAGCGCCATGATCAACATTGGGTGATGCACAAGTTCTAGGTGGGAGACAAAGTTTGGTTACATTTGCAGAAGGAGCACCTCACTAGACCCCACCACAAGCTTCACCCACTCCGATATGGGCCATACACCATCACCAAGGCAGTAGTGGACAATTCCTTTGATCTCAGTATTCTACCGTTCCTTGTTCAACACCCAATGTTCAATGTAGACCACCTTCGACCATACTTTCCAACATTGTTGGGCACATCTGACATTGCAGAACAACTCGCACCAATAGAGCTAAACCCAGACTGCATGGAACATGCCACAACTAATCAAATCATGGACTACAGATCAAGAATACTTGCCAACAGAGGATCCAGCTAAATCAGGTTGTTAAAGCAGGCCAACTCCTTCACCAGGGCAAATGCTTCATTAGGGACCAAGTTCAACAAAAAATTCCTCACCTCATGGAGGCTCTGCACGCAATGGGGACCATTGCTTCCTAAGGAGGGAGGACTAATCCAGGTAAATATTGGTGGCCACTCATCTATTAGACCTAGATCTCCAATCGGTTTCATTTGTTTCCTTGTTTATTGTAGCATTTATTATTTTTAGCAATTTTTTGGGTCTTGAACTTCCGAAGCAATTTTAACCCCCCTAAAACGACGTTTTTTTGAGGTCCGTAGCCCTGTTTGCCGCAAATATTATAGTAAATGGATAGATATTTCAAATAAGGTACCATACATGCTAAACGAAGGTAATATGACCAAGTTACGACTTAGGAACTTGGCTACGGAACTAACCCTAATGGGGCCCACAAACTATTGGTGTTCCATCTCCTAGGGTTAAGATTTTGGTTATTTAGGGTTCTCCCTTGTTGTTCACTAATAAATAGGCCCTTGAGCCTCATCGTAACATAGTTCACTGGCATATAGCCGCCACATCTCTTCTCAGAGATAAGCTACCATCACCCGAGCTAGTTTATTTCCATTATGTTTTTACGCATATTTTAGTATTTGATATTAATGAAATGAAGTTTTATTTTTGTTGCATATATGTATTCATGGTTATATCTATAATTTGTTGTGTTCATGTTTATGTTTGGATCTATGGTATCAGAGCAGTCTGCTCTTTCTCTATTTTTCTTTGCATGTCCCCAACGATGTCAGGATATAAGGAGTTAGGTCTCGAACTGGTCGAACCTTTGAAAGACTAGACTCACAAATCCCTACGACCTCCCATGGTGGAAGAGAAGAGAGAAGAGGGGGCATGAGATCCTTTCAAAATCTTGCTCGAAGAAGCACTCGAGCGACAGAGTAATGTGATGATGGACAATTTTTCCCAGATCCTTCAGCGTCTACCCAAAGGTGATGCATCTCCTTCCAGTAGCCACTCTGGAAGCGCCACACCCTTTAAGGTAAAAGTTAACTTTGAAATCCCCATATTTGAAGGTCAGATAGATGTAGACACCATAGATAAATGTTTAAATATTCTAGAAGGATTTTTTTGTTCATGATTTTCCCATTTGGGAAAATATTACTTTTGCACTTCTCAAATTCGCCCCCCATGTCAATAACTGGTGGGAAACCTACTATGAGAAGAAGGGCGAAAGTACACCCTCACTATTTTGAGCCTTACCCACTTGGAATTCGTTCTAGGATGCCATGAACAAGCAGTACTACCCTGTCAGAAGCTATGAGGATAAATACATAAAGTGGACCACACTATGGCAGGGAAGGGACCAAGATGTGCCGAAGTTTACCAATATTTTTCATACCCTTCACACGAAGTTGGGTATCAAGGATTCTGAGTTAAAATTGGTACTCAAGTACTGCAGTTGTCTACAAAGGTACATCCAAGACGAGATGGAGTTTCTGGACATCTCCTAACTCGACACGATGAACTGATACACTGTCAAGATTGAGTAGAAGTTTAAATAGAAGAAGCAAGACTTTGGATCTACGAATCTGAAGCAAGGGAAAGGTGCCCCCAAACCACAGAGCAAAGTAAAAAGCCAAGGCGGGGTGACCTAGGAAAACCCACCAAATCCGCAAGCAAAGAACAACACCACGAATACAAAGAAGGACACGGGAGAATGGTGTGACTTCCATAAGAGCTCCACTCACAACACAAGTGAGTGTCAGGCCATGCAGTCACCGGTGACCAAGCTGAAGGCTTTTGAATCAGATGCATGTTCCGACTTTAAGTCAGAAGTTGATAAGGGGAATGAAAAAAGGAAGCAAATGATTGATGAAAATCCCAGTGCCACCATGGCCACCACCAAGATCTAAAAGAATGAGCTTGAATATCCAGAGGAGGGGAACGCCTCTTCCACTCATAGATGTGGGTGAATGGTTCTCCACTACAGTTCATTATTGACAACGAGAGTCAAAAGAAACTCATTTTAGCAGAGGTCATGAAGTGACTGGGGCTATCGACTACAACACATGTAACTATACACCATCGATTGGCTTCACCAAGGACGAGATCTCTGCATCAGCCAACAGTGCTTCCTTCCCTACAAAATCAAGCCCTTCACGGATGACGTACTGTGTGATGTTTCTCCTCTTGAATTTTGTGAAGTATTATTAGGACAACAATACTTATGGAAGTGACATGTTGTATATGAGTCTAGACCACACTATGTAATTATTACTTTGGGCAATAATTTGTAGAGGATACCAAAGGTCGCCCCGCCTATCGCCATCTCTATGACCAGGAAATTTGTTTTCCTTATGATTCGCCCTCAGGGCAAGAAGAATATTTTGGCCACAACTTCTAGACAGGGCTATTCCACATAGTAGCAGCAGATGGACAAGGTTGTGGAGGAGTACAGGGACATTTTTGCCTCACCTACGAGGGTACCTCTGCACTGTCAGGTCAAGCACTCCATCGATCTGAAATAGGGAGCGTCTCTACCCCAATGGCCCGATATATCAACGATCTGTTTTGGAGAATGATGAGATCAAGAGACAAACCGGGGAGTTATTGTAGAAAGGGAACATCACGCCAAGCTCATCACCTTGTGGGAGCCCGATTGTATAGGTACAAAAGAAGGATGGGACCTAGAGACTCTGTATTGATTCTTGGGTGCTGAATAAGATCATTGTCCAGAATAGGTACCCAATCCCACAGATTGATGACCTTTTGGACAAACACAAGCAGGCCAAATATTTTAGCAAGATTGACTTGAAGTCCAGTTATCACCAAGTGTCTATCGAACCCTTCAATGTGTGGAAGATTTCCTTCAAATCCAAGGAGGGAATTTTCGAATGGTTGGTCATGCCTTTCGGGTTGACGAATGCCCCCACAACCTTCATGAGATTGATGGAAGACATCTTGTGACCCTTCACCAATGCATTCATGTTGGTGTATTTAGATGACATCTTGGTCTTCAACTAGAGTTGAGAATAACACCTCCACCATAGTCAACAGGTGCTCCAAAATCTGTGATAACACAAGCTGCGTGCCAATTTAGAGAAATTCACTTTTGACATGACCCAAGCTCAATATCTGGGGTACATCATTGATGAGAAGGGGGTGCATGTGGACCCAGTCAATATGCAAGTCATTCCATTTTGGCCAACCCCAACCAATATAACAGATCTCTGCATCTTTCTAGGTCTTGATAATTTCTATCGCGGGTTCGTGTCGGGGTTCTCTCATATCACTTGGCGTTTAAGTCAAATCACCAAGGGCAGGACGAAAGCAAAGTTTTCTTTTGGTCTGAAACCCAACAAAAGGTGTTTTACGAGTTGAAGCATTGCCTCTGATCCACACTAGTCCTCACATTACCAAACCTGCAACAATCATTTGGGATTGAGACAGATGCCTACGACCATGCTACTAGTGTAGTTCTTACTCAGTAGGGGCATCAAGTGACTTACCGTAGTGAGACACATTTAGAGACAACCTGAGAATATCCCACCTTTGACAAAGAAATATATTGCATTGTGTAAGACTATCTTCAATGGAAGCATTACATTATGGGGAAGGAAATGATCATACACACAGACCACTGACCATTGCAATTCATATAGACATAAGGGAAGTTATAAAACAATCGCCATCATAAATGGTCCACATACCTGCAACAATTCCATTTGAACATTAAATAAAAGAAGGTGTTAGCAGTTTGTAAAGCCCTTAAGGCTAAGGAAAGGGACCCCAAAGGTAACCACAAACCACTTGTAGGTTAAGGTCCAATCCCCCTAACCTAAGATAGGGCTCTCTCGTTAGATCAACTATCAATCAAAGACTGATAGCATATGGATTTCAGACTGGTTATTAAGCTCAAAATGTAGATGAGATAAGATTTAATGAAGATTATTGGGAAAGAGGGCCACTGAAGTATAAGATCATAGAACATTAGGGCATACATGTGCCATATAGATAACAGAGGTAAATTAGGCACATATTTCAAGTCAATTGTCAGTTGTAGTATAGTGAAGAATGAGGGAAACAAAAATATCAGTCAAATGCAACAAACCATGTTATTATGAATTCTACTCATGAAAAAATATTTAGAAGAAACATGAAAAAGCAATAAATAATTCTTTCATGTATGAGATCCACAATTATCCTGAGCCTCTAAGGATGAATTCAAGACAATAGTTTCAAAAATGGATATTAGATTAACATAAAGAGAACACAAACTTGAAAACACACACCACAGGAATCTCTGAAACCGATAACATAGTTTGCTCTAAGATTTTTTATTAAAATATTAATACACAGGGCCTCCTATTCTCAACAATTCTCCCTCTTTCTTACATTGTATATTTAGCCATTAAATACCATTTTTGCCTAATACTAGGTACATTGCATTTATCCAACTAAGTGGATCATAAGGTGTGTTTTATCAAAATAGCAAGATTCAGGTCAAATATAGGAACAACATTAACTGAGAAAATCATCTTCATCCTCATCTACCCATAGTCCTCCGAAAAATTTCGAATCATCTGCCATGGTGCCAAAAATACTCCTAATGCTTTGGTTCATTCCCTTTCTGCTTTATTAGCTTGCTTTAATCTTATCGGGTAACTTATCGGCCTCCTTACGAAGATTTAAAACTATAAAAACATGGGGTATAAAATCATGACTATGGAAAGGATTTTAAGCCATAAAACTAGTGGGTGGTAATCATCATCTTATCTCGCAAGCACATATCCTACAAGCTTCCCTTATACTTCCTTTTAAGATTTCTGAGATTTGGTGAAAAGGGGGCCGATATTTTGGAATATCGTCGTATTACAAATCCAATATCCGATCTTTCAATCAGAGTTTTCTACTTTGGAGCAGCAACAATATCAATCCTCTGATCTTCGATGCGTGACGTGGGCTGATCCACGTGGAAAGGGAATAAGGGAGGGCCCGCACCAGGTTTTAATACATAAAAACATGTGTTAAACCTTTTCCACCAAACCTTATATAAAATCCTTCGTTAACATATCTCCACCCAGCTATCTGATTTTAACACATAAAACATATATTTAAGTTGTCGTCATTGTACAAATAGCCCTCAGTTTTTTGTGTTCTTTGTGACTATGGGCTAGCCCCCATATCAGAGCCCCTCTATCAGAGAATTTCAATTAGCGAACTTCTTTCGAGCAATGATATGCCTTATCCTGTGAATTTCAATTGCAATCTAATGTCATCCTTTTCCATGTGTCACATGGTAAGTGGTGACATGTGTCACCCTTTCCCCCCCCTTAGGACCATGAAAATGCCATGTGTCCACCGTACAACCACGTCATGATGACATCAGCTGCCACGTGGCTTAATCGGAACCAATCACTACTTGCCATGTGTCCCATTGGAGGAGAGAGAAAGGACCCGAACCTGCTCTGGTTTGTCAATGAAATCCTTTGTTAAGTTGTATTCAGCCCTTCCCGACACTTTAACAGTAAAGTACTTTCCCGATGGTTTAATCACATATCACAACATTTTAGAGTTTCCACCCCTGCGACTTACGATCGCCGGTCGCGGTACACGATTTGCAAAGGACCCTGTCGACTACCAATTCATCGATTGGACCCCATTGATATGCCTTCGCTATTTGTTGTGATTAAACCTCTGATCGCCGATATGTGATATTGGAAATCATTGATCACTCCGAGCTTCACTGCTTCTCTTTCCAAATCTTCGATATGTGAGATGCGGGATCAACGCTTAGGCATTTTCTCCTTTTTTTTATGGTTGTGAAGAATAAACTTGAACTTGCTCCAGCTTTGATCCAAAAGTCAGTTTGAAGAACTAGAAATACCATTGGAAAGCTGCTTCCAAGAAATTTATCATGAAAACACCTGCAAGATCATTTTACAGACACTTGACAAGAAAAAAACCTTCCCAACCTTATACTGGTTTGATAAATGACCCTTTTTACATGAAAACCTTTTAGATTATGACACCGGGTGATTCATAGGCTAAAACTAACCAAAATTAATAGTAAGAGGCCAACACCATTGATTCCTATTATGGGACCCTAACATCAGCTCCAATGGGGATGACATCCTCCTAGTGAGGTTCCAAGAACAAAAATCATACTAGTAGCCTAACCATTGGGCAATGGAGTCAACATAAAAACTGAAAAATTAACTGAATAATTGACTTGCATAGCTGAAAACTTTAAAGGAAATAAGAAACTTTACAACACATCACCAAAGTCTTAGGTCCTTCTCCTCGGGATTCAAACCATGATGATAGTTATCCACAACTGCTAAAAAAATATACACTAGGTGATCTCTTCTCTCCAATGTAGCCATTCAAGAAAATGGCTACTTGACTATGTTCTGCTCATACTTACCTTGAGAAGATAGAAGAGGAAAGAGAATGGCAACTCAAAATTCAAATGATCCTCGAAACCAACATTGGTAAAGAGTGCAAGCTTCCATTAATCTTGCAACAAACTGGCCATGGGATAACAATCCTCTGCTTTCATTGGTTCCAAAAGACCAGTAAAAGAATCTTCAATAAAATAATTGGTTACCTTCACTTGATGATCAGTAAGAGGAATTTGTTCCAGAGAAAAGGGAACACTCATTTCATTAATCTTGCCCTCTTCAATTGAGGTAACCACCTTATCCACAACAATAATGTGCACAACCATAGGATCTGGGACAACCTGCTCTTCTTCAGCAGACTTTTCATTTTCTGAACCTGGAGGCAGATCTTCATGTGCAAGAGGCTCTAAAACAACCTCTTCTTTTTTGCTTCTCTCCTCTTCTTGATCATTAACATTCTATTGAATACATTGATTAATCTCAAGAGGACAAACCTGTTGCATTTCTTCATCGACCTCTATCTGATCATATTCATATTCAACTACAAAAATTGTTGCCTGCTAGGAATCTTCATGAATATCTAGGAAACATATTTATTTTATTTTTTGTTCTTGACATTGGGATTAAAATTCACAAAAGGCTTCTTTAATTTCATCATTCATGCATTCTTCATCACCATAAACATTTTCCAATTACTGAAATAAATCTTTAAAATATGCACATCATTTTTCAGCAGGAGGTAGGGGAGGACAAAATTCCTTAATATGTTCATAAAAGACTATGTGAAAGTTTGTAAGAGAACACAAACTAGCAAATGGGAAACCTTCATACCAAGATCTAGCTTTGTCTTCTAAGGTTGCCATGAACATTTTCATTAAACAGTCTTCAACAAACTTAACCCCAAGATTATGTACATGCAAATGAAACTTGAACAGATTTAAAGTAGCATCATGTCCCTTTTGATGTTTAAATGATGGAGGATAGGTTAACCAATCAACACAAGGCATAGGATTTTGAAAACTAGGAATACTATCTGTCCATAGGTGCATACCTGACATTTTTTCTTGAACCCATATTGAAAACAATAAACCAAAATTAATGAACTTTGACCAGTGGAGTCACTATGAACATTTGATCACCTGGATCCTTTGAAATTGGAGTCGCTAGGTGAAATATTTAGCTTTTCTGTGTCTATTTTTTGTTCACCATTAGCAATCAGATCTAGGTCGTTGTTGTTCTTTCCTGGGGAAGATAGAGCTTTTGCTCCCTGACAACGATGCCACTATGTTAGCACTTCGTAAATACCTTAAGGCTAAGGAAAGGGATCCCAGAGGTAACCAAAAACCACTTATAGGTTAAGGCCCAATACCCCTAACGTTGGAGAAGCCTCTCTCGCTAGATGAATTATCAATCAAAGATTGATTGTAGAAAAACTTCTAGATTCACAAGCTCATGCAATCTACTAAAGCAAGAGACAGGAATATAATTATACTCTTTACAATGGAAGCACATAAAGGTTGAGCAAAACAATAATCGACAAGAGGAAGAACATCAATGGCACATAACACAATAAGTATCTAGGGAAAGCCACAACTCAAAACCCCACTATCTGTATTCCATTAATCAGAAATCCAATATGATTACAATGATTTTTCTCTCAAGAACAATACCTACACTCAGTAAAATCAATCTCCCGCTCACAAGCAAACTCTTGGCCAACACTTAGCCAATTCTCCAGCTCTCCAAGCCCCTATTTCCTTGTGCAATTCCTATGGATGATTAACCCATCTTAAAGGGAAATCAGTGCATCCAAAACTACATAATCCCTTCTAGGCTTAGTTCCTGATTGCATGCACTATTAATACAACTCAAAAAATTATACAACAAATAGTACATTATCCCTGCACTCTAGTCTCAACTGGGTCTTTCTCGAAATCGACATGCATGAGTTTCTGTTGAGGGAATATTCAGTTAATTGGAAACTAGTTGAGTGCACTAATGCATCAACTCACTCTTAACTCACTATTAGTTCCTCAAACAGTTTGGAACTAATTTAACTAGACTTAACTCAGTAAACTGAGTTAACTAGTTACCACTCATACTAACTCATCCTGGACCCCTATAATATAGGGAGAACATATAAATGACTTTAGAAAGACTTCCAACTCAAAATTCCCAAGTTAACTAAGTCAACTCACTCTAGTTAACTATTACAAGTTGTTATGAGAATAAAATTCGATTTTAATTCTCATTTTAATTCAAGGACAAATTAAACTAAAAGTTTTGGATTCTATTTTTATAATTTTTTGTTGCTATTTTCAACACTCCCTCTCAACAAGAAAGGAGTTCAACTCGATCCCGATCCTGAACCTTTGGAGTGTTTTGCATGCAACACTTCTTTCTAGTGTTGTTTCTCCATCAACTCTAGAAACAAAAAAACATCCAACCTGAATGAGAATGATACCTTTGTCATCAAAGTCTTTGACTGTTATTGCCTCTATCCACTGAAAACTTTGCGCTTTTGTTGAATTTTCCTTTCTGCACTGTTGTCAACCCTTCTCTACACTTCTTCAGTATCTGACTACTCTAGCCTATGTAACTTTGATCTCTGAATGCATTAATCCCACTGATTCCTCCTGCTACTATGTACTTTAGTCTCCCATAGCAAGGTACAAACCATGATATAAAACCACTTAGTGGACCCTGCCCAATTTCAGCCCTCTTGGGACTAGCACTTCACATTGCCTTGCCTCACACCTAAAGGTATGGCTACATGTGATCCCTCTACCCACTTGGGTCGAAATTTCCCCCTACTGGAGGTCTCTGCATGAATGGATGCCTCCACACAGTCTCCTCTCTACTTCTCCAATTGTGGCTGCTCCACAATTGTCTGAAATTCCTTCTTCTTTGCTTGAGTGGATCTATCCACTCGGTCTTATCTCAGCTTCTCTAGTTGTGGCTGCTCCACAACTTCCTGAAGTTGCTTATGAGGCTTCTTCAGGGGTTTCATGTTGAGAGGTAATTTACTCTCCCTCTCAACCACCAAGTCTCTAACCTTTGCCTTGATCCTCAAGGATTTGCATGCATCTTGAACCTCAAGAGCATACAGGTTCTTGACCTATGCATCGATCTGTTTCACTTGTCCCGTGGTGATGTGTCTAAGGAAAACCTTTCCCTCACTAAAAACACACCATAGCCACAGTCTTCCAATACCGTGACTGAGACAAGATTCTTCTCTAGTCCTGGAACATACATCACATCTGTGATTCTGAGAGTGGAGCCAGACTCCCTCTGAAAGGTAACCGTACCGATCCCGGTAGCTCTATACCTCTCGTCGTCTCCAAACTCTATACTCTGCTTGAGGTCTTTCTCCTCAAAATCACTAAAGAGATCTCTATTCCCCATCATATGGAACGAGGCACCACCGTCAAGATACCACACACCTCCCATGGCGGTGCTGACCATGCATACAATGAGAGTGAAATCAAGTTCGAATTGTGAAGCTAGAGCTTCATCTACTGCCACTACTGTAAGCTCCTTCTTGATTTCTTTCTTCTGTGGGTATTTCTTGACATAATGCTCATGCTCGTGACAGTGAAAACACTTGACTTTCATCAAATCCATCTTCTTTGTGCCCTCCATGCCTTGGTACTTCTTTCCCTTGGCCTAGTTTGCCTTACTCTCTAAGGAAGAATCCTCTTCCAATTCCTTAGAAGAGGTCCCATCTATGGTTCTCATCCTGATCTCCTCCTTCATCAAATCCGACCACAGTCGTTCCCAATCTCGCAGGTTCTCCTGACCATTGGCAGAGTCCTAATAACTATGCCAACTCTTTGGGAGTCCAAGAAGAGAAAGACTCACCATATCATCCTCAAAAACCGTGATTCCAACACTTACAAGTTCATCACGACATTGAGTGAACTTGGTCAAGTAATTTGGAATTGAGTCACCTGCTTCCATCTTGATTTTTCGAAGTTTATCTTTTAGTGCCAACTTCCTTTGGTCACTGTTGTTCTGGAAAAGGTCCTTCAATGTTTTCCCAATAGCATGCGGAGTTTCCTTCCCATGGAGACTCGAGACAATGTGGTCTCGAACTCCCTCAAGGAATATATGCCTCACCCTTGCCACACACTTCTTCCATTCAGCAAGATTCTAATGATCCGATGTTGGTGGCTTAGGAATGTCCTCATCAATCAATTCCTTCAAGCCATTATCCTCCAACATGACCTCCATCCTGTCCTTCTAGGCTATATAATTTGAGCTTCCATCCAAGGCATACTCGAGCTGCAAATCATAGAACGCCATCTATCAATCCTGAAGTATGTATTACAAATTCGAATTTCACCTATAACCCAAAAACTCAAAACTTCGAAATCTCCTTTAGTATATAGCTCCATGTAGAAAAACTTGTAGATTCAAAAGCTCATGCAATCTACTAAATCAAGAGACAAGAATCTACTTCTACTCTTTACAATGGAAGCACATAAAGGTCGATCGAAACAATAATCAACAAGAGGAAGAACATCAATGCCACATAACACAATAAGTATCCAAGGAAAGCCACAGCTCAAAACCCCACTATCTTTATTCCATTAATCAGAAATCCAATATGATATTACAATGATTTTTCTCTCAAGAACAATACCTACACTCAGTAAAATCAATCTCCAACTCACAAGCAAACTCTTGGCCAACACTTAGCCAATTCTCCAACTCTCCAAGCCCCTATTTCCTTGTGCAATTCCTATGGATGATTAACCCATCTTAAAGGGAAGTCAGTGCATCAAAAACTACGCAATCCCTTCTAGGCTGAGTTCTTGATTGCACGCACTATCAGTACAACTCAGAAAATTATACAACAAATAGTGCACCGTCCCTGCACTCTAGTCTTAACTGGGTCTTTCTTAGAATGGATATGCATGAGTTTCTGATGAGGGAATCTTCAGTTAACTGGAGTAGCACTAGTTGAGTGCACTAATGCGTCAACTGATTGTTAACTCACTATTAGTTCCTCAAACAATTTGCAACTAATTTAACTAGACTTAACTGAGTAAATTGAGTTAACTAATTACCACTCATACTTAACTCATCCTGGACCTCTATAATATAGGGAGAACATATACATGACTTCAGAAAGACTTCCAACTCAAAATTCTTAAGTTAACTAAGTCAACTCACTCTAGTTAACTATTACAAGTTTCTAGGAGAATATAATTCGATTTTAATTCTCAGCTTAATTCAAGGACAAATTAAACTAGAATTTCTGGATTCTATTTTTATCATTTCTTGTTGTTATTTTCAACATTGATAGGATATGGATTTGAGACTGGTTATTAAGCTTAGAAGGTAAATGATATAATATTTAATGAATACTATTGCGAAAGAGGGCCAGTGAAGTATAAGATCATAGAACATCAGGACATACATGTGCCATGTAGATAACAAAGGTAAGGTAGGCACATATTTCAAGTCAATTGTCGGTTGTAGTATAGTGAAGAATGAGGGAAAAACAAAAATATTAGTCAAATTCAAAAGAGCATGTGATTATGAATTCTGCTCATGACCAAATATTCAGAAGAAACATGAACGAGCAATAAAGAATTCTAACATGTATGAGATCCATAATTATCCTGTGCCTCTAAGGATGAATTCAAGACAATAGTTTCAGAAATGGATATTAGATTAACATAAAGAGAACACAAACTTGAAAACGCACACCACAGGAATCTCTGAAACTGATAACACAATCTGATCTAAGATTTTTTATTAAAATATTAAACACATAGGGCCTCCTCACACTCTCAACAAATATCCCTCTTTCTTACATTGTATATTTAGCCATTATATACCATTTCAGCCTAAGGCCAGGTACATTTCATTTATACAACTAAGTGGATAAAAGGTGTGTTTTATCAGAATAGCAAGATTCAGGGAAAATATAGGAACAACATTAACTCAAAAAATCATCTTCATCCTCATCTGCCCATACTCCTCCAGAAAATCTCGAATTGTTTTCCATGGTGCCAAAAATCCTGCCAAAAATCCTCCTAATGCCCCGGTTCATTCCCTTTCTGCTTTATCGACCCACTTTAAGCTTATCGGGTAACTTATTGGCCTCCTTCCAAACAATAAAAACCATAAAAACATAGTTGTTATTGAGAAATCTAGTGTCTATCCAGAGCTGCTAGTCCCACTAAGACGGGTAGCTATCTTAGAAACAAACAGATTAAAGTCACTTGTTTTTTCCTTTATGAGAGAGAGATGAGAAAGAAGCAGAGAGTACCAACCTCAATCTTTCGCTTGGCTCCTTACTTGTTTCCTTTCCCCTGTGACAGAATCTCACCATTGCTTCCTTACTTGTCCAGCTTCAAAGAGCACCTATAGATTCACAGCAGCATAATACCATCAAAGCATAGTGATCTTTCACTATAAACAATATAGGATCATATATATATTGACCATACAAATGCATATAACAAACACAGTATTCAGAGATACACAAGAATATGGAGGAAAAACTCAAATAGATTTATTAGTAAAAGTCGTAGAAGAGAGGATTACAACCACTTGGTCTAACCCAGCGCCATCCTCCCAGCTTGAAAGCCCTCTTCACCTCACACAAAGCAAGATCACCCAACAATGTCTTCAAGGAGAAACCAGCAGCACCTCTTTGCAAATTACCAAATTCCAACCCTTAGATCTCTTGGATGAGGGATCCATTTATAGATATTTGCAGGGGGGTGAGTCAGCTTCTGGGATTTTGATTAGTGTCATCTCTTTGATAGTTCTTGGTTCCACATGGAGATTTTATATCTCTTACTCATCCCTAGGCGAACTCAGAGAGGCAAGTGTCAAATGAGCAGCTTCTAGAAAATTCTTTGGGTTTCCACCTAGCAAACTGCTTGTGCCATTTGTCTGCTCTCACTCATCCACCCTATAGAAGGGCTTTCCAGTATGCATCGCACTTTTTGCATGTGGCAGGTGAGATGCATTGCACCTTTAGCACTGGGCAGTCTGTATGGTCCTGCTTTGACCAGTTCTGAGTATCTTTTCATGGAGAACTTCTAGAAGATGATGTAATCAGCTGACCTTGTTCCTTTAGGGTATGAAAAAACACTTTTAGGGACTTAGAAGCCCTTGATTTATGGACATATGTGATTGGGGTTGCAGTGCCCAAATATGTCTATAACAATAGCGGAGTATAAAATCATGACTATGGAAAGGATTTTAAGCCATAAAACCAGTGGGTAGTAACCATCGGATTATCTCACAAGTGCTTATCCTGCAAGCTTCCCCTATACTTCATTTTAATATTGCTGGTATTTGTTGAAAAGGGGGCCGATTTTTTGGAATATCACTGCATTACAAACCCAATATCAGAGCTTTCAATTGGAGTTTTCTACTTTGGAGTAGCGATAATATCAATCCTTCAATCTTCGATATGTGACGTGGCCTGATCCACGTGGAAAGGGAATAAGGGAGGGCTCGTGCCAGGTTTTAATACATAAAAACCTTTGTTAAAACTTTTCTGCCAAACTTTATATAAAATCCTGCATTAACATATCTCCGCCCAACCATATGATTTTAACCCATAAAACATATATTTATCTTGTCGTCGTTGTACCAATAGCCCTCAATTTTTTGTGTTCTTTGTAACTATGGCCCAATCCTCATATTGGAGCCCCTCTATTGGAGAATTTCAATCGGTGAACTTCTTTCAAGGAGCGATATGCCTTATCCTACGAACGCCAATTGCAATTTGATGTCATCCTTTGCCATGTGTCACATGGTGAGTGGTGACACATGTGACAGGTATTTTATGGAGGAACTATGAATTATAGGCTAGTGAGGATGCAACATTGATTGTGGCCGAGGAAGAGGCCAAGAAAAGCTAAAGGTAGGGGATAGACAGAGGGAGAGAGAAGAGTAGGAGATACAAAGTCAGATGAAGAGTGGTATCGAGAGGGATATTTAGCAAGAGATTCCAACAGGTAGCGCTGAAGAGAAGATAACAGAAGAGAAGAGAAGGAGATTGGCTCTCGATTCATGGAGGTTTTGGGTTGAGATAAGATTCCTGGATCCCTGTAACAACTTAGGTCCTTGGAGGCTGTGGTTTGGGATGGAATCTCTAGAGCCCTGTAATAGCTTGGGTCCCATGGACGTTGTAGGCTGAGATCATAAACTCTAGATCCCTGTAACAACTTGGGAAGAGACCATCCTAGAGAAGAAGTAGAGGAAGACCATAATGAAAACTTGTGGTTACTGTCCTGATGGTACAATGGATTCTAGACTCCCTAGAAGGGGGTGAATCACTGTGTGTGCACTTGGGGGTGAGGTCGGGTGCCTCTAGACTCTCAGTGTTGTCCAAGAAAGTAACTGTTAATTGGTGGGATTGAGGAAGGAAGTCCTCTGGAGTCCTTGGTTCAGTGGCAATTGGTGTGCTAGTCCCAGAAGCAAGCAACCCCCCTAGACTGTGGAATCTGGCTCAGGGGTGACGACTGCAAGTAAGCATGGTTGAAACTATCTATGGTTGGGTGGAGAGTCCTTATCCTAGACTCATTTTCCTTGTAATTTCAACGATAAGTATATGTTTGGATTTTTAGACATCTGTGGTTTATATCTTTTGACTTAGTTACCGGAGAACCCATAGTAAAAACCATTTTCATCAACGTTTCAAATCCCAACATGGATCCATCATCAAGACTTCTTGAATGTTGATAGTAGAAGAGGTTAAATGAGAGTTGATCTTCTAATGAATCATATCACTGTGTTGTAGATAATGGTTCTAGATTCAGAGACTGCATTGTCTTGCATATGTGGTACATCTTAGTGGGGATATGTTATATATATCTTGAATACATAGATACATGTGTGTGAAAGTTGAAAGAAAAATTGTTGTTATGATTGCTAATGGTAGACACAAAGCATGTGATGCATAAGAGGCATAAAAAACCACATGATAACAAAGACTAAGCCATAATGTTGTGCTGAGCATAGATCTACATATATGTTTAATAATGTGAGAAGCAACACATAAATAACTTATTAAGGAAGAGACATTACCTGTTACAAGTCATGGACGAGCCATGAGAGCTTGGATTAAAACTTGAAAAACAGTGGATTATGAGACCCTTTCATTAATATGAAGATTACATGGAAGACCCTCCACACAGTAGGGTCTGTATTCGCTTGCATGTCATTTTTAGCCAAGTTACAAGTTGTTGTGCTGCAGGGAAAGCACTGCATTAATGTCAAGGGAGTTTTCCCTTGGGGTCAGTTGAGCCACCAAATTTTCCTAAATGACCTTCAGCCTGGAATTCTTAGCAGGCTGGATACTTGTTGTTGGCATCTTAGGGAGGTTGTCGAGGCACCCAAAGGTTCTGGGTAGTGCCATGGAGCTGTTTTCCGACTCGACATGGGGTTTGGTACTCTCGACATGTGGCAAGAGAGGTAGGAACCTCTCAGGAGTCCACACCAAGCCCGTGGTAGTTAAGCAACACAGAAGCACCTACAACGCCTTAGATGTCATTCCCTACCAGTGGGAAGGGATTACTCGAGGGCTAAGAACCCAATGGAGAATCTATCACCCAAGCTCAAGAGGGATAACATCGTAGATCACCCTAAGAAACCAAGGGCATCATCATGAAACCATGAAGCACATATGGGATTCTACTATATTCCTAAGATAGATCCATAGTCGGTAAGACTAGCTCGAAGAAGCCTATGCAGTGGTCAAGTTTATAGCCGAGGAGGTTACAGATCTCTTTGTCTAAGACACTATGCGATGCAGAGTCAAGTATCCTTGACTGACTCATGGAAGAATGAGGAGGAAGGCCTTGTGGTAGCACATAGGAGTGAGGCCATGTACTTATAGGAAGGTTTAGGATAATCTTATCATGTTGAATGTCAAAACCCTAGTGAAGGGAGGCTTCTAATTGGTGGACCTAGATTCCCCCTCACATGATTAGTTAGAATGAAAGGGAAGAAAGTCGTTGAGCCTAAGGCCCATAAGATAAGTTAATTTAGATACGGGGACACAATGATAAAGAGCACTCCAATTCCGTTGAGAGATGGTGACAAAATATTCTTCCATCACTTGGATCCATTGGGTGGGGAAGTTATCAGAGTAGCCACCCTGGAAGCCTAGAAGGTCAAATCCCCAGAGTGTTATAAGAATGATTTCTTAAAGTGATCCAGGTTCGAGTGTTTCCATTTACTAAGTAAAACTAAGTGTGAACCTAGTCACCAAGGGATCCCTTTCTTTCCTTAACTGGACAAATGGAAACCTATCATCAGGTGAAGACGACGTCAACATGATGTCTTGAAGGGCACGTGGCACGCAGTTTGTGAGTTTAGGGTATACAAAGGAGCCATATACAGGTGACACATGGACCTCTCGTAGGTCAACATGTGGTGTGGATGGCGTTGACATGACATCACCCAAGCGATGGTTAGACCTTAGAGGTCGGAAACCTCATAAATGTGGATGGATGAATGTCCCAAGGTAATGGGATGGATAACGGATGGGTGGTCAGAACCACTCCAATGTGACAAGCCATTGGCGGGAGAGTTAGCCATTTCCACAGAGTTGTGACATGTCAACTGGAAGGTCAGACTCCAAAGGGGACCTCAACTTTAGAGATCAAGATGTTTTGTGGGTCCTGGAGTCATGATACGTCAGCCGGAAGGTTGGATTCTAGGGGAGACTTAAATTTAGAGATAGAGACATTCTCAGGGTCCTAAAGTCATGACACTCTAGCTGAAAGGTCGAGATTCTAGAGGGGACTCCAAATTTCAATTTCGAGGCATGTCGGGGTCCTGGAGATGCACTGAATTAGTCAAAAAAAATTACCCCATTCCTCGAATTTTAACCAATGGGTTAGGTACATTACAGAGTGGTATCAAAGAATCTAGGCTCAATACTTGGACTGGATGGGTTTTGTCACAGGAAAGTGAGGAATTTTTATTAAGTAATTATAAGGTACTGAGTCAGTTTGGATTGTGCTTGTTGTTTGTTAATGAAATTGTGCTAAGGTAAGTTAGCGGATGGCTAACAACTTGATGGGAGCAGGATTATGGTTGTGAATACATTGTTATCATTAATTATGTACCAATTGCACAATTGAATGAATGTTGCATATGATTTGTAAATGGATTGTACATTAACATGGTTGTTTTATTACCATAGGAACCCCATGATAAATCCATGAATGCAAGCTCATGATCCTGATTTTGTGTTTAATTATTGTTTTAAAATATCTAACAATGTGTGTGATTGACAACACATCACAAGCAACATAACATAGAAAATATACAATGATGAGGACCAGAATGGTTGAATATAGTTCCGATCAGTCCCAACATGGAAGTGATGGAGTCAGAACCAATGAAGAAGAGAGATCAGTTAGGCAAGGGGGAGGGAATCACTCCTTAGATTGGATGGACACCTTGAGAAGCCTTCAAGATGAGGTGAGGAGCTTTAAGGTCGATAATGAGAGGTTGGTAAGAGCCCAAGAAAGGTAGGTTGAGATCAATGCAATCATCTTGCAAAGTCTCTCGGACTTGTAGAGGCAAAGGAAATATGTGATGAGAACCAGCCATAGAGACATAAAAATCCTTCGTGGGTCAAAAGAAAACACCAACGGAGCAAATGGTGGTGGACCTAGAAAGAGGCCCAAGCAGGGAAGTGAGGACAGTGTGCCAGGGGAAGAAATTTTGAGTACTGCAGGAGGAAGGGCTAGAACATAGGTGCCTTGCTTGAGAAAACTGTCTAGTTCCACTATCTGGAGATACCACCACTCTTTCTATCACCATTGCTTAGAGAGCAAGGAAAAGGAGCATATGCCTGAAGAATTTAAAAAGGAAAATCCACCCACATTCGATGGGGATTTGAAGAAGGCAGAGGACATTGAAGCAGGGCCATTAGGGATTAAGAAGTTCTTTAGAATACATTATTATTTCTAGAATATGAAAGCCAAATTCCCCTCTTACAACTTAAAAGGAAAAGTTGACATTTGGTGTAAGGACCTAAAGAATACTAGAGCCATTACTGAGAAGGAGTTGATATGGGAGGAGTTTGAAAATCTCTTCAGAGAGCAATACTTGTATGAATTCTACTATCACAACTAGGCAAAAGAGTTCTATGAACTCAAAATGGGTCAGATGACCAGTGATAAATATGTCACCAAGTTTTTGGGACTACTAAGGTATGTACCATATCTCAAGGATGAGAAATTTAAAATTTAGAAGTTCAATAGTGGGTTGCCTATGGTATTCAAAGATATAGTTGAATTTTTGAAACCCCAAACCTTGAAGGACATGATTAAGAAGTTAGAACATTCCTATGAGTAAGCAAGGCATAGGCCTGAGATTAAAAGTAATTGGCCAACCAAAAGCACTATTGGACCAAATAGGAATTGGTCCAGGAAGAACCCAAAAAAAGAGAGGGGAAACCCCTAGCTTAGACAAGATAGTCTCAGTAGAAGGCCAATGTTTCCTTTAAGGGAAATGAGTAGCAACCAACTTCAGCATAACCCAAGTTCAAATGCTGAGAACCACTTAAGTGTTGGACCTGTGGTGGGAACCACAGGAGAAGGGATTGTCCACATCAGTAGGATGTTGAACCCAAAATTGAAAGTGCTAATGAAGCAAGCACAGTGGACGAAGTAGCCAAGAGTATGCCAAGGATTTATGCAGCATTGGATAGCCACCAAGAAGATCACTAGGCATCCATCATTGAGATGGACGGTAAGTTGTAAGAATAGATTGTTTCTATTTTGATTGATCCAAGTTTTAATTATAACTATGTTAGCCCAAAGCTTGCCAACAAGATTGGACAAGGAATTGCATAGAGAACCTTGGATGGTTCAATTGGAAATGAGGTCAAGGAGAATAATCAGTCATTGGGTGAAGTCATGTGCATTTGAACTCAGTGGCATGCCCACAACAACCCACTTGAATGTGCTACCATTGGGTGGGTATGGCATATTACTGGGCTTGCACTAGCTGTATGTACACTGGACCAAGGTAGATTGCTATGAAAAGTAAATAGATTGATTGGATGAGTAAGGAATGAAAAGAGTGTTGCAAGGCAAGAAAAATCCCATATCAGTGAGGTTGATCACTACCATGCAAGACAAATTCAATAACAATAAGGTATGTATGTTGTTTGCAATACAAGTTTCCAAAACGAGCGAACCGATAGAGCGACAGAAGATGAGGAAGCTCAATTGTTTCAAAGGTACCTTATTTTGCAACAGTATGCAGATGTCTTTCCAGTGGAGGTTCTTGGATTTCCTCCTCATAGAGAGCGAGAGATTTTTCTATCGAGATAGTACCTTAAGCAACACCGACATCTGAGGCTCCCTATACAATTACCACTCCAGAGTTGGTTGAGCTAAAAATGCAACTAGAGGAAATGCTTGATGAATGATACATAAGTTCAAGTGTGTCTCCTTGGGGAGCACCGATATTGTTTGTAAAGAAGAAAGATGGAACCCTAATATTATGCATTGATTACAGACAACTGAACAAGGTAACCATCAAGAATAGGTACCCATTACCAAGAATTGATGATCTCTTTGACCAGTTAAGGGGAGCAACAATCTTCTCCAAAATTGACTTGAGGTCAGGCTACCATCAAGTAAGAATCAAGGAGGAGGACATTCATAAGATTGCTTTCAGAACAAGATATGGGAACTATGAATTCATAGTGGTACCCTTTGGGCTTACTAACGCCCCTACCACATTCATGTGCTTGATGAACAGAGTGTTATGACCGTACTTGGACAAGTTTGTCATTGTATTTGTTGATGACATATTGGTTTATTCAAAAATGGAAGAAGAATGTGAAGAACACCTGGTGGTCGTGTTATAATTGTTGAGAGAACATAAGCTCTATGCAAAGCTTGGTAAGTGTGACTTCTTCTAGTCACAGGTACACTACTTAGGGCACATTGTCTCCAAGGAAGGTGTATTAGTTGATCCTGATAAGGTCAAAGCCATAAGGGAGTGGCCAACTCTAAAGAATGTGGATGAGATTAGATCATTCATGGGATTGACAAGATATTACAAGAGATTTATTCATAATTTCTCCAAAATAGGATATCCCATTACAACCTTATAGAGAAAAGGGAAAATATTTGAGTGGACTGCATAATGTGCAGAAAGCTTTGAGTAGTTAAAGAAATTGCTCACTAGTGTGCCAGTGCTGAGAATTGTGGATCCTGACAAGGATTTCGTAGTATGTATCGATGCCTGCAAAGAGGGACTCGATGGAGTATTAATGTAGGAAGGGCAAGTCGTGTGCTATGAGTCCAGAAAATTAAATAAACATGAGGAAAATTACGTGACGCATGATTTAGAATTGGCTACCATCATTCATGCTTTAAAAATGTGGAGGCACTACCTCCTTGGTTGGAAGTTCATGCTCATGTCAGACCATAGTGGACTCAAATATTTGTTTGGACAACTGAAGTTGAATGTTAGGCAATCCAGATGGCTGGCCACACTCAACAAGTTTGACTTTGAGATTAAGTATATAAAGGGCAAGGAAAACAAAGTTGTTGATGCCTTGAGTAGGAGAATCCAAGTAAATCATTTGGCAATGGTAAGCTCATATGTAACAAATTTGGAAGAATGGAACAAAACCATCAGATAGCAAGATGCAACATACCAACAAGTAAAATAAAGGTTGCGACAAGGTGGTGAGGATGGAGAATACCACCTCACTAAGGACAACTTAGTCAGATTCAAAGGCAGAATCTATGTGCCTAACAATGATGAAGTAAAAAGACTAATAATGAGAGAATTCCATGTTAATCCTTATTCAGGCCACTCGGGGTATCAAAAGACCCTTACAAACATTAAAATATACTACTACTGGCCAAATCTGAAGAAGGAAGTAATATACTTTGTGGCAAAATGCATGGAATGCCAGCAAGTAAAGGTTGAATGCAAGCACCCGACAGGATTGTTACAACCTATCTCTATTTCGAAATGGAAGTGGGAGGTAATCTCTATGGATTTCATTACAGGATTGCCCAAAACAACTAAGAAACACGATGAAATCATGGTAGTGGTGGATAAGCTTAGCAAGGTAGCTCATTTCGTGGTAGTCAAATCCACCAATTCTGCTAGTGATATAGCACAAATTTTCATAAAAGAGATTGTGAGGCTACATGGAATCCCCAAGAAGATTGTGTTAGACAAAGATGCTAGATTTACTTCCAGGTTTTGGAAGGAATTGTTTGTAGGTTTGGGAACAAAATTAGCATTCAAAATCACCTATCGTCCACAAACAGATAGACAAACAAGGAGGAGCAACCGGATCCTTGAGGATATGTTGAGGATGTATGTGATGCATCAACCCAAGGAATGGGAAGAGTATCTTCCATTTGTGGAAATTTCATACAACAATGGGCACCAGGAGTCCATAATGATGAGCCCATTTGAATCATTATATTATAGGAAATGTAGTACTCATATTAATTGGAGTGATCCAGTTAACAAGTTCCATGTAAGACCTGATATGCTTATAGATATGGAACGAAAAGTTCATATCATAAGGCAAAATTTGAAAGTGGCACGGGATAGACAGAAAATCTATGCAAATAAGCATAGGGTTCACAAAGAATTCCAAGTTGGAGAACACGTTTATTTGAGAATTAAGCCCAAGAAGAGTTCCCTAAGGATGGGGACATGTGCCAAGATGGCACCACAATATTGCGGGCCATTTGAAATCCTTGAAAGGATAGGACCAGTAGCATATAGACTGGATTTACCTCCATCAGTTAGAGTTCATGATGTTTTCCATGTTTCTTTACTTAAAAAGTATATACATGATTCTAATCATGTGATTGATTGGTTTGTGCTACAAGTGGAACCAGAAGGAGAGTTCCAACCAGAGCCAATGTGCCTTTTGGACTGGAGGAGTCTCATGCTCCGGAACCAAGCCATAGAGCAAGTCAAGGTACAATGGAAGCACTTTGGGCCAGAGGAGGCCACATGGGAAATGGTTTGAGAGTTTATTATCCCTTCTTGTTTGATGGCTAAAACAGGTATGTATAATTGTAAATGTCGCATATATATGTGTGTATAAAGCTCCATAAATAGTATGTATCGCATTTTGATTCAATGTTGCAGATGGAAAATTGAACACGAGGGCGACGTTCCCTCAAGGGGTAGGAGACTGTGACAACCCCACCCAAATTCCTCGTATAAGTTACATTATAAATGTATTGAAAATCTTTTTCAATGTTTCAATTCAAAAAAGGGGAATGATTCAAGGGACACAACTTCTAGAGATGGGGAGGAGGTCACTTGCTTGGGATGTTATGGTTTCTTATGCAGAGAAGAAACCTAAAATACAGGACAACCATTAAAGGCTAGCTGGTGCATGAATTGATGAAGGACCTCTTGAAATTAATTGAGCTACAAGAGGAAGTATGCAGGCCCATGTTGCTTGAGAAGCAACTACAAGAAAAAGGAAAAGAACTTTATGGAGGGACTGTGCATTGTAGGCTAGCAAGGATGAAGTAATAAGGAACAAGCCAAGAAAAGCTAGAGGTAGGGGAAAGACACAAGGAGAGAGAAGAGGAGGAGATACAGATCCGGATGAAGAGTGGTATTGAGAGGAAGATTCAACAAGAGCTTCCAACAAACAGTGCTAAAGATAAGAGAAGAGAAGGGGATTGGCTCTTGATCCCTGGAGGTTGTGGGTTGAGATAGGATCTCTAGAGCCTTGTAACAACTTGGGTCCCTGAATGTTGTGGGTTGAAACAAAGGTCTTTCGACTCTTGTAACAGCTTAGGTCCCTGGAGGCTGTAGGTTAGGATGGAATCTCTGGAGCCCTATAATAGCTTTGGTCCCCTGGACGTTGTGGGTTGAGATAGCAGACTCTAGAGCCTTGTAACAGCTTGGGAAGAGACCATCCTAGAGCAGAAGGAGAGGAAAACCAAAATGAAGACTTGTGGTTACCACCTTGATGGTAAAGTAGATTATGGACTCCCTAAAAGGGGGTGAATCACTGTGTGTGTACCTGGGGCTAAGGTCGAGTGCCTCTAGACTCGTGGTGTCATCTAAGAAAGTAACTATCAATTGGTGGGATTGAGGAAGGAAGTCCTCTAGAGTCCCTGATTCAGTGGCAATTGGTGTGCTAGACCCAAAAGCAAGCAACTCCCCCTAGACTTTGGAATCTGGCTTGGGGGTGATGACTGCAAGTAAGTGTGGCTACAATTGTTTATGGTTGGGTGGAGAGTCCTTGTCTCAGACTCAGTTGGCCTGCAAGTTCAGAGATAAGTAGTTGTTTATGTCGTTTATCTTCTAATGAATCATATCACTGTGTTGTAGATAATGGTTATGGATTCAAAGACTGCATTGTGTTGATTGTGCTTGCATGTGTGGTACATTTATGTGGGTATATATATATATAGGTGCATGTGTGAAAGATGAAAACAAAAATGTGTAATGATTGCTAATGGTAGACACAAAGCATCTAATGCATAAGAGGCATAACAAACTGCATGATAACAAAGACTAAGCCACAATGTTGTGCTAAGCCTGGATCTACATACATGTTTAACAATGTGAGAAGCAACACATAAATAACTTATTAAGGAAGAGACAAAACTTGTTACATGTCATGGTCGAGCCATGAGAGCTTGGATTAAAACTTGAAACATAGTGGGTTTTGTGACCCTTTCATTAATACGAAGATTACATGGAAGACCCTCTGCATAGTAGGGTTTGCATTCGCTTGCATGTCATTTGTTTACTAAGTTACCAATTTTTGTGTTGCAGGGAAAGAACTACATTAATGTCAAGGGAGTTTTCCCCCAGGTCCAATGGAGCCGCAAAATTTGCCTAAATGACCTTCAACCTGGCATTCTCAATGGGTTGGATATATGTTGTTGGCATCTTAGGGTGGCTACAGAGGAACTCAAAGGCTCTGGGTAGCGTCATGGAGATTTTTCCAGGCTTAACACAGGGTATGGTACTGTTGGTGTGTGGTAGGAGAGGTAGGAACCTCTTAGGAGTCCACACCAAGCTCGTGGTAGGTAAGCAGCGCAGGAGCGCCTATTCCGCCTTGGGGAAAATTATCTCCTAGAGGGAAGGGAAGACTCATGGGCCAAAAACCCAATGGAGAATCTATCACCCAAGCTCAAGAGGAATAACGTCATAGATTGACCTAAGTAATGAAGGGCATCGTCATGAAACCGTGAAGCACGTAAGGGAGTTTACTAGATTCCTGAGATAGAGCAATAGTTGGCAAGACTGGCTCGAAGAAGAATTTTCAGCGGCAAAGTTTTTAGCTGGGTAGGTTATAGAGCTCTCCGTCTAAGACATTGCGCGATGCAGAGTCGAGGACCCTTCATTGATTCATGGAAAAATGAGGAGGAAGATCTTGTGGCGGCACAAAAAAGGAGACCATGAACTTACACGAAGGTTTGGGATAACCTTATCCTATGGAATGTCAAAACCCTAGTGTAGGGAGGCTTCCAATTGGTGGACCCAAATTCCTTCTCACATGATTGGTCAAAATGACGGGGCAGAAAGTCATAGAGCTTGAAGTTCGAAAGATAATTGAATTTAGAGCTGGGGACTCAACCATAAAGAATTCTATGGTTCTATTGAGCGACGGAGATGGAAGCTTCTTCCGTCACTCGAATCCACCAGGTAGGGAAGCTGTCAGAGGTGGCCACCTCTGATCTGATTTAGAATATTATATTGTTGTGCTAAGATCCTCCTATGACTAGAAACAAAATGCTTTAATTTTGCTTAAGGATTCATGAATTTTTGCAAGTGAAATGATGAGTTTTATGTTAATTTTATGAGCAATTTAACATAGTTAAGACATTGAACAACAACATAAACATGTAAAAACGTCATCAAAAACAAATTAGAATAGAAACATGATAAAGGAGTTCACCCCTCCTAGGCTACATCTCATTGGTCCAACGTCCAATGGCTTAGGCCTCTCTATTATTCTCAAAAGTGTAAAAATGTGTTCACAATGCTCAAATGCTTCTGAAACCTGCTCCAATGAGTCTAGAATGTCCAAAAATGGCTATCTAGCCTCTGTTTGCATCCAATTTAGTGGAAAACTGAAGAAGTTATGACCTCTCCTAGTTCTCCCAATATTCGCTCCACGAATTGCACCATTTCCGGCATGAACCTACAATTTCGCTAAAAATTATGCTAACTAGGTGAAAATTTCGCTGCATGGCGGTCCACAATCTATCGACATCGACTGTTCCATTGCAAATCGTAATCGATGGAGAATCGACGACCTTATGGTATGTGAATGCAACGGGGTGATGTGCGATTGCGATACGGTAGACCCGACATAACTATTAATTGGATCCCATAATCTTATCGCATTCAGGATCCATTGCAATTCGCAATCGGTGGACTCAGGGGGTAACATATATATAGGACTCTGCACTTCTGCGATGTGCGATTGCGATTATCACATTGCAACCTGGGTACGCTGGGGGTCGATTATTGTATGGTATCTACCGGGGCTGATCATTGCATCGCACCTACTGGGGCCAATTCATTATATCGCACCTGTCGGGGTCGATTATTTAATACCTTCCCCCTTGCCCTGTTGTGATGTGTGATTGTGATTATCGCATCACACCTTGGATTGTTCTGGGGCCGATTCTTTAATGACGACCCACCTACGACATGCGATTTGTGAAATGCGGGGCCAATGACAGCCTGCCACTTGGCACTTCCCCTTTTGCTGAAGGGTCCTGCCACGTCATCCACTCTTGCCATGTGTCCAAGTCAAACCTGAACTTTGACTTGCTATAAGTTCTTCATATGAGCTCGGATTCAAGTGTCGCTCACACTGTTGGAATCAGGATGACAAGAAATTCAATATGAAGCTGATTTTATTAAGATTCTGCCACTTTAAATTTTGAGCCTAATTTTGAGAACCTCATCACTCCTCCCCACTGGAAGCCTTTTGGACCCCAAAAGGATCACTCTCAATTGTCCAGCAGGTGAGGGTACAGTTCCCTCACCTTTCCAACCTCTATCCATTTCCCTTTTAAAGGATTTGTAACCTTGAGGCCCACTGGAAGATAATCGATACTTCCCCTTTTTAATGTCCTTATTCTTCTGTCAAGTATAGTGTCTTGCTGAAGCTCATCAAGGAATTCTGGAGAAAAATATTCAATAGATGGAATTTGAATATTCTCTCCTTGATCTTCAATTAAAGAAGGCTCATACAACCTTAAATTCTCAACATTAACAACAACATAAATTTGCATATATGAAGGAAAATCCAACCTAAAGGCATTGTTACCAATCTTTTGCAAAATTCTGAATGGACCATGTCTAATTGGTTTTAGCTTTTTACCTTCTCCATCAAGCCTCTCTTTGTTAATGTGAAGCCAAAATTCATCACCAACTTGGAACTTGTGACCTTGACAATGCTTGTCGTGCCTTGCTTTGTACTTGCCTTGGATTTTCTCAAGCTGTTCTTGAACCTTTTGGTGTACTAATTGGATTTGTTCAATGAAATTTCTTGCTTTATCTATGTCGCTATGACCTTCAATAGAAACATCTTTTCCAAAAATAAAATCCAAAGGATATTTATGCAAGTATCACAAGCATGCCTCAAATGGCGAAGTTTGAGTTGAAGAGTGCTTGGCTTAGTTGTAAGCATGCTGAATATAGTGAAAATGTTCATCCCACAACTTAGGATGCTTGCTCCAATACCCATGAAGAAGAGGTACCATTGTTCTGTTCGCCACTTCTATTTGACCATCTATTTGTGGATGAAAAGTTGTACTCTTTTTTAATTTCGTGTCCATGAATCCCCACAAACTTGACCAAAAATTCCCAACAAAGCGAGAATCTCGATCACTAACAATGGATGTGGGAAATAAAAAATGCACCCAAACATTCTAAAAGAATAACTAAGCAGTTTGTTCAGTTGTAACTTGATTTTTACATGGCATAAGAATACACATTTTGTTGAACCTATCCACAACTACATAAAAATAATCATGACCTCTCTTTGACAATGGAAGACCTCCTACAAAATCAATAGAAACACTCTCCCACGGTTGCGAAGGAACTCGAAGTGGTGTGTACAATCCTAACTTCCTATTTCCAGGCTTACTGATTGCACATAATGAACATCTTTTAATAAAATGAGATACACTTTCAAGCATATGAAGCCAATAACAATACCTCTGTAGATGTGCCACCATCTTACTTACACCGAAATGACCAGCAATAAGAGAATTATGTTCCTCTCTTATGATGTTAACTCTTTCTCCCTGTGGAATACAAAGCTTTCCAAGATGGTACAACAAGTTATCATGCAAATGATAATCCAATTTATCTACTTGGTTACCTTGACTCAAGCTTGCATAAACATCTTGAAAGTCATTATCTAATGCATATTGCTCAATATAACTTTCATGTAAAACATAATTATGCTTGAGTAAAGTAGCTGCACTAACAATAGGCCTAGAAAGCATATCAACAACTTTATTGTAGATACCTTTCTTATACCTGATTACCAAGTGGAATTGTTGAAGAAAACCCATCCATTAGAAGTGCCTTGATTGCTGCAACTTTGATTGTGATTGCAAGTATTGCAATGGTTGATGATTAGTGTGAATGACTATTTCCTTACCCATCAAGTAGTGTTTCCTTTTTTTCACAGTTTGCACCAATGCATACAATTCCTTGTCATATGTAGGATAGTTAATCACTGCACCATTAAAAGTTTCTGAATGAAAACAGATAGGCTTACCATGTTGCATGAGGACTGCACCCATAGCGTAGTCGCTGGTATCAGTCTGAATCTCAATGACTGTCTCAAGTCTAGAAGTGCAAGTACTGGAGCTCTACTAATATTTTCCTTCAATGCATCAAATGCCCTTTTTTGTTTTCCTCCCCACTGAAAATCCTTTTCACACTTGTCAACGCATGCAAAGGAGCTGCAATAAGAGAAAAATTAGCAATGAATTTCCTCCAATACTAGGCTGCTCCCAAACAACTTCTTACCTTAGTAACTGTCTTGGGCCTTGGCCAATTCACAATGACATCAACCTTGGAGGGATCTATTTTCAACGCACCTCCTCCAACGATGACCCAAGTAAACTAAAGAGGTTTTTCCAAACTCGCACTTTGACATTTTAAGATACAATTGCTCTTTTTTCGAGACATCAAGTACTTTTCTTACATGCATGAAATGTTCATCACAAGATTTATTGAAAATTAAGATGTCATCTAAGTAGACTATGAAAAAATCATCAAGAAATGGCCTTAACACATCATTCATCACATGCATGAATGTAGCGGGAGCATTACATAAACCAAACGGCATAACTAGCCATTCAAACAAACCCTGTTTTGTTTTGAATGATGTCTTCCAAATGTCTTCTTCAACTATTCTAATTTGATAGTAGCCACTTCTTAAGTCCAACTTAGTAAAATAATTTGCATCTTTCAATTGATCAAGTAAATCGTCTATTCTAGGCAATGGATGATGGTTCCTTGCTGTAATTTTGTTCAATGCACGAAAGTCCACACACATGTGCCATGTTCCATCCTTGTTTGGCACTAAGACAATAGGTGAACCATATGGTGAGGAATATGGTCTGATGATCCCTTTATTCAACACCTCTTGAATTTGCTTCTTAATTTTTGTGCTTTCCATCACTGACATCCTGTATATGCCAATGTTATGAAGAGGGAAATCTTGTTGCAACTGTATCTCACGTTGGGTTCCTCTCTTGAGAGGTAATCCCTTTGGTTCCTGAAATATCTCATCATATTAGTTAGGCTCCTGATAAAGGAAAGGTGTTATCGGGAAAACTAGTGTCTATTTAGAGCTGCTACTCCCACTAAGACGGATAGCTATCTTAGAAACAAACAAACGAAAGTCACTTGTGGTTTCCTTTATGAGAGATAGATGAGAAAGAAGCAGAGAGTACCAACCTCAGTTTTTCGCTTAGCTCCTTGCTTGTTTCCTTTCCCCTTTGACAGAACTTCGCCACTCCTTCGTTACTTGTCCAGCTTCAAAGAGAACCTGTAAAGTCAAAGCAGCATAATACCACCAAAGCATAGAGATCTATAACCATAAACAATATAGGATCAGATGTATATTAACCATACAAATGCATATATCAATACAAGATTCAAAGATATACAAGAATATGGAGGAAAACTCAAATAGCTTTATTGATAGAAGTAATAGAAGAGAGGATTACAACCCATTGGTCTGACCCAGTGCCATCCTCCCAGCATGAAAACCCTCTTCACCTCATGAAAAGCTTAGATCAACCAACAATACAATGTTGCACAGAGAAACCAACAGCACTTCCTTACAAAATACAAGATTCCAGCCTCTGGATATCTAGGATGAGGGATCCATATATAGATGTTTGCAGGTGGGTGAGTCAGCTTCCGAGATTTTGATTAGTGTCATCTCTCTAATAGTTCTTGGTTCCACTTGGAGATTTCATGATCTCTTACTCATCCCTGGGCGAATTCAGAGAGGAAAGTGTCGAATGAGAAGCTTTTAGAAGATTCTCTGGGTTTCCACCTAGCAAACTGCTTCTGCCATTTGTCTGCTCTCGCTCATCACACCCTACAGAAGGGCTTTCCAGTATGCATCGCACTTTTTTCATGTGGCAGGTGAGATGCATCGCACCCTTAGCACTGAGCAGTCTGTATGGTCCAGTTTTGACCAGTTCTGAGTAGTTTTTCAGGGAGAACTTCTGGGAGATGGTGCAATCAGCTGACCTTGCTCCTTTAGGGTATGAAACAACACTTTTAGGGACTTAGAAGCCCTTGGTTTATGGACATATGTGATTGGGGTTGCAGTGCCCAAATATGTCTATAACAGTTGCCCCCTAAAGCATGAGGTCATAAATCTTTTTGATGTCGGGTGAAATGCTTTATCATGAGGATCCGAGGTTTTTCAAACTAGAAGGTGACCTGTAATAAGATACAATACAATACATTATCTTCATAATATTTTCATGATCTAGCTGAGGCGGGCATTCCCATGCTCAGCTTTATAAATTCATTCTCATGTACATAGGATAGACAACCGTCTGTGTAGCAGACTGATGATTCTGGTAGAGCCATCATCCTTTGGTTTGGATGATTATATATGCAACAATGATGTACATTTGATGTTTTTATTTTCCTGAATATATCGCAGCCCGGATGGATGAAACTAGATCCGGGGTCTTCAAAACTCGTTCAATCTTCGCCCGAAGTACAAGCCGATCCATGTGAAAAGATGTTCTGGCGTCGAACATGGAAAGACATCGCCTGATTACCAGCCAATGATGTAAGCTGTTAACAGGTGCGAGAGGAATCACCGATAATGATAATGACCCTCAAGGTACTGCAGTACAATTCACATGGTGTGAATACATGAGTCGATGTCGAACACCACGCAAAATCTTTCGGTCGAAGGCCATTAATGTAAACCTGTCACCGGAAGTGAGAAACTTGCCATTGAGGCATGCAAGATTCAAAGTACTGAAAGGGTTGTTCCTAGGTCGACTTCTTGGATAATGAGCTGATGTTGACAAGAAGTGACCCGTTGTAGGAGGGCATTAATGAATCCCACATCTACGACACGGAATGGAGAAAATGATTTTGTGGAGGTGAAAACGATCTGATGATACAAGGTTCAGGGTGGCAGTCATGAAAGAATGAAGCGTGAAGGTATTGCAGCGGATGAGACACAAGCTGGGTTGGTGAATTCTCTAGGCGACTTCTCTTGAACATATCGGCGACCCAAAAAATGGATGGTACGGTGGACCAATGGTGATATGACCGATGAACGGAATAACCCAACTCGACTCAATCATGGTGATGGAGTGAAAGTGTCATGTTCAAGAGTGACCTGCTACAAATAAGTTTCTTCAAGTTTTCTTCCCAATTTTCCCCAGTCATTTCTGACCATTACCTCTTTGTTTTTGTCAAGCTTGAGGAGGATAACATATGCTTGTTCTATAATTTGCCCTTCGGGCAAACCCGTCGCTTATGTTTTAACGAGCGTAGTGACAGTGATACTCGCTCTTGTCTGCATGGACAAGTTTGTCGCTATTGTTTTAACGATTTTGTCGCTATTGTTTTCCTCGATGCATGGGGTCCTACCAACAAATTGTTCCAGGTTAGAGGCAAATCCATCCCCTTGACTGTTGAGGACATCTACTTCTTGACCGGTTTATCGAGGCGTGGTGCCCCTCTCTCACTATCAGGTTCCGCCCGTGGGGGCGAATCTGTGAGGGATTATATTCACCGATACTGTAGAGAAGGATCTCAGCCGAGCAGGGACGACAAGATCAGTATCCGAGATGTCACCGACCGGTCCTTGAGGACTATTTTATTCACCTTTGCTAGATTGGCTGGTAGCGCGGCCCTTCACTTGGCCAATAGGTCCTATATGCAGTACGCCTTGGAATGCCTCGAACCAAAGGTATTCAACTGGTGTGATGCAGTACTTCTGGTGATAAAAGAACAACTTACCAAGGTGAAAAACGGAAGATCCAAGAACTTTGGCTATGGTTCCATTCTGACCGCTTTCACCTTGGAGAAGATCCCACTGATGCAGCCATAGTACATTTCACTCGGACCATCAGTACCAACGGAACCACGGATGCAAAGATGGGTCGATCTTATGGCCAGACATGCTGGTCAGTCATATATTTCATTCTCTAATGCCTTCTTTGAGTGGTTCGACCATCAGGAGATGGTCTTTGCTGAGTATCCATATGCTGGGATGGATTTCCAGGGTGACCCAGATTTGGTGTTGTCGGCCGGTGAGCAGTGGGGTGTTATAGGTAAATGTTCTGACGATATCCCTGTTTATTGTTTTTATAATGTTTATCAAGACTAATCAAAACTCATGTGCGCATGAAGATATCGGGCCAGTGCGACCAGCGGTGCGCCTGAGAGCAGCAGCTGCCGTTCTAGTAGGAGAGGCTGTAGGGAGGGCTGTCCTTCGCGATCTGGATGTAGCCGAGACTCTTGCAGTCTTGAAGGATTAGATCGAGGGTCTCACCCTTGGTATTCCGGACGTGAGGACCAACGAGTTGCCTCTGAGATTATAGCGCCATACCACTGGCGTGCCGAGCCAATGGACTAGGCTCTTACGCTTGATTTCATAGGCGATGACTTGTTATCACCAGCACCATTAGACTAGGGTGCCCCATTGCATTTTGAGTTTTTGGGTCATATGACCGATTTTGTCCTGGACACAGAACACTATGTACAAACTATAAACAGTTGTATATATTTTTTTATTTTCGGAGCCTTATTTTGGTTAAGTTATATGATCCTGATGCAAATATTGATGAAATGCTTTTCTTTTACAAATGTTGCAAATGTCTATCTAACACATAATTTGCTAATGAATCAATTAATGTGTTTAAGTTTCTGGAAATATGTTGATATTGAATAGAATCAAACTGCCTTTCCAAAATCTTGACTCTTAGGAACATGCGATAGATAGTTGGATTCCAAACAGAATAGATGTCGGTAAGCTGTAGAATGATGAGTTGTGAGTCTAGCCTGACGACAAGTCGGCATATGCCATGCGCGATGGCATCAGAGAGGAGCTCTATCAACGCGTTGTATTCAGCGATGTTGTTCGTCGATCGACCAATACATACCCCTCTGAAACTCACTAACTTGCCACTTGGATCAAAGATGGCCCAAGCTGCAGAAGATAGGTTTTGCGTACTACGACTTGCTCCATCAGCGTATCCAACAAATGATTCCAATAGGTTCGACATCTGCAACAAAATGCAAAAGTGGATTACCTAACCAAAACGATCACTCTTAACAAAAACAAAAATGTAACAAAAGCATATGAAGAGGTTACTACGCTGAGTCAAGCATAGTAACGCTTAAGGTACAACCCGTTTCGGGGTTGCGACAGTGGAATCCCGTCGTAATCTACTAGCTCGTAGGCTCCTTTTGCTAATACCCACTTAACAATATAGGGACCCATCCACAAAGACTGGAACTTACCTGCTCCCAATTTATCGGATTCCTAGTCATAAAGTAAGACTAGGTCACCTTTTGAGAAGACATGGGGTTTGACATTCTTATCAAACTGCGCCTTGACTCATTTCTTATGTGCTTCGTTAGCCAAGGCGGCGTCACGATGGGTTTCATCCAGTTGGATTAATTCCAAGAAACGAGCTTCCTCCTCTGAAGTTCCGGGGAGAAGGTCGACTGCAAGCTTGAGGGACGAAATTTCGCACTGAACTGGTAAGATCGCTTCCAGGCCATACACCAGCTGAAAGGGTGTAAACCCGGTCGCATTTCTCACTGATGTCTGGTATGCCCACAAGGATGAGTACAGGATTAGGTGCCAACTCCGTTTATGGACTCCAATCATCCTTTGCAGCATGCGCTTCAGGACTTTGTTGATCGCCTCAACTTGCCCGTTAGCTTGCAGATAATATGGAGTAGAGTTGTCGCGAGACAGTCCTAATTTGGCAGCCAATTCAACCATCAAGTGATTGCGAAAATGTGATCCATGATCTGTGACTATAGCTTGTGGAACGCTGAATCCGGAGACTACATGATTGCCTTGGCCCATTTCGTAAAATAGTCAACTACAAATATGATATACCCATGCCCCTCGGCCAAGGTGGGGTTACATGTCATGAAATCTATGCCCCATTTAGCGAACGGCCCAACAGCAACTATTGGCTGCAGAGGTGTGAGTGGTATTATGGTTTTGCGGTCGAAGATTTGACAAGCATGGCAACTTCTGACTGCGGTTGTGCAATCCTTGAACATTGTTGGCCAAAAGTATCCTACTCGTAAAATCTTTTGTGCCATAGGATAACCAGATTGATTCCCCCCACATGCGCCTGAATGATAATCATTCAGGACTTTTTTGGCCTCCTCATGGGTGAGGCACCTTTGCAGAACTGTATCGATACCATGACGGTAAAGTGTATCACCGATGATCATGTAGTCTTTTGCTTGGTATGGAGTACGTTGTTGTTCTAAGCGAGTGGTATTAGACCTATATGTTTGGGTTTGGAGATAGATGATTATATCTCCATACCACGGATCGCTTGAAGATATCAAAAACAAAGATTCATCCATGATTGTTGCTTTGGATGTTGAATCGTTGGACAACGATGGGGAATCACATAGTAACTCCGCGAAAACCAGAGCTTTCTTTGATATGGATTTTACGAATTCCCTATCAAACTCTTGCAAAATTTCTATCCAATTTGAATATTTCCCCCAAGCAAGTTTCGCAACAAGATGTAAGTCATGGGGTTGCAATCTGACAAAATGGCAGTTTTTCGAAAGAGAACATAGTGTCGAAATCTCTATATTGCTTGAACAACTGCGAGAGCCAGCTTTTCAACATAGGAGTACTTGCTTTCTACATCATTTAAGTCTTGACTTAAAGAATAGATAGGATGTTCGATTCCATTGTCTTCTTGAACTAAAACCATTGTGATGGTCGTATCTGCCGTAGCCAGATACAAGTTAAAGTCTCTTTGATAATCAAGAGCGTACATTAATGATGCTTTTATTAGGGATTCTTTTAGAGCATCAAAGGAAGCTTGCGCAACATGATCCCAGTTGAAGGGTACTTCTTTTTTCAACAGACGCGTATAACCTTTAGCAAGTTCGACATAATTTGGAATGAACCTCCTTAGAAAGTTTGTTTTCCCTTAGAGTTTCTGAATCTAAAGCAAATTTGAAGGTGGAGGCAGATCGATGATTGCCTGAACCTTACACGGGCCGAGGCGTATCCCGTCCTTTGAAACTACAAAGCCAAGTAAATGACCAGAACCGACACAAAACACACACTTGTGCAGATTGAGTCGTACCTTGTAGTGTCGGCAACGTAGAAATATTGCTCTCAACTACTGCGGATGATCAGTCCGCCTTCGTGAATGAGCCGAAAGATCGTCGACGTATGGTTGAATGATGTTCTTGATGTCATGGAAGGCATAATTCATTGCCATCTGAAAGGTTGCCCCTGCGTTCTTTAAACCAAAAGGTAGCTTGCGGTACACGAATGTGCCCCATGGACAAATAAATGCAGTCTTTGACTGGTCCTGTGGGCAGATATTTATTTGATTATACCCGGAAAATCCATCCATAAATGAAAAGATTTCGCATCTGGCGCATTCATCAATTATCTGGTCAATGAAGGGTGTAGGGTAGTTGTCCTTTAGACAAGCTTGATTTACATCCCTGTAATCGACGCACACTCTAATCGTTCCTTGCTTTTTCATCACAGGAAAAATGTTTGATACCCAATCAGTTAGAGGAACCGGGTAAATGAAACCAGCATGGAGAATTTTTTCAACTTCTGCCTTGATGGCAACGGCTTTCTTTGGGTGCACCTGCCGAAGCCGTTGTTGTACTGGTTTGACATCTGGATACATCTTAATTTCGCATTCAACTATGCTCGAGTCAATGCCTGGCATTTCTTGATATGACCATGCAAAGACATCTCTGAACTCGTGAAAGAGAGCATAATATACTTCCAGTTCTAAAGAAGAACAAGATTTGCTGACATGAATATTCTCTACACCATCTGGTTTGGTTGAGATATTTATGGCGATAGTTTCTTCAATATTGGACAGATTTTGCTCGGAATCCATCGTATTTACAATATTTGATAGAAAATCAAAAACTGAAGGATGATTAAGGTCGCTAGAGCAATCTTCGTTGAAATCCGGAAGATGGGAACGATGGTGGTAATCTTCCCATGGTGCCCCCTCTATGATCATTGACTGAACAATTCCTTCATCTATAGAATGTACATGCGACCAAGGATCTGAAGAGGTACCATACTCCTTAGACTTATCTACCCAAACGCTTGCTGAGCGTTGATTTGGGTTTGCCTTCCATGCCGAGAACATTGATTGCTACAATATTTCTATTGGGCTTGGAGGCAATACCTGGTGATGATCCATGCTAACATCGTGTTCGAACATCTTCTAAATAGAAGATACCATATTGCAGGTTCCCACCGTGGCCACTTCCGCCAGGTTGTTTGGAGGCAGTAGGACAAAAGTGCCCATCAATGTAAGGTCTTTTAGCAGGCCTACTCTGATATTTTGAAGCGACTGAGAGCTTTCGTGGATCATCAGGATGCTTCCCGTAACTTGTGAACTATTGGGGAGAAAGGTTTGTTGGTCAACGATTGTAATTCCTCCTTGAAAAGGAAATGCAATCTTTCTAAAGTATGTTGACACAACAGCAGCCATAGCATAAATCCAAGGCCTTCCCAGTAGGATGTTGTAATCAAGGTTTCCATCAATAACTTCAACATCAATTTCTATTGTTTTGCCGCCCAGTTCAACTTGTAAGTTACTCAAAATCCCATATGGAGTGTATGTTTGTCCATCGAATGCTTTTAACGTCATTGATGATCGTGACAAGGGTGGTGAGCCTAAATTTTTCCAGCAACTCATTGACATAATACATGTAGATGCCCCCTCATCAATAATTGTTCGATGAACAGTTTTGTTGAGGGCTTTCACTTGAATGAGGAAAGCAAGTTGAGCTGGTAACTGAGGTTCATATCTTTTATGATTAAAGGCCACAAGATTGGAATCCGTTGGGTCAATCCCACCTATTACTGATAATAGAGCCTGCTTTTGGGAGGGGAAATTTTGCAGTACTTCAAGCATCAACATAGCAGATGGCAATTGGGCCAGGTCCTCTACTATATTATAATTCTGTGCTGCTCTGGCACGAGGATTAAATGTCGATTTGTGTACTACTCCCTTTGGTGGCTTTATTGTTAGCTCAGGAATGATGGGTGGCACAACTTCGGTCGAAGTTGTTGTCGAACTACTAGGTTGATCAGTAGCCTTGTTTTTCGACAGCTGTGGATTCCCGTAATCTTTATTCCTTGTCGATATGAAAGCATCATTTTGTTGTTCTGAAATGGACAACATAAGCACTTGGGACGGGGAAGCATTGTCACTAGCAACCAGATTGTTTCCTAGGTTTGGAAATGGATCAGTCAATACCGCTGAGCTTTTTGGGTTCTTGAAGAATTTCTTAATCTTAGCTTTATGTGGACAATCTTTCGTCCAATGATCCTCATCGCATATAAAGAATGGATGCCCAGATGGGTTTTCAGAAGATTTTTCAGGAGACAAATCATCCTACTTCTTCTTTTTCCCTTTCTTTTTCTTCTAGCCCCCTGGTTGCTTCAGTTCTTTGCCTTTGTTGGTCAACACTGCATTAACCTCCGAAGCGAGAAGTTCTTCATTTGCATTTTGACCAGAAACCTTACGGGCTTTCTTAGATGTAGCCTTTGTGGATTTCATGATGGTCGTACCTATCACACCATCACTGGCATGAGAGTCTTTGTTTGATTTAGGAGGAGGATGAACAGAAAACTTTGGATTAGGAGCATCAGGGATTTTGTCATAGAGTGCTCTAGGTTGAGTATAGATCAAGTCTAGATATTGCGCACGAGCAATGACTTGCTCTTCAGTGACGACCCCTCCCTTAGCCACATCTTCTGTAATAGAAGGTAACAATGACTTAATAAACCATTCAGCTAGCAGCTGATCAGGAACATATGTTTTTACCATTCTACGATGACATCGCCACTCATGAATATGATCAGATATGTGAGTGGTTGTCGTCTACTTGAAATTGGTAAGAAGCTTCGTTCCTGTTTCGTACCTTATTGGTAACTAAAAATGGGTTAAAAAGGTGGTGGCAAGGGCGCTGAAGTTATCGAATGAAGCTCTAGGCAATTCGATGTACCATTTCACTGCCGGACCAGTTAATGTTCGCTGGAAAAGGCGAAGCCTAATCGAATCATCATTTAGAGTGTTGGAGGAACACCACAGATGAAAGGTCATCACATGATTCGATGGATCTTCACCCAGATTCCCATTGAATTTAGGAATATCTGACGGAAGTTTATGAGGAATCGCCGGCCACCAAGGGGCATAAGCAATTGGATTATTTGTTAGCCGATTTAGATCTGGTAACTCCAAAGTTGCCACAAAGGGCAACTGTTGATTCAGGTTTGGCGAAGCATACCCAGGATAAGATGGGATCGCCTGAGCTGTGGGTCTTTGCATACCAGCATAATGTATTTGATGCTGATAACTTTGATAAGGTTGTTGGGTATAACCATTTTGATATGATTGATGATAACCATTTTGAATAAACGACTGCCCATTACAGGCAAAGTTTTGTTGCTCAGGTCCTCGGTAAGCTTGTTGGAATTGCGATTGTCGATGTTGTACTAGCCATGGTTGTGAAACCATTTGTTGTTGCCCAATATTGGATGTTTGACCAAGATGAGGGGTAATAGTACCCATTTGAGCCTGAGTCGCTCCAGTTAAGGAGCCACCAATCGGCGATTGTGGTTGCGTCGTGGAGACAAGAGGTTGTTGTATTACGACCTGAGAAACTTGAGGTTGGCATACAACAGGCAACGCTTGTACTTGCGACACCGTCACAATAGCCGGTGTAGTGGGGATATTCGACATAGGTAGACTTGGTTGCATTGAGTATACAACTCTTGGTTGTTGAGGCAGTATTGGCACCCAACCATTGGATGTGATTCCAACTTGACCCGAATTCTGTTGTGAACTCTCATATGGTTGTTCTCCCGGAGGGAACAATGAAAGGGCATACTGCCCCCCATACGACGACAATCTAGCGCTCAAAGGAAAGACTGGCCTTTGGAGATCGAACTACCCAAATTGATACTGTTGCGAAGGATCAACTTTCTGAGACTCAACATAAGAAATTCCAGATATTATTCTGGATGAACAAACGGGAACAGACCATACTGTCGAAACAGTCCCTGGGTGGACTCCCTCTAGCGGTTGAGAGCTAGTTGGGACAGATGGTATACCAGCGAACATTGTCGGAGTGGCGGTAGGAGGTTTTGCTACCGCTGTATCGGATGACACAGTCCTAGATGTCGATGGTTGTCCAGACATATCGAGTCTATCCAAAAGACTTCCTAGCAATTCTACAAGAACTTGTGATGAAGGGAGACTAACTTCTGAAGTAGAAGGATATAGGTGGATCCTAGTTCCAAAATGCGATGGAGTATTGGATGGAAGATCCTCTGTAATCTCTTCTATAGCAATCAGTCCAGGTGGAAGAGGTAGACCGTTAGGTCCGTAAAATATTTCTGGTGCCGAAGAAGGTAAAGACTCTACAGCGACAGATGCTGGAGGGGTGACACCTTTCGAATCAGCCCTAGGTGGAGCCGGTTCAGGAATAGAAGTGTTTAGTGTTACACTAGGATCAGTTCTAATGTCTTCTTGTAACTGTGGAACTTCTTCTGTAGAGGTAGGGATACCATAAATAGTTGGAGTAACTGGAGTCTCCGAGGATGTTGAAACACAAGTTTCAAATAAACCAGGAGACTTTGACCCAGTTAAACGAGTCCGCTTGGCCCGGAATGGTTTCGTTTCCGGAGTCAAAGACGACTGACTCATTAGTCTCCACGAACGATGAGGTTTTGATTAACTTTCTTCCACGATTGCGGATTACTTGATCAACTCAAAATAAAAGGGGAGAATGTTATTCCGAATTAAATGAATTTTAGATGCTTTGACACAACTTGCTTTTTCAATTTTTAAGAGTCGAGAAAAAGCTAAAGATGACTCTAGTCGCCTTCGATTTTTAATGAGCCTGAAGTGACAAGTGCTCAGATGGACATTTTCTTTTAAGGAGTCTGAAAAGGAACAAAAGTGACTACTATGGAAATCTAGACAGAGGGATTACCAAACCAATCGCAAAACTGCAGAATACTTTTTACGGTATGGCAGTCAATCTTCCTGAATGATGTGTTCAGTGCATTGCGATCGATAGGGCGGCAGACGCGACTTCCTAAGGATAAAGGATATATCATATTGTGGTCTCCCAATATATACTCGACGGTACATGGGAGCACAAGTCTGTACTGGCACTTGTCGTCTCAAAGAGGAGGAATCACCCAACCTACGATGAAAGCGATAGTTACCAGGCTTTACGACGCTGGAATACGTCTCTAGCCTAGACTTCTAAATGTTGTGCGTTAGGTTCTAAAGCGTTTTTATGTTCACTGAATTTATTTTACAGTTGATCTTTCTTAAGAAGTTTTCCTTTAAGGTTCACCGCGTGATGTAGATATACAACTCCTAAATATGCAATCTAAGATGATAAATAATCGTTTACTCTTCTTTTTGCAATAAAAATCCTAGCTACTAAGGAAAGAGAAGCGAAATTATTTCAACATAGCGCACAGAACACACACTAAGATGCACTGTCCTAAATCAAAATCAACAAGCAGTCTAAATGCAAATGCACATGCATGTATTTGTTTTTCTCTTTCTTAATGTGTGAGTGACAAAAAGAATGCTAAGTACAAATATGAACTATCTTTTCTCTCAAAGTGACAGTACTAACAATTTTCTCTTCAAAAGACGAAAGGAAGACAAAACGACACTTTGCGATTTTAAATTCAAAAAACGAAAGGAAGACCAAGATGACACTTTGTGATTTTGAATTCAAAAAAGAAAAGGAAGACTACTTTGCGATTTCGAATAAAAAACGAAAGGAAGGCTAAGACGACTCTTTACGATTTCAAACTTAAAAAATGAAAGGAAGACTAAGAGCGACACTTTCAACTTCAATTTGAAAATTGCTTTTGACACTTGAAATACTATTAATTCAAATCAAATACAAGAGTAACAGTGTAATCGACCATCAAAAAGAGTAGGATTCTTTCCTTTGACTGAAAACGACACTTGCGACACTTTCAAATCAAAAGACGACAGTTCGATTAAGAAAAAATGGCGAAAAATACATAAAAACATTCACAATTATTTGTACAATGGAGGCTGAATAATGCAAAGGAATGGAGTTTCAACAGTGGTATACTAATCACAGACAGCAAAACTCTTGAATAAAGCTGAAGACAATGAAGAAAAACCAAAATCTGGAGGCAGAAATAGTCTTATCTGATCATCGCACCTGTAACACAGGGAAACAGGGATGCATCCCACCTACTACACAAGGGAGGTGCGATGCATCCAGACTGTCAAAAGGAGACAGTGCGATGGTCTAGGGACAAAACTTTCACTTGGTCTTTGGTCACAGTTTGCAGCTTAGTTCAGGGATTTAGGCTGAGCTAATGATATTCAGTAAACACAAAGCACAAGGACTGATCTAATGAGGTTACTTGAGCTACCACTAGGGCACTTAGGATGTTTGCAAGTCAATTATTTAGTTTATAAACAAAACCCAGAGATAGACTGAAGCAGCATTGATCTACTTTGCACTTGCATAGCAAATGCAGTACGAAGGCTAGCTGGCTTAACTTTAGGCTCCGTCTATAGTTTATAAAGAAAACTAATATAAACAAGCAACCAAACTATTCGATCCCCGGTGGAGTCGCCATTTTGTTATCGGGAAAACTAGTGTCTATTTAGAGCTGCTAGTCCCACTAAGACGGGTAGCTATCTTAGAAACAAACAAACTAAAGTCACTTGTGTTTTCCTTTATGAGAGATAGATGAGGAAGAAGCAGAGAGTACCAACCTCAGTTTTTCGCTTGGCCCCTTACTTGTTTCCTTTCCCCTTTGACAGAACTTCGCCACTCCTTCCTTACTTGTCTCGTTTCAAAGAGCACCTGTAGAGTCAAAGAAGCATAATACCATCAAAGCATAGAGATCTATAACCATAAACAATATAGGATCAGATGTATATTAACCGTACAAATGCATATATCAATACAAGATTCAGAGATATACAAGAATATGGAGGAAAACACAAATAGCTTTATTGATAGAAATAGTAGAAGAGAGGATTACAACCCATTGGTCTGACCCAGCACCATCCTCCCAGCATGAAATCCCTCTTCACCTCATGAAAAGCTTAGATCACCAAACAATACAATGTTGCACAGAGAAACCAACAACACTTCCTTACAAAATACAAGATTCCAGCCTCTGGATCTCTAGGATGCAGGATCCATATATAGATGTTTGTAGGTGGGTGAGTCAGCTTCTGGGATTTTGATTAGTGTCATCTCTCTGATAGTTCTTGGTTCCACTTGGAGATTTCATGTTCTCTTACTCATCCCTGGACGAATTCAGAGAGGCAAGTGTCGAATGAGCAGCTTTAGATTCTTTGGGTTTCTACCTAGCAAATTGCTTCTGCCATTTTTCTGCTCTCGCTCATCGCACCCTACAGAAGGGCTTTCCAGTATGCGTCGCACTTTTTGCATGTGGCAGGTGAGATGCATCGCACCCTTAGCATTGAGCAGTCTATATGGTCCAGTTGACTAGTTATGAGTAGTTTTTCAGGGAGAACTTCTAGGAGATGATGTAATCAGTTGACCTTGCTCCTTTAGGGTATGAAAAAACACCTTTAGGGACTTAGAAGCCCTTGGTTTATGGACATATGTGATTGGGGTTGCAGTGCCCAAATATGTATATAAAAAAAGGGATCTGATGATGCTCCTTTCGCAAAGGTGAAAACCACTTCAGATGAAGGTGGGGATGTGTACTTAACTTCTTCAAGTACACATGTAGATCATGAGGCATGGTTGATTGACTCAGGTGCATCCTTTCACTTCACTCCCCATAGAGAGTGGTTCTGTGAGTATGAGAAATACAATGGTGGTGATGTCTTCTTGGGGGATGATAGGAAGGCTAGAATCGTTGGTCGTGGAAAAGTAAAGTTGAAGTTGCAAGGTGGAAGGGTTAGAACACTTCCGGGTGTTCTACATATTCCTGCATTGGCTAGAAATCTGATTTCTGTAAGAAAGCTGGATGATGCAGGTGTAAATACAGTGTTCAAGAAAGATACCTGCAAGATGGTTCAGGGAGCACTGGTATTGATGTGGGGAGTTCGGATTGGAACTTTGTACAAGCTGCAAGATAGCACATTTTTTGATGGGTGCAACAGTTCTGTGGTTCTTGAAAGTGGAGCTGAAAATCTAGTGGTCTCTGGAGAGAAGACCATGTTGTGGCATCAAAGGCTTGGACATATTGGAGAGAAGGGCCTTCGAATGCTTCATGGTAAAGGTATGGTAGAAGGTATGAGTAATAGCTCTCTGGAATTTGATTTTTATGAAAATTGTGTATATGGGAAGCAAAATCGGGTGAGTTTCCCCTCTGGTAGTAAGAGGGCGAAACAGATATTAGAGCTTGTGCACAATGATGTGTTTGGACCTGTGAAGGTTCCATCACTGGGTAAGTCTATGTACTATGTATCATTTATAGATGACTTCTCAGGGAATACATGGATATATTTCCTTAAGAAGAAATCTGAAGTCTTTGACAGGTTTAAAGAATTTAAGGCTCTCGTGGAAAAGTAGATAGAGAAGAAGATAAAGGTGTTGAGGACAGATAATGGTGGAGAGTTTTGCAGCAAGGAATTTGAAGAATTCTGTAAGAAGTGCGGTATAGCACGGCAGAAGACCACTCCATATACACCTCAGGAAAATGGAGTTGCAGAAAGAATGAACAAGACGTTGATGGAAAGGGCAGGAAGCATGCTTAGTGGTGCCGGGTTAGGACAAGAATTTTGGGTAGAGGCGGTGGATACTGCATGTTACCTAGTCAACAAGTCACCTTCATCAACGTTGGAGGATAAGACTCCACAAGAGGTATGGACTAGTAAGAAACCCTCTCTTTCACATCTAAGGGTATTTGGATGTGATGCATATGTACCTGTTCCAAAGGAGAAACGAACCAAGTTGGATAGTAAATCTAAAAAGTGCATCTTTATTGGGTATAAGGATGGTTTAAAGAGTTATAAGCTTTAGAACCCAGTAACAAGGAAGGTTGTGTATAGCCGAGATGTGGTGTTCATAGAGGTGAAAGATGTTATTAAACATGAAGTCCAACCAAAGGAACCTGAGAAGATAGAGTTTGAGCTAAAGGAGGAAGAATCAGACTCTACAGCAGAGGAGGAATCAGAAGATGAAGAGCCACAAACTCTGGCTGTGAGAAGATCAGTTCGAGAAAGAAGGCAATCAGAAAGGTATAGTCCATCTGCTTTTTGTATAAATTTTTCTTTGTCTATTACTGATGATGATCCCAGAACTGTGAAGGAAGCAGTGGATTCAGAGGATGGAAAACTCTAGAAAGAGGCCATGGTTGATGAAATGGCATCTTTGCACAAAAATGAGGCTTGGGATCTGGTCGAGTTGCCGGCTGGAAGGAAACCCATTGGCAGCAAATGGGTGTTCAAGAAGAAGACAAATGCAGAAGGAAAAATGGAGAAATATAAAGCTCGATTGGTAGCAACAGGTTATTCCCAGGTGCCAGGAATTGATTTTGGTGATATTTTTTCTCCTGTTGCCAAGGTAACTCCTATTAGATTACTTTTATCTGTTGATGCTGCTTTTGATTTTGAGGTAGAACAGATGGATGTGAAGACAACATTTCTTCACGGGGATCTGGAAGAGGAGATCTACATGAAGCAACCTGAAGGCTTTGCAGTGAAGGGTAAGAAAGAACTAGTATGCAAGTTAAATAAGTCTTTGTTTTGGTTAAAACAGTCACCAAGGATGTGGTATCAGAAATTTGATACATTTATACAAGGACTTGGCTTCGCCAAAAGCAAACCAGATCACTGTTTGTATTTTAAATTAATTGGTGACCGTGTTATTTATTTGGTCTTGTATGTGGATGGTATGTTGTTGGTTGGAAATGACAAAGAAATTATCCAGGATTTGAAGAACCAATTGTCCTCCAAATTCGACATGAAAGATCTTGGTGATGCAAACTATATTTTGGGCATGGAAATTAAAAGAGATCAGACAAAGAGGAAGCTCTGGTTAAACCAAAGGAAGTATGTCGAGACAATACTGCAGAGGTTTAATATGCAGGATAGTAAACCGGTGAAGGTTCCTATTCCTGTAGGTGTGAGGTTATCTGCTGAACAATGTCCCGAGACACAAGAAGAGGAAGAGGACATGTCCCGTGTTCCATATGCAAGTGCAGTTGGTAGCCTGATGTACGCAATGGTCTGTACTAGACCAGACATTACACATGCAGTGGGAGTATTGAGAAGGTTTATGTCAAAACCAGGAAAGGAGCATTGGACAGCAGTGAAGCGGGTTTTCAGGTATTTGCGTGGCACTAGTGATTATGGTTTGTGCTACCAAGGAAGACCGGGATTGGACAGAGTGTTGGATATTCGTGGCTTTATTGATGCAAACTAGGCTGGAGATCTGGATCAGAGAAGATCTACAAGTGGGTATGTGTTTAACCTATTTAGAGGTGCAGTTAGTTGGATGAGTAAGAAACAATCTGTAGTGGCACTATCAACTACAAAGGCAGAATACATGGCAGCCACTCATGCAAGCAAGGAAGCAGTTTGGTTGCAGAGATTGTGTTCAAGTATGGGGTTAGCATATGAAGCTATAAGGATAGACTATGACAGCTAAAGTGCAATTTTCTTGGCAAAGAACCTTGCATATCATTCAAAGACAAAGCACATTGATGTTTAGTATCACTTTGTGGGGGATATGATAGAAGACAAAAAGGTGTTGTTGGAAAAGTGGACACTTTGAAGAATATTGCAGATGCATTGACAAAATCTGTAAGCTCTGAGAAGTTCTCTTGGTGTAGAGAGACAATGGGCATTTTAGGGCTAGGAAAATGACTAAGCTCTCTTGTGGTCCCCTGTGGAAAGAAAACGACAAGTGGGAGAATGTTGGGTTGTGTTATATTCTTTCCACGTAGTTAACAGGGGGTTTGAAGGGCACCCATAACCCCACTTTATGGGGTCCGGGCAGTGCTCCGGAAAATTTTGGTTTTGGACCCTATGTTAGGTTGGGCGGACCCACCTATGGTTTTGTGCATGACTTTCGCACATGTTTTTTGGACGCGATGGTTTTCGGTCCATGGTATTGGGTGCGATGGTTTTCGGTCCATGGTATTTGATGCAATGGTTTTCGGTCCATGGTATTGGATGCTTCAACATGTATAAATATATATTGTAACATTGAAAGGGAAATAATGAAAAATCAAGCTGGTAGTCCCAGATTTGGAATCCAGGGGAAAATCTTTGTGTACATGTGTTTTATGTGTTATGATCTCGCATTATTTATTTTCTGTGTTTTAGAATTCATATGCAGGTAATTTCTGTACGGGATTAAAACCTACACTTTTACACTTTTGTAGTTGCGTCTGTAGTGTAGGTTCTTTCACACTTGGGCTTTCAACAAACAATTTTTTGAGACTAGAAATGCTTCCCTTGAAAGGAGCATTTGGAAGCACAGAGTGAAACCATTGAGCAAGGGAGAGCACACAACTTTTGTTTGATTGTGTTGGAAAATGTAACTAGGTTCGAACTTCATAATTATTATTATACTTGCGTCATTGTATATTTCATGTAAAAAGCAAAAGAATAAATTTTTATTTTTATTTTAAGCATGGGTTTCATGCTCAAGTCAAATTGTTATTTAGGTCAAGCATGTTATTCATGCTTCTAGGGTTTATTGAGTCAAACAAATATTTTTCATGAGTCAAAATATTGTACTTGAGTCAATTCCCTTTTGGACTTTTGAAAGAAGTAAGAAAAATAATTTTATTTAAGTCAAAATTGTCAATTTTGTCCCCATAAGACCAAGTTGCCCTTGGAGGTGGCCCATTCGACCTCCTAGACGTGTATAAATACAATGCAACTCGTCCTCATTTGGATCATCGTCAAATAAGTTCAACTTTTGTGCCAAGAAGAGAGAGCAAACCAATGAAGAAGTCAAGGAAAAGAGAGAGAGCGAGGATCAAACAAGAAAGAATTTTTCCACACGTTTGAAGTTTCTACCATATGAACAAAGGTACAGGTTTGTTGTAGGGGGGGGGGGGGGTTTCTGAATTCACTACAGGTTCGAAAATCAAAGTTTGAGCAAGGTTTGAAGAGGTATCATTGACTTGGTTGCATTTGACTTGATTGAATAAGTATTGAAGGAGGGATGACTTGGGTCTTGTGGGAGGTCTTGGTCTTGGATTTTTTGTTTTGGATTTCTCACTTTGATTTGAATCTATAAGAAGAGAAGATTTGGTTGGGTTCCCCCTTTTGCAGCTTTTGCTTGAATTGGAGCCTATATTTTGTGTTCATTGTCTTCTTGTGATCTTCATTTTTATGTTTTGGTAATTGTTTGATGAAAGATAACATAATGAAAGTAATAAGAAGCTAACATACATTCACAAGCAATTATAAAGTATGATAAATCTACCCTAATTGGTTTCCCTAGTGATTTCTCAACATGGTATCAGAGTCGAGGTGAGGAGAAGGAAACTCGAAGATCACTCTTGTTGGCATAAGTAGAAGACATCCATCCAACTACTACATCAGATATTCATCTCTCTTTATCATTGAAGGCTCTCAATTACTCATCATGTTTTTGAAGAGGATCATCATCTTATCAATCTCTCTCTCTCTTGGAATCTCTTTGATCATAACTCTTTTGGAAGTCATCTCTATAGAAGTCATCACTTAAGAAGCATCAAGATTCTTGGAAATATCTTCGACACTCTTGGAAGCATCATCATTTATCTTTGAAGCTGTTTGAAGACACTATTGTACCAATCATCCTAAGAGTCATCATTCAAGGACATCTTTGAAGAACTCTTGGGATCATCAAAATTTTTGGAAGCTTCAAGAAGACATTATCATCAAGCTAGTCAATATTTTGACAAGTAAATACTATATTATTCTATGTGTCTTAATCTTCAAATCAAATGACTTCATTTTGTAAGGAAGGCAACAAATTCGACGGGTCATCAAAATTTCAAGCATGGAAGAAGATAATTTATTTGGTGCTTATAGAAAATGAAGTCATGGATTGTGTTCTAGGAAAGGTTACAAAATCAAAGAAGGATAAGACTAAAAAATTGGCCAAGTACACTAAAGGAGAAGTTAGGGCTCAAAGGATTCTTATTGAGTCCATCAAGGATCATCTTATTCCCTTTGTTACAGATTTGGGCACATCTAAAGCAATCTATGACAAGTTGGTAAAACTATATGTATTTATTACTGCAGGTCAGAAAATATCTTTGAGAAATCGACTTTAAAAAACAAGGTTATAGAAAGATGAAGACTTGGCCTCATATCTTATAAATATCTCACAATTGAAGGATCAACTACAAGGACTTGGAGAAGTTATTTATGATTCTAAATTAACTACTTGAGTACTCAATGCTTTACCTTTATAATGGAGTAGTTTTGTGACAAGAATCTATTCAAGAAAGGACACTCTAAACTTCAATGAGTTGTGGGCTTTGTGTATTTTAGAAGAGACAAGATTGAAGGGAAAAGATGACACTGAACCCGATGTAAAGTCTCAAGATTTTTTTGCTAGATCAAAGAAGAATGGAAAGTTTGGAAGGTTTGAACCTCGTCAAAAGTACAACAATAACAGAAACGATCAGCCACGTGGAAGACAAGATATGTCTAAATTACAATGCTTTGGATACAATGAATATGGACACGTTAAAAGAGATTTTCCCAAGGATACTCAAAATAGGAAGAACAATAAGAGGAAGGAAAGGAGTGAAACTCACATTATTGAAAAAAATTAAGAATGTAAAAAGAAGTCGAAGAATGAAGATCATAAGAATATCTATTATTGAAGAAATCCACTCTTACCAAGTTTACTAACAATTTGTTTTTGTCTTTTATTAGAAAATGGCAGTTAGAGTAACATATGCAGTTACATATGTAGAATAGTCTTAGATTTTGCAAATTATGGAATCGTGGAAAGAAGCATATAAGATTGGATGCATTAGATACTACATAGTTAGTTGCATCTCATTGGTAGAAGTCATTTAACAAGTAAGGATAGAAGGTTTTGGACCATCTAGCACTCCACAGTTCAAGCAACAACTTTTTGGAATCATGTTATAGAAATAGTCTTATAGCAGGAAAGGATCAAAAGGATCTTGGAAAATAGCATAACCATCATTATAATAAGGTTCCTTAGTATATGGAAAAATCATAGTGACATGGAAAGAGTATCTTCCACTTGAAGACTATGGAAGCAAGTGTCAAAGAAGCTTGAAGGTATGAAGATAGTAAAGTTGCAGCATGCAGGCATAATTGAAACATCTCTTAGCTTAAGAAAGGAATCTCATCTTCAAAGAAATTTAAAGTAGCAGTTCATTCAAAGGAATTCAACTACATGGTTGTCTGAAAGGAAGAGGTATGCATATCTTTAGAAAAAAAAGGCTCTTCATTAGAAATAAAGACTTATATCTCCAAACAATATTGAAAGAAGAGATGGATGCAAAAATATACTTGGAAGCATGAGTTTGGTATCTCTTGATTAGACTGAATAAGCCAAGACTCGTCCATATTGTTATTCATAGAAGCATGATAAATGAGCATGGTGATATTAACCAAAATCCAATATGGTCTCTTGAAGAACGTAAGCAAGATAGCAATGATAACTTCAGAGGGAGCTGTGAAGACCTTGATGGATGCAATATTGAAGCTTGTTGATTGGGTCGTTCCAAGAACACATTGATTGATGTTTAAAGGATGAAGAGCATGAAACACAGTATGAAGATAAACCATGTAAAGGGATGTTGATCTCAATGGGAGTAGATAACATAATTTGACATCATGACTAAAGGCTATTATGATTTAGTAACTCTGATATTGGTGATTTGTTTGAGATATGATTTGGCTACTTGGAAGAACATATTGTAGGAAGTATAGGCCGAAATGATAACAATTGAGATAATATGATGTATCTACAACTATTTTGGAAGACATGGATTAAGTGGACAACACTTGTGATGGCCTCAAAGAATATATGGCAGAAATATGTAAAGATGGGAAAGGTAGAAAATGGTTTGTTGGTCATGATGGATTCGATGTTGAAGTTCAGTTTCCTAGATGGATAGAGGGATATAGAATTAACTCTACATTTATTGGTTTGACAAGATACTTTTGATTACAAAATATACTAATGATGGTTGATGGAAAGTGATATAAAAGGTTGTTGGAAAGAACCCTGTCATGAAGATAGATTGAGAAATATTTTAGCTCCATAATATCCAAGAAGGTCAAAGCTTAGGTATGATATGATGATGTGAGATAAGGATTCCTACAACTACAACTAGATATCCACAAGAAGAACAAGTAATTGATGAATGAGACAAGATGAAGCTTATGGTTGTGTCTCCCTGGTTGAGAGGGAGAAAGGAACTACTTCCTGTTTGAGAGGGAATAAAGATTTCCTCCATGATTGGGAGGGAGTGATAAAGGACACTGTATTCTCCATGTGTCATGCACTAGGGCAAGACTAATAACCATAATTCTAGTGAAGGCACTGGTAGGAAGAATGGAGGATTCGATAAGAATCTAGGAGCAATACTTCTTAAGGATTTAGAATCCAAGATAGGAAGTAGTCCCGTGAACGAATACTCTTTTAAGGATTGGACAGGGTAACCAAAATAAGAGTAGTCGAAGAGAACCGATATTATTTGATTTTTGGGAATCCAAGATAAGAATAGTATTGTAAGGTCATACCTAGTGAACATTCGGATGGGGTATGTGCCTTTAGAGGCTGTGGTGTTGGTGTCCATATAATGTATGCCTCCCAAAATTGTGCTCTAATCTAGTGGAGAGTTAGAGCTTGTTAGTCAAGGCCTTGCTATATTGCAATTTGACAATGTTGGTCATGATGTTGATGCTTGAAGATGGCTTATCAATCCGACTCTTCTTATGAGAATATTTCAATTTGAGAGTATCCTTGTACCGATTGTGTAATTATGAATACCTCCCTAGTTAAGAGGGAGTGTTGGAAAATGTAACTAGTTTCGGTCTTCATAATTATTATTATGCTTGTGTCATCGTATATTTCATGTAAAAAACAAAAGAATAATTTTTTTTATTTCATTTTTAAACATAGGTTTCATGCTCAAGTCAGATTGTTATTTAGGTCAAGCATGTTCTTCATGCTTGTAGGGCTTATTGAGTTCAAATAATATGTGTCATGAGTCAAACTATTATACTTGAACCAAGTCCCATTTGGATTTTTAAGAGAAGCAAGAAAAAGAATTTTATTTAAGTCAAAATTGTTAATTTTGTCCCCACATGACCAAGTCGGCCCCGGAAGAGGCCCATTCAATCTCCTGGACGTGTATAAATACAATGCAACTCTTCCTCATTTGGATCATCATCAAGAAAGTTGGATTTCTATGTCAAGAAGAGAGAGAAAACTAGCAAAGAAGTAAAGGAAAAGTGAAAAAACCAAAAGAGATAGAGCGAGGGTCAAAGAAGGAAGAATTATGTGGCAGGTGCAAAGTTTATGCCCTAGTTTCTGCCACACATATGAAGTTACATGCCTACTGCAAGGGCAAAAAATTTCAAAAGTTACTACAAGTCTGAAAATCAAAGTTTAACCAAGGTTTAACTATCGTTGACTTGGTTGCATTTGAATTTATTAAAGAAGGATTGAAGGAGAGCTGACTTGGGTCTTGTCGGAGGTCTTGGTCTTGGATTTATCACTTCGATTTGATTCTATAGGAAGATAATATTTGATTTGGTTTTCCCCCTTGTGGGGTTTTTCCCTAGCTTGAAGCCTATCTATTGTGTTCAATGTATTCTTGTGATCTTCATTTTTATGTTTTGGTAATTGTTTGATGAAAGAGAGCATAATAAAAGTAATAAGAAGATAACACACATTCTCAAGCAATTATCAAGCAAGATAAATCTACCCTAATTCGCTGCCTTCGTAATTTATTAATAGTTTGCAGGGATAGGTCTAAGCAAGAGCATAAAAAAATGGTAGTAGAAAAGAGTTACAAGGCCGAGGAATGCTAAAATGGGACCTGTGGACTTGCGCTCTAATACCAAGTCAGACCTGGTATATGTTAACTCCAAAAAAAATGATTATATATTAAGAAGAACATTAATATATACACATAGGAGAGAGATACCCTTGGGATTCACATTCCAAGGTCTCTTCGTCTTCTTATTTTGTATTTACATATTTACAATATATTTGCCCAATCTTGGAGGATTAGGTGTCAACAGTAAAACTAGTTACATAAAAGAAACTTTGCAAATTCCAGCCATAGAAGCCTCAAAGTTAGTCATTGATTTGATGAATGGTAAAGTAAAACTCCAAAAAAACACCATTTCTCCAATCTTGGAAAGAATCAAGGCACGGAAAGAAAAGGTTACTAAAATTGACTTTCAACACATATATCAAGGACTTAATGTTCATGTTAGTGATCTTTCTAGGCAAGTTCTCCCCCACATACAAGTACTTTCATGAGGAAGGAGGAAGAGGTGAGATTTTGACATCCAACCATCCTTCAATCCCCACATGATTAAGTCTCTTTGATGAGATAAACCACATCAGAAGATTTCACTTTAGTGGGGATATTGGAACATTTAATGTTTTTTAATTTACTGGATATGTGAATAAGTTTTGGTACCAATAAACACTTAAATTTTGTTTTTTTTGGGTAAAGCATATGTTCTATATATGTTTATGATGTACAAAGAAATAAGATTCTTTTTAAATAATTATAATTTCATAGCCTTTTATATTTTTTTCTTTTTCTTTTTTAGCTTTTTAAGAGCCCTTTTTGAGTGCTTCCATGCACATTACAATGTATATTTTTCATTTTATTGAAACATAAAATAAACAAAATTTTCCTTGGGAAAAAATGAATGGTGCAAATCAGTAAAGGTGTTCAATGAAAAAAAATAGTTATCCCCCAAAAACCCATGTGTCCTTACTTTGGTTGCCTCCTCACTGAAATAAACATCATGTAATATCATCTATTACATACATCAAGGAAACTGGGATCACCCTACACTCTCCTAGAATATAATTTGATGAAACACGTATCATTGTTTGATGAGATAAACTAGATGTTCACCACAACCCATAATGCATGGTGTTCCTGATCCCATTGATGACTCTGATGTTGCATGGATTAATTTCTTCACCTTGAATGATATTGCCTCTTCAACATTTTTAGCAGGCCTACATCATGAAGGAGAGAACACATGTCAATAGACAAGGAGTGTGGGATAGTTTCCTGTGTCCCCTGCGCGAGCATAATCTTCTCTATGTGTGGTAGTATAACTCTTAAAGGTGTTTGGAAAAACAAACTTGTTAGAACAAATCATCATTCTATTTGTAATGTGAGTTTAAACGTAAATTCTCTATTACAAGAAACATAACAAATCATCATTCTATTTGTAATGTAAGTTTAAACATAAATTCTCTATTACAAGAAACATAACAAATAATCATTCTATTTGTAATGTAAGTTTAAACATAAATTCTCTATTACAAGAAACATCAACAATGCTTTCACATTGGAGCACCAATGACTTGTCATGCTTCTATAGCATTGGTGTTGTTATACTAAACATGTGAAATGATTCTCTTATGACATATAGACACATTGGCGCTTTGTTATAGCACTGGAGCCACTAGTGTGCTTTGCTCTAAATACGACACTATGATGGCACACAATTGGCAAATAAGTGCATCATATGTTTTATGGTGCAATACATAGTTTGGCCTTCTCACAATTGCAATTTTATACGAATATAAATGTATATTTTTGATGCATAGATGTGCAACAAAGTTGCCAACTTAATTGTAATTGTACCAAGTTCTCATTTTTGTAGAGGTTGCAAAAAATCATTCGATTTTGAAAAGTGTTAATGTAGAATTAACCTTTTTTTTGGAGCATATTTTTGACACTTTAATTTTTCTTAGGTATGGAGTATGAACAATTTTTTTAAATGTTAGTGATTTTCATGCCGATTTTGAAAAATGTTGATGTAGCATCAACCCCCTTTTTTTCTTGGGGGGGGTGGGGGGCACCGGGGGGGGTCTTATTTTTGACACTTTAATTTTTTTATGTATTAGTATGGATAATTTTCTTAAAATGTTGGTGATTTTCATGCTAATTATGAAAAGCGTTGATGCAATATAACCTTTTTTCGGGGATGACAATTTTTGACACTTTAAATATTCTTATGTCTTAAGCATGTTTTTTTTTAAATATTGGTTATTTAACCATTTTTCAAGTTGTCTCCTTCTTCTTTCATGAAATTCTTGTTTTTTAAGGGTTTTTCAAGTTTGTGTTTTTTGTTTTTCCTTGCAATGTTTTTTTGTAATGATTTTTTTTTTTTTACAAAGTTTAAACAAGTAATAAAATTAATTTTGGTGTAATGACTCTTTGATTTAAGTATTCATTTGAAGTTTTTTTTAGTCATGATATTTGGTTTTAATTCCATGACTGAAAAATGTCAAAATGGTAAGGTTTTTCGAAGTCTTCATATTTCATATTTAATGCCATGGTTCAAAAATGTCAAAATTTTAAGGCTTTTCAAAGTAATGATATTTATCTTTAACACCATGGTTCAAAATTGTTGGAATTTTTAGGTTTTTTGGAGCTGTGATATTTTATCTTTAACGCTATCATAAAAAACTATTAGAATTTTAAGGTTTTTTGGAGTCATGATATTTTATTTTTAACACCATTGCTAAAAAATGTTGGAATTTCAACAACAAAAAAATGTTGATGCAACATCAATAATTTTCGATTTTAGAGTGTTTTTTCATATTTGTTGCACAAAATAAATTACTTTTTAATGTCATTGTTTACAAAAAGATGTATTTAAATCCAAAAAAAAAAATGTTGATGCAACGTCAACGTTTTTCATTTTTCAGAGTGCTTTTTCATATTTATTGCACAAAAAATTGGTTTTTAATGTCATTGTTTAAAAAAAATTGGAATTTTAACCCGTATATATATATATATATATATATATATATATATATATATATATATATCGATGTAGCATCAATACTTTTCATTTTTAAGGTGTTTTATCATGTTTTTTTGTGCTAAAATAGAGGTATTTTGGGCTAGAGTTCTCGTTTTGAGAACTTCAATGGAATTTCCATATCAATGGTACACCCATACATCTCATGTGCAACAACGCGAAGAAAAGGGAAAATAAAGTTTATTATCATACATATGGTGCATTAAGAAACTAATGAAGCACTGAGGTAGTATGTCAATATTTAACCATGGGTGCATTGGACTACCAATGTGCTAAATAAGAAAATTATGCTTTGGAGTTGTAATGTAGGCCCAAGAGAAAGACTTATGTATCACATGCTACATGTAAAAAAAAGACGGAAATTCTTGCAAATGAAAAGGAAAGATAATCTCTCTCTCACACACACATCCAAGTGGACATTAGTGTCCACCCATATCTTCCATTAACTCAACATGGTTCTCCATCTTGGCAACTTTTTCGATCCTAAACTTCTAGGGCCATTTTGATGCCTTAAACAATGCTTTTGTCCATTCAAGGGCCTCGGGTTGTCATGGTTTATCAAGGCCTACCAATTTTGTGCTTCTTACTTAGATCTATCCAACGAGCTATTGTGTACCTCTAATGGAGATTGTATGCAAAAGTTGCACCCCAGGAAGTTGATGTATCAACTAATCGCTTTGGTGCTCACAATATATTTGGCACTTTATCTTATAGGGTTGGGTTTTTTTCCTCTTAGGGTTTACTACTTTATGTTAAAAGTCCATTTTCAACCTATTGTAATGGCATTTTGAGAATGAATATAGCTAACACCTCTCTCTCCATAAATAAGATACCACCTTTGCATTTTACTATCTTTTCTTATTTCTTTCATTAATAGAATCCAAGTTTCACTACATGACTATGCTTTTGCAATATTTTTGTATTTGTGTTCCTATCCACATTCTTTCCTTTCATTTCATTCTCTATACAATCTCTCTCTCTCGGCATGAAACCTTGGTTAAACCTAAACTTGTAAACTATTATTGTTACACTATCTGTCACTAAGGCTAAAATGACCTTTGTTGTGATGCTGATGATGATAGTGGTTAACATCCACTGAGACCAAATTGGTCTATCGGACCTATAATTTTCTTAGTTTTTAATTGCTTGGCTCCTCGTCTTTCTTGGCGAGATTGATGTTGTAGCTTTCTTTTTTTTCTCTATGGTCTTCCAACTTCTTGTATCTTGCATCTCCTTCATCTCTTCTGGGTCTTGGGACATTGGTGTCTTAGCTTCACGATCTATTGTGTTCGTCCTCTTGAAGATAGACAAAGAAGAAATTTGGTCTAGGAGATCTGCTTTGTTGTTAAATGAAGATTTATTTTGTGCGGTATTCGAATCCTCATAATTGTTGACGCTTGAGGGGTTGTCAAGTTCACTTTTTTGTTGCTGGGCGGAGCTTTCTCCCTGCTTGTCTTGAGATTTGTTTCTTTCTTGTGATTCAGAGTTTTCTCTAGAGTATTCTTCTTTGATGACGGTGTAGTGTTATTTTTGTGCTCCTTCCTACCATGTAGATTTGTGGTGGTTTTCTCTAGCAGAATTTTTCTAAGAGGCTTTTGGGCAATTTTTGGCTAGATGGCCCATCTCAAAGTAGGATCGACATCTGAAGAGGACACTTTCATAATCAAGTTTCTGGTTCCATGCATAGTCTTTACTTGTTAGGTTTATTTCAGCTGGGAATCTGGCGCTGAAGTCCATTTCCACACAGATGTGTGCATAGGTGGTTCTGGCATATTCCTCCGTTTCTGGGCACCTACAGTAAAATTTCCCAATTGCATTTCCATGGCTTTTAGCAAGGAGAGATTCCAGAGATGCAAGGGTAGGCTTGGCAATCTCACCCAAATTGGTGCTAAGGTTATGACTGTTGTTCAAGGATCGAATGATGGGTTCCATGGCTTCATGAATAGGCCTGAGTTTTCCCAAAACCAAGGGCCGGAATCTAGAATACATTGTCTGCTTTCAGGATTTTCAAAATCTACTATAAAGAAACCCCTAGCCCAGGGGTAGATATTAATTTCATCATAAATGACAGGCTTCCATACCTCCGAGATCCAATTATGGAGAGTTGTCAACCACGGCCAAAAACCATTGAACCGGCAGATTAGCGCACTTTCAGAAAACTTCAAAGCCTCATCGAGTGAGGCCTGGACCACCTATACAGTGGGAACTGGGGCTTCACTTACAATATGGGCAGGAGCTTGCCCTCCAGAAGTGGACGGAATTGAGCCAGCAGCCATTTTTGCGAAGCTGGGATCCATATTTGCTAGTAGAAAGCCAAGACCCAGCCGCAGAGAAATAAGGCAGAAGATTAGATCTAGATCTAGCTGCAGAAGATTAAATCTAGAACCCAACCGCAAAGAAGATTAGATCTAGATCTAGATCTAGCCATAGAAGATTAGATCTAGAACCCAGCAGCAGAGTTTCAGTAATTTTTTTTAATCTACAAGAAACCCTAGTAGGAAAAATCCTCCTTTTAGTACCGAGAATCAAATCCTGCTCTAGATAAAAATAAATCATCGACTTTCGGAGATGCCCACGTAAAGGAGGACTTGCTCACAGATCTATTTTCGTAGATCTAAAATCGGTGATCGTTATGGAGAATGATGAAAAAATAATGCTTAAGAAGAGCACCACATAGAAGCAGATCTGGAGCCGTAGATCTGCTCATGCAGAGACGGAAGAACCCAGCTGCAGAAGAGACGGAAAAACCCAGCGGCAGACGGATAAGAACCGCAGCCAGAGACAGAAGAACTAACGCAGCCGCAGAAGAAACGCAATCACAAACTAACGCAGCCGCAGAAGAACTAATGCCGAAAGACTATAAAATTATAATAATACCAAACTTTAAAAAGAAAAAATTATATTTTGATTTTGAAACATCTCTTAGATATCTGTTGGAGATAATGAAACACAGTTTATATGAATCTCGTTCATCAAACACTGAACATAATTTGCCGAGGTCCGAAGCACAGAAGCCCCGATCAGGGTCGCCAGGACCAAGTGCAGAGCTGAAGATGAGGAAATATCCATTAGAACTCTCTTAACAAATATTCTCCAGTTTGAAACAGAAATCTAAATTTATTCGACTCCTTTGGAACGTTGATAAAGCAAAAATTCTCATTAAAGTCTTTGAGATAACTATTCTTGAGCTCTAGTTAGAAACTCAACTGTATAAAGTATCTAGAAGCACTAGGAGGATGTTAAGCCTTGTCTCATATGGAAAGGCTAAGGCTTCATATTTGATTTCTCTTTTAATGATCAATTCCTTATGTCAATTTTTTTGTATTAAGGCAAAGTGTTGGTTAAGAGAACATGGTTTTTAATTTTGAGATTATTTAGAATATAGATCAACATAGTTAGGGACCTTTTTAATGCCCATATAGAGCAATGGATTCCTTGGCAATAACTGAAAGATAGGTAAAAATTGTTCAACATAGATAGGCTTATGCTTGACCAATAGAAGTGGGTTATTCCAGTTCTCTTTCCTTGACTATAGGCTTGCACTCTCTTGTAACTAGGTAAAAGGACTAAAATTAGAATAAGGTTGATGTATTTTTAGTTTACAAGTTTATTAACAATGATTAGTGGCACTTCCATTAACCTATGTTAGATACTCTATTGATCAAACTTTGGAGGCTTAAAACAATTAGATAACTCAACTTTGTTGTCATCACAATGTCTAAAAACCTTTTGTCAATTCCAATAAGGTTTACTTTACTTGGTACCTTATCCTTGAGGGCTTCGCTCTCAATCATTGGCTAATCACCTGAGCATCCTTAAGTCCAAATGTCCTCTTTTGTTTTGATAGAGAACCTCAAACATATTTTCTAGTTCTATGCCTATGCCATGTCAGTATGTTTGTTCACTAAAATTTGTGGCTAATTCTTGCTAATGTCAATTCCTTGGGAATGACTCTCTCATTGACCAACTTTGTGATCACTTGTTAGACATTATAATATTATCTTTCTTATCTTATAATGCTATAAGTTGTCCCAAATCATTGAATTCCATGTAGTTTGTTTTTTGCACCAATGAAAACCTTATGCAGAAACCCAAGAGATGCTTCTTGATATTCATGGATGATGTCCTCGATAAACTTATTGGCATATACCGACGTGCCTCTTAAATAGGCATTCAAATTGAGCACATGTTGACATGGAATTATCATATTCCTGAACAACATTTGTGACCATTGATTGAGCTCAACCCTTGGACTACATTATGACAACTTTTTCTAATGAAAACCTAAGGGATGCTTCCTTGCATTTGTGGATGCCATCTCTAGTAAACTTGTCACCATAGACTAGTGCAACTTATATAGGTGGATTAAAAACAAACTCTTGGAGCATAAAACTACATAAGTATTCAATAACATCGAGGACAATCGATTGAGATAACCCCATAAATTACAATATAACAACTTATAAAAATATAAGTATTATTTATTAGTTGGAAGTCACAAAATAAATATTGCACATGTAAAAAGTTTCTCTTAACATGACAATTCTTTGTTTTGACCCAATCTTTATATGCATATCATTGTTCAAGTTTAAAATGCTATAGTAAATGTGAGACACTTGTGCCATGCATTGGGGTATTATAGGGTATCCCCCAACGCCATGAGCAAAGATGCCCTCATTAACTCTCTAACCTACTTTTCATGTTTTAAATAATCATTAGGATTTAATGGGAGGCCAAGACATGTTGGTGGCTATGTAGCCTATGACAAGTGAAAGCACCACCTTATCAATATAAGCATTGTTGTTTATAATAGTAATGAAAATCATTTTTATAAAAAATGATAAGCATGTCTATTTTGAAATAGGGCTTCTAGAATTTTAGTTCAATTATCAATAATTATTAAGTGGATGGTATGAATTTAACCTTCATAGAATATTCTATAATATTCTTAGTAGTATACACAAATCAAAGGTTAAGATTTATTTCCAAAGTAGTTATGCCTTTTTTCCCTTTTAATTAAATTCATTAATTAAAAAAATGTCATATGAACAAGTGTCATCTGAAATGAGTTATGATCTTTTCGGAACGTGGTGTTTGATAATCCATGGCACTGGCCCATGGTATTGTAACAAAACCTATTTACAAATGTAGAATCTCCATGATAATGTGGGGGTGAATTTCCACGATTAAAAATATTGTTATATGTTTTTTTTAATGTATATATGTTTAACTTATATATATATAGATATATATATATATATATATATATATATATATATATATATATATATATATATATATATATATATATATATATATATATATATATATATATATATTGTGGAGTAAAAATTGAGAGTAGTCTAACTAATAGAGGAAAATGCTTTTTGGCCATAATCCGACAATACAATTTGAGCAAGATTTTGATTTCTTGCTATTTAAAATAAACTTTTGAAAGCATAAATGGATTCAACACCCTAAAAAACCCTTGAGACACTCGAACTTTGTAGATTAAAAAACTTAAACTTATGATTCTTAAAAATCTCTACCAAATTTTGGGCAAAATTGACTAGAAAAAGTGCTCGAAAAAGGGCCATTTCGTCTATTAGTTAGATTCCACGTAAAAATTGTATTACTTTATGAAAAGGAGATTACATGAAAATATGAGAAATTTAGATTGGTTGATCACTGAGGAAACTCAACCAAATCCAAAACAAGAAGACAAGTGAACCAAAGATTTAAAATATAAAATACATATACTGATTTTCCAGTCTTTGAGGCGAGAAATGGTCATCTTGGTTTTTGAAGGTATTTTCTTCCTTTTTTCTTGTGAATGGAAATCTATCCCCAGAAGTTCCTGAGAGTAATGACATGGAGACAATGGTTGCATTTTCTTAATGTGTTTCCATTTACAGAGGGTCTGCAACAATGATTGCTTCCTTATCACTGTCCAAGTGACCTAATTCATGAAAATGTTTATGTCTGCTCGTGGACAAAGCCAGGATCATGGTTGTGACTCTTTCTTCTCCATTCAAGGGCTCATATGAGAGTGGGGATATGGTGGAGTAGGAGGAGGGACTTCAAAGACTATGGGATGAGATGGAACCATAAGGGGCTGAGGTGAGGCTGAAGGACCAGATTTGGTTGCATATGCTTTTTGTTGCTACATGTTATCTTGCTTGTGAACCTAGGAATTATTAGATCCTTTTGGATGTTCTGGGTCTTACCTGTAGGTTTTAACCCCGTACAGAAATTACCTGCATACGAATTCTAGAACACATAAAATAAACAATGCGAGACAATAACACATAAAACACATATACACAGAGATTTTCCCCTGGATCCCAAAACCGGGACTACCAGTTTGATTTTTCATTATGTTCCTTTTAATGTTATAATACACAATTATACATGCTGAAGCATCCAACACCATGGACTGAAAACCATCGCGTCCAAAACCATGGACCGAAAACCATCGCGTCCAAAACCATGTGTGAAAATCATGCACAAAACCATAGCTGGGTCCGCCCAACCTAACATAGGTTCCAAAACCAAAATTTTCCGGGGCACTGCCCCGGACCCCATAGTGTGGGGTTACCTGCACCCCTCAAACCCCCTGTGACCCCCTCGCTACACAATCGGTGCAACGAAGGGGGGGCTCCGTCCCCCCTCTAACCCCCGAGTTAACTACGTGGGCTAGTCGTGGAAACAATATAACACAACCCAACATTACCATCCTCGATTATTTTTCTTAGCATCAAGGGGGGTGAGAATGCCCTTTAGAAAAAGGGAAATCATTATGGCTATGACATAGCTATTGATAGGAACTACCGCAGAAAGTCATGTTTTCATAATCCACCAACTGTAAAAAGGTTAAGCCATTCCAATTGATGAGGATCTTATCGGGAAACCCTTTGTTGAGGTCTATTTTGAAACACATATGCGTGCAAAGGCTACAATACCCCTCCCAAGCCTTTTCATATCTATCTTAATAAAACAACCTTGTGAGTTTGCTATAGAAGCCAAGATATTTAGAGTTAACAAATGAATGAGCATATTAGGAAGTCTTACCCAAAATAGAATGGCCAGAGGTGTCATGATTAAAGGGTTGAATTCAAGAAACCATGGTTGAAAGGAGATCCCAGAGTGGCCCCAAAACCAGAGTCCTTGATTAAAAAACTCTTTGACGATCCTCTCAATTTTTGAAATAAATGACGAAAAAACCCTTCAAACAGAAATATAGATCTATATTCAGGGACCACGTTTGATGCACCCATTATCGAAGCACAAATGTTGATGGCCAAAGCTCATTAAAACAAAAAATTATGGAATTCTTCTCATAGGATAAGCAACAAAGATTGAATTAGGAGTCTTTCACTTCTAGATTTGAAATATGTTTTGCTTGTTCTATAATAAAGGTTGACCTTGAGCGATCTTTGGTAGTAAGTTGCAAGAGACAAGGCTTTAGAGCATCCTTAAAGGATCGTGACTAGGAGGAAGAGGGCGCACCCCAGCATTTGGCTCCTCCATTCAATCTCGAGACTAGGAGGATTAAGGCGTCCTTGGTTATACCATAATATTTGAGCAAAACTCCTTCTTGACGCTGCCTACCCCCATGTAGGAGACGCATTGAGACGAGAGGGATTCCTATTCGATCTTGAACTTTGGATGTGACTGTAGAAACAAAGTTGATTGTTGTCACTTACAAATAAAGGGTACCCCTTGAGAGCGGTCTCACGAAGACTGAAAAGCTCGAGAGATCTGAAGTGATGACATCACCTTGGAGGAGGGAAGAACCTTAATGCAAATGAAATTCCCCATGGTTTAATGTATCTGCAGCAAATGCACTAGAATGAGGGAGCTTTGAATGAGGGGAAGAATCCAGAAGTTGAAAAATCCCTGAGAGACAAGACGATGTCTGAAGGCTTTAGAGTTTCTATCACATTCAAAATTAAATAAAACTTTTCTTTTTATTATAATAACTAGTTCTTATTTATTGTTAATTATTATTATTATTATTATTATTATTTTAAATAAAGTTATAATTTAGTTAACTCTTATCATTTTTTTTAGCAACATGAAAAGGATAATGAAGTAAATGTTTTTATACTTATTATAGATTGATGTTTATCGACATTTACCAACCATTTAATTTATATGATTCCACTAATTCTTTTATTATAACCACAAAATATAATTATTGCGCCTAGAGCCACTCTCCAACCGAGTATAGGAGAAGATGTGTAAGCGTAAATGTTTGGTAAAATTTAACATTTAAGATAAGCATTTAACAAAAAAATAATAATATAATGTTGACTCAACTAACAAATAAAATCATATAATATATATAATGTTATTATGCCTAGAGTTGCTCTACAACCCAATATGGGGTAGATGTTAAGCGTAAATGTTTAACATTAGTTTTATTAAAGTGGAAATTATATGTCGGTTCAATTAAAAAATAATAATAATAGGTTAAAAGTAATATCCAGACGAGTATGGTGGAGATGTTGTAATGTAAACATTTAAATAAATAATTATAAGTTACATTGGTCAATGCTAAATCAATAATGGTTGATAGACAAATCATCTTTTTTCTAAACTAGATAATTAAATTGCTTGCTCAAGCCAAATAACTTGCATAAATTTTGGTGGGTAGTAGCCACCAATAAATCTACACATTTATAATTTTACTCCTACATAAGTGTTGAAGAAGAGAGAGTTCATAGAGTTTTGGAGGATGGGGATTTTCGGACTGATGGAGATGGGGAACCCTAGGTGGAAGGTGCCTGATACAGGCTAGGGCTAGTTGCAGAACCTGTGTTGATGGAGGTTTCCCTTACTCCGTACTAACTTGCATGGAACTTGATACCGTTTAGCTCTGAAGCCATCACTTGAACCCTGTTTGGTCTTCGTTGCTGCCCTATTATCCCGTGACCTAGCTGCGACACCCATTTTTTCTCCTCAGCTCAGTTCCATTTATCGACAATCTTCCTCTCCCGGTGGCAGCTAGCGTGTTGCTCTCGGCAGGCAGTTATGGAGTTGGATGTGGTTGACTATTCTTAAGACCCTCTCATTGATGTCAGCATCTGGACAAGCCACCCCATCAACTTGAACAGAATGTTTCCCCTCAGCAGTGAACTGTTGGATGCCATTCCTATGTTCAATCTTGAGAAAGAACAACTTGGCATGAGACCATTGTGGGTTAGATTACCAAGACTGCCCCTGCATTTTTGGTCTGAGGATATCTTCAGGCGCATTGGAAATGCCCTAGGCACCTATCTGGAGCATGATAAATCATATCTAACCATAGGCATCATGGCATATGCGAGGATACTAGTCCATCTTGACACCAGGGATGGGTTGCAGGAGCATATTACTCTACTATGGAGACACTTCTCGTGGGTTCAGATCCTCGATTATGAAGGGGTTCCTTTTAGATGCAGACGATGCCACAAGGTGGGTCACTTATTCAAGGACTGTCCCCTAAATGGAAAAGCAAGGGCAGTAGACAAGGGCAATATGATTCCCTCCAAGGTAACCATGGAACCTGAGCACCATACATCCACAGAGGCGGCAGTGACAACAACAGTCAAGGGAACATCGAAGAAGCGCGGCAAAGCTCCCTATCGACCTCCCTCTCCACCACTGACCAGGGCTAGGGCAGCGGCTGCAGCTGCGCTTACTTCGGGTATGCCCATATCAACCCCTTATACTTTGAATTTCTCTAATTCTTCATGTTTTATTGCATCATCCATTACATCATCTGTTGTTGATCATCGAGGCATCGCTTTTTCCTCTCCTCTCCCCAAATCTTTGGCATGTTCCCTGCAACCTCCGCCCCCCACCTTCTCCTGCACCCCCCCATCCTTTCCAAATCCGACCCCATCTGTCCGCTCCTCGGACTCTAACCAAGGATCTCTCACCCACAGTTACCCCCTCCGCTCGCTCTCCAAATCACAACCCCCTGATACCATGGGCATAGGCATGGTAACTCCTACCATCCCCCCGAAACCTCCTCGAGGCAGACCCTCCTCCTTATCCAAAGCTAAGCAACAGGCAGAGGAGGAGATTGTCTCTAGTAGACAGCTCACTATTGACCAGGTTCTTAGAGCACAAAACTCCCTGGTGCCATCTCCTCCATGAAGCTGCTCTCCTTTAACTACAGAGGGTTAGCTAGCCCTATTAAAAAACTAGCTCTTCGTAGGCTCTTGAGTACTGAATCGGCAGATGTCATTCTCCTTCAGGAAACCCTGGGCCTAGCCGAGGTCATCATACATCTTCTAGAATCCATGTTACCTGGTTGGACGTTCCATGCCCTAGATGTTAATGGACGATCAGGTGGCATTGCTTTGGGCATCAATTCTAGGACTATCAGACTATGTAATATTTGGGGAGGTATCAGACACATTGGGGCGGACATTTACTCATCTGAACTTGGCTCTGACATCAGACTCCTCAATGTTTATGGGCCATGTCAAAATCATGGAGAATTCTGGGAGCACCTTCTGAATACCAATCTATTACAAGTGGATAATCTAATACTTGGAGGAGACCTAAATTTCTCAATGGGATGCTCCGAATCTTGGGGTCACCATGCCTAGATCGACCCTCTATCTGCCTTCTTCGAGAACATCTTGGAGGACCACAGACTCATTGACATCCCATCTGTGAGAATTCAACCTACTTGGAGGAACAAAAGAACTGGGGAAGATAGCCTTGCCAGAAGACTAGATCTCTTCCTTATCAAAGAGCGAATGTTGAGCATGGACTATAACTTCAGACAATGGGTTGGATCGGGGGGTATCTCAGACCACTCGCCGATATACCTCGAAATAAGAGGTGGCCTAAATAAGCCAAAAGCTCCTTTCAAGTTCAACTCATCTTGGCTGAATGATGCAGCCTATATAAACATGGTTACTGATTACTGGAGGACACACCCTCCTGCTGCTTGTGGGAATATAGCTGAGGGTTTTGCTCATAACCTTAGAGAGCTGAAAATATTATCAAAAATTTGGGCACACAACAAAAGACTGAGGGATGACCAATCCCTAAGGGACACTGAGGCGGAGATTGCTGCTATGGAAGAGGAGCAAGGGTGGGGTCATTCAACCCCTGAGCAGAAGGAGAAGCTATCAACCTTAGTAGCACAGAGAAGCAAAATCTTAAAGGACAGGGAAGAAACTTGGAGGCTGAGAAGCAGAGCCATTTGGCTGCTCGAAGGAGATGATAATACTAAATTCTTCCACAAATATGCAAATGGGCGTAAAGCCATCAATACCATCTGGCATCTGACAAATGAGCAGGGGATCCGAGTAAACACTTTCCAACAATTAGCCACCATGGCCACATCCCACTTCAAGTAGCTATATAAAGCACCCCCCAATGCTACGTTGGCTGAAATCATCAGAGTGGCACAACTCTTCCCTCGATTCGTGGATCAGGAGGATGTATTGGAACTCAACAAGGAGGTCACTATGGGCAAGCTTGAGGCTACTCTGAAATGGTTCAAGCGCGACAAGAGCCCTGGACCAGATGGATGGTTGGTGGAATTCTATATTGCCTTCTTTGAACTTCTGGGGGCTGACCTGCTCAAGGTTATTGAAGATTGTCAAATCTCTGGGAGAATGTACGAGGCCTTCAACTCCACTTTCATTGCCCTCATCCCCAAATCAGATAATCCCGGTTCATTTGATGACTTCCGCCCCATCTCCCTCTGCAACTGCGTTTATAAAATCATTGCAAACCGCCTTCGTCCCATCTTATCCTCCCATATTTCCTCAGAACAGTTCGCATTCCTCCAGGACCGACAGATACATGAAGCTGTTGGAACCGCTCAAGAAGTGATGCACTCTGTCCAGATAAAGAAACTGAAAGGTATGATCCTCAAGGTAGATCTCTCCAAAGCATTTGATCGTGCTAGCTGGTTATACATCCGAATGCTCCTAACTCATCTCGGCTTTCCCGTTGACTTCATTCAATGGATTATGTGTTGCATCACCAACATATCTTTCAGTGTACTCATAAATGGATCAGCATCACCATTTTTCCACTCAGAAAGAGGACTCAGACAGGGATGTCCTCTGTCCCCATTATTGTTTTTGCTTATTATGGAAGGGCTCAACAGACTGATAAGGGAAGAGCACAGCTTGGGCAGATTACAAGGAATCAGGATTGCTGACAGATGCATTCTGACTCACTTACTTTTTGTAGATGATGTAATGATTTTTCTCAACAGTGGCATTGGGGACTTGACAAACCTACAGAACACCATGGCATTATTCAGAACTGCCATAGGAATGGAAATCAATAACTCCAAATCCACGCTCATAGCATCGGGGTGCTCACCACATGAGATTCAGTTTTCTTTACATAGATTTCCATTCACTCTGCTACAAATGGAGGATGGACTCAGGTACCTGGGGTACAGACTGAAACCTCTTGGATACAAAATAGTTGATTGGACTTGGTTAATTTCCAAGCTTGAAAAAAGACTCAACATCTGGCATCATAAATACCTCTCAAGAGCAGGGCGACTTGTTCTCATAAAAGCGGTACTTGAAGCTACCCCTGTATACTGGATGTCACTGGCATGGATACCTCGGGGCATTTTGACAAGAATACAAAACCTCTGCTACAGATTCCTTTGGAAAGGCAAACAGTCTGGGAAAATTTTTGCCTGGGCCAAATGGGAATCGCTCGCCCTACCTAAGAAATGGGGAGGATGGGGAATCAAAAGGCTAGATGATTTCTCAGCTACGCTGGTAGCCAAACTTGGATGGCACCTGATTACATCCAGCAGCTTATGGACTAGAGTAACTTTTTCGAAGTATATATCCCCCCTCAACCTGATGGATTGGATCTGACTACCAAGTTGGAATAAGACTGGAATCTCGATCATATGGAAAGCTGTGATAAAATCCATGCCAATTATACGTGATGGGATCACGTGGAAAATCCAATCAGGTTCATCAATCCGCATTGGAATTGACCCCTGGATTGGTTGTGGTAACGCTCACAGACTTCCACAAGATCTTCTGCTTCATCTCAACAATTTTGGCATCTCTCTTATCAGTCACATAGCAAACCAGGAACACACCACTATATTCCAACAGGCATGGAAATCTGATCGGAGCCTGCATATCCCTCTGACCTGGCACCATCATTGGAATGAGTATATAGCAGCGCTGACAGAATCGCACACCAGAGTCACTGAAGGGGAAGACGAGATTATCTGGGCTCGCACAAAGAATGGCTTATACTCCCCTAAAGAGGGATACCTTTGTATTATTGTAGACCATCAATCCCCAACAGTAGCTCTATGGTGGAAGCACCTATGGAAATTGAAGGATCCCCCGCAATCTAGATTATTCATGTGGACTATTATGAGAAATAAGGCACCCACGAGTGACCATCTAGGTGTTGTCTATGCAAAAACAATTCTGAAACTATTGATCATCTTTTTCTCACTTGTCTGATTATTATAGACCTCTGGAACTCCACCCTCTCGGCCATCAACTCCCAATGCTCATGGCAGGGTAGGACTGTGCTTGATGCATGGATCGTATGGTGGTCCACTGCGACCTCAAACAAAGAAAGGAATCTCCCCCTTCTCACTTTCTGGGCAATTTGGATTGCTCGTAACCATTGCATCTTTCAGGATATCATTCCACATTGGCCATCCATCATTGCCTGCTTGCTGGCTGACTACAACTCCCTCCCAGAAGAAGATAACATTCCTGCCCCTAGGAACATTGCCCCCGAGATCATAAACAGAGAACAACCCCGGGCATACTTTGATGGCTCAGAATAGGAAGCTGGGTGCCGGGGGGTGCATTACTATACCTTACTGACTCTCATTTTTATAAAATACAAATGGGACTGGGAAGGGGAACCAACAACTTCGCCGAGCTGCTCACTCTAAAACACCTCATACATTTTGCTCTGGAAAAACATTGTAGGACCATCCAAATTTTTGGGGATTCAAAAATTGTGTGCAATTGGATAAATAATAAATCAAACTGCACTGCGTTATCTTTGAGAGCCATTCTAGAAGAAGCTCATAGACTCATCACACACTTTGATCACTTTGTTTGTCGCCATATCTACAAGGAGAGGAACCAATCCACTGACCAGCTTTCCAAGGAAGTGGCGAACCAGCCTCGTGGCTCATGGTTGATCCTGGAGCAGAGGGACGGGGTACATTACCAGTACTATCGCCATCCATACATGGATATTACTGCATAACTGGCTCTGAAGGTGCCATTTTATTTACTTGTTTATAGTATTTGTATTACGTTATCAGATGTACATACATGGCGGATATAAATACTCCCTACGTGTAGTTTTTTTTATCTTTCTTTTGAACACTACAAAATATTTATACTCCCTGCATAGAGAACATAGATCTACATTTTTGATACTCTTTTTGTTGACTGGCAATAGCCACTCATACAACATATGCAAAATTCATCTACAATATGTAATTTTCTATTATGAATGAAAGTTACGATTTTTCCAAGAGGAAAAAAAGTGTTGAAGAAAAATTAAATAATGGTGGGAAGTAACTCATGTAAGTATATTTTTTATATCTTATTCCTATCTATCTATTTTTTATGCAAAGGCTTGCTTAAATTATGGTGGGAAGTAATTGATAGTAGATATGTTATTTACTTGAGTATAAGTTATTTTCAAGTATTTTATTTTTGGATGGTTTTCTTGCAAAACTTAGAAATAAAAAAACCACTACACAAATATCTAAAAATGATGCATGAATATTGCAACCATATCCATTAATTATGGCATAAAATATGTAAGACAATTATCCACATGGAATTATATTGTGCAAAGGTTGTAATAAGACCTTCAATTTATGGTCCAATCAAATGTTTGAAAAATATTTTTTTAATAATGTTGAAAAATAAATATTTATTTTTCAAAGTTTAACATTATAATTTACATTGGTCAATGCTAAACTAATAGTGATCAATATACAAATAGACAAATCAATTGTTTGAGTCATGCCTTGGAATGGACTAATTTATAACCATATTTAAATTTAATTAGTAAGTACATAAAAACTTAATACTTATAATAAACTTACAATATAACAAGTTTCTTAACCATGGATATCCACCACCACTTTACCATAGATATTAACTTGTAAATATGGTTTGCTAAAATACCATGGATTATCAATACTATATTCCAAAAATCTTAACTCATTTCACAATAAAAAATTAAAATGTGAAATATTTTAGACGTTACATATAACATTGATACATAGAGTGAAAATTCTCCATCATATGGATGGAGGGGTGATAGAGCGGGGAGAGAGGAGGGGAGAGAAGGAGAGAGGGAAGGGATAGTGACAGAGCTAGCTGAGGATGGAGAGAGAGAGTGATGGGGATGAGAGAGATAAAGGGAGTTGTAAGAGAGAGGGAGAGAGAGAGGAATGAAGAGAGAGAGGAAGGGAGGGAGAGGAGGGAGGGGAGGGGGCTGCAAGGGGAGGGAGAGGAGGGAGGGGAGGGGGCTGCAAGGGGAGAGAGGGAGGGAAGAACAAAGACATAGAGAGATATAGGTAGAGAGAGAGAGTGAAAAGGGAGAGATAGAGACTGATCCAAATCTTTTTATTTCATTGATGCATACATAATTGCATTTAAAAGAGCATGTAACAAAGTAACATAAACACATGAAAAGAAGCAGAAATCAAAAGCAACCATGAGATCAAAGGCACATGACAGTTTGATGTCATATTTCACCCAATGTGGACTACGTCTATAGGCCCTACTCAATGTGGGGATACCTCTTTCATTAAATGGCAGCAGAAATAAATTACAATCAGTTACATAAATGACCTTTATACCTCCATTTCCCGCAACAGTATGAAAATGAAAATTTCAGATGTAGAAAAAAACATCTATGTTGAATTCGTGGCACGAAATCATGTCAAACGACTATAAACTTGACCCTGTTATGAGAAAGTGACTTCTGGAGCTCTAAGGAATATTTTATTTTCCTTCAAGATTCTCTAGGAATCTTTCTCGAAAATCATGCCCACCTGGGCACAGTTCGGATTAGGGTGCGCTCCTCCACCTGCAACTCAACACTCTCGGTTCCGCTGGTCAGATCTTTGCCTGCTTTGCCCTCGGTCGAATGCAATGTTGGTCTCTTAAATAGGGTTTCGGGCGTAAGTTCCAAAGTTGCCCTCTTAGGCAGTGAGCAGTCAACCAAATTGGTTGGGGGCATGCCTGAGTTCCAACCCTGCAATTTCCCCCAAATTGGCATGCTAGTTACGAAATATTAACGTTTTTGGTGTGCAGTTATGTGTTGGCACATACAATTTGGGGCTGCCCCGATTCGCGGGCCGGCCCACCTGCCCGAGTGGGTTCGAACCCCGTTGGCTCCACTGTCATGTGGGTCGTTGGTCCATATATATGGTATATACATATTATATGGTTGGCGTTCAGTTAGTCGGATTTTATAATATATATAATATAATATAGTTGGGGTTCAATTGGCCGGATTTGACTGTCGGTCAACTGACCCCTTTTTAAATATTTTTTCGTTATAAAAAACGAATTAGCCAAAAAAATTGATCAGTTTTTTGGGTTTACTGGAAAAATTAAAAAGACGACAAATTCACCCATTCCGACTACCAGAATCCATCGCCAATAAGTTCCAAATTGTTGCCTCATTAGTGGCTACCAGCGGGCCTAGTTTGACCAAAACTTTGACTGGCCATAACTTTCACATACGAATTCAGATTGAGGTGTCGTTTATGCCATTGGAAAGCTTGTGACGAGATATTCGATCTAACTCTAGTTTCACTTCAATCCAATATATATATATATATATATATATATATCTATATATATATATATAGATATAGATATATCTATATATATATATATATATATATAGATATATATATAGATATAGATATATCTATATCTATATATATATATATTATATATATATATTTGAGCTTTTCCAAAGCCATTTATGACTTCAAAGCGTTCCTGGAGCCACCTAGATCATTCCTCTCCATTGAGGAGCTTTTGGTCCTCCAAAAGCATGAACACATCTTGCAATCTGCATGTGTCCTTGTCAAACCACATTTTCAATATCTGCATTCCATGCAAATCTGTCGTACATTCTTTACAATTACATACAAAACCAAACATGATTCAAACAACCCCATACTTTCCAATAGTTTATAACGCACTCTTTGGTTAAGTTTACATCATAACATAAACTAATACCCCGACTATCAACAAAAGGAAAAACATCATTGTTGCTTTAATAAGCGATGGAAAATACATCATCACTTTTACAATTATACTACGACACATGATTTACAAAATGTGGTCATGACAAGCTACTATATCTAGTAAAACTATCTCTTACTCAACAAAGTAAATGGGTCATCTCCCCATGGCAGATTCACTTATTGAATATCTTCAGTAGCTGGTTCCTTCATAGGGGCTTTCTGGGCATGGAGTATCTGACACGTGGCTTTTTGGTGTCCATCCTCGTTGTAGTGACCACAATGATTTTTTCTCCTCCAAATTTTCTAGATCATCTTAGAATGCTTACTTGTTGTGCGCCTCCGGTAAGTGCCCGTGGAATTCTCACTATCACTGGATTATGATGGCATGCTCTCATCATCTATCTGTTGAAAATAACATTGCTATAGATAGCATTTCAGGATATATTCCAATTTTAATTTGTCCTTGAATTAAAACTGAGAATTAAAATTCGAATTTAGTCTCACCAGTTGTTTGAAAGATAATTAATTAATTCATCCTGAGTTAATCAGCTGGAGAAATCCAAACATGAAGTGTTTGTGAAGTCATGCAAAAATTATCCCTTTGATTGAGGAAGTTATCGCTCAATTAAGGAGATAAGGATGAGTTGTAATTAGTTAGCTCAGTTAACTGAGTTAAGTCCAGTTAGATTAGTTCCAAATAGTTTTTTGAACTGATTGTGAGTTCAGTCAGTTAATGCATGCATCCATGAAACTAGTTTACTCCAGATAACTGAATATTTTCTCATAAATAACTCATGCATGTCAGTTCAGACAAAGGCCCAGTTGAGATTAAAGGCAGGGACAATGTACTATCAGTTGCAAGAATTTTCCTATAAGAAAATCTCTTGCATGCAGAAGGAATTCATTCCTTGAGGATTACACAGTTTTACAGTGTGTTGGAGCAGTGTGTGAGACCAGTGTCACACAAGGTTACAGCAGGAGCACCCAGGGAAAACAATGCAAGGAAATAGGAGGCTTGGAGGATAGAGGGAAAGGCATATGAGTTGTCTAGTCTGTCTATGAGCAGTGAGAGGGATTGTATTGAGAGTTGGATAGCTGTGAGAGCTAAAGCTTTGTGTAATCCTGAGATATTTCCACTTGTATGATAATACAGATAGCGAGGTTTTTAGCTGAGGCTTTCCCCAAAGTATTCTTCTGTGTTTCATGTGTGATTGATTCTTCTTCTCTGTTATATGTGTTCTATTTGATCTTGCTCAAATCGATTAAGCTTCCGCAAGTTTGATTGTAGAAGTAGATTAAGTATTTTGCTTTAGTACATTGCATAATCAGATTAATCTACAGTGAGAATTTCTACATGGTATCAGAGCTGTGAACAACATACTGAGAAGGGAAAAGTCGAAGTTTGAAGTTCTTGATTGCAGGTACAAAATCAAATTCTTATCACACCTCTAAGTTCACTAATGGCGTTCAATGGCTTGAGACTCGAGTATGCAATGGATGGAATCTCGAATTTTATAGCATGGAAGGATTGCACGGAAGTGGTATTAGAAGACAATGGTTTGAAGGATTTCATTGATCGAGAAATCCCCAAGCCAGCAGCAGCTAATGCCCAAGAATTGGCGGAATGGAAGAAGTGTGTGGCGAAGGCGAGGAGGATTCTTCTGGAGGGAGTTCGAGACCATATTGTCTCGAGTCTCCATGGGAAGGAGACTCTGTTCTCAATGTGGAATACATTGAAGGACCTATAACAGAACAACATCGACCAAAGGAAACTGGCGCTAAAGTACAAGCTTCAGAAAATCAAGTGTGAAAAGGGTGACACTATTTCTACATATCTGAACAAGCTCACCACCTGCAGAGATGAGCTTGGAAGTGTAGGAATAATGACAACCGATGATGATATGGTGAGTCTTGCTCTCCTCGATCTTCCTAAGAGCTGGCATAGCTACCAGGACTCAATGAATGGAAGAGAGAAACTATTGGATTGGGAACGACTGTGGTCGGATCTGATGCAGGAGGAGATCAAGAGGAGCACCAGAGATGGTTCTTCATCTAAGCATGATGATGAAGAAAATATAGCCTTAGATAGTAAGGCAAGGAAAGGGAAAGGGAAGGCTTCCCATTCCAAATCGATTTCTTCTCATGGTGGGAAGAAGATTGACAAATCTAAAGTGAGATGCTTTAATTGTCATGAGGTGGGCCATTATGCAACTAATTGTCCATTGAAGAAATCCAAGAAGGGATCCTCGAAGGGATCAGAAGGTGAGGCACTGGCCTCTCAGTTTGAATTGGATTTTAGCCTTATCACATGCATGGTTTCATCAATGATGGGTTGTGTTTGGTACCTGGACAGTGGAGCCTCATTCCACATGACCGGCGATAAGAGTTTATTCAGTACCTTGGAGGAGAAAGACCTCAAGATGCGCATAGAGATGGGTGATGATGGAAAGTACCGTGTTTCAGAGGGAGAATGGAGCTCCTCTCACCTTGACTGATGTAAAATATGTGCCTGGACTGAAGAAAAACTTGGTAACGGTCGCGATGTTAGAAGACTGAGGTTATGATGTAGTCTTCAGTAAAGGAAAGGTGTTCCTTAGACACATAGCCACGGGTTAGACCAAGAGGATTGGGATTCGAGTGAAGAATATCTACAAGCTGGAGGTAGATGACTGTGCTACATTGAGTTCCAGAGCAGAATTGGTGCAAAGTCAAGATATCGGCAAGTTATGGCCTAGAAGGTTGGGACACTTGCATCATGGGACCTTGAAGATAATGCAATAGATTTCTACCAGACTTCCCAAAGGTAAACTTGAGCAAGTGGACACATGAAAATGTTGTACCTTGGGTAAGTATGCAAAATCTTCCTTTCATGATCGAGATAGTCGAGCTGAGGCGATCTTAGAGTGAGTTCATACAGATGTGTGTGGACCATTCTCAATAGCCTCCACCGCGAAACAAAGGTATTATGTGATTTTCATTCATGGTTTTTCTCGTAAATGCTGGATCTATTTCATGCAGAAGAAGGATCAAACCTTCTCAAAGTTTTGTGAGTTCAAAGCTTTGGTTGAGAAAGAATCAGGGAAGAAGATTAGGGCCTTAAGAAGTGACAATGGTGGAGAGTGAGTCTCTCAATAGTTTAATGACTTCTATGCAGCAGAAGGAATTAAACGAGAGTTGATGGCACCCCATAACCCACATCAGAATGGGGTGGCCGAAAGGAAGAACAGAACAATTGTGGGGGTAGCTTGGGCGATGTTGCATGACCAAGGCCTACCACTTCATTTGTGGGTTGAGGCATGCAACACAACAATCTATTCGCATAATAGAAGCCCGCATTGCATTCTTGGGATGAAGACACTAGAGGAAGCTTTCTCCTAGAAGAGACTAGATGTGAGTCACTTCAGGATCTTTGGCTCATCGGTATTTTGCCATGTGACCAACGATGCCTGGAAGAAACTTGAGCCAACAGATGAGTTGGGAATACTTGTGGGGTACACTGATACACCTCACAACTATCGAGTGTACATGCCTACCAGTCGGAGGACGATGGTATGCAAAGATCTAAAGTTTGATGAGAATAAGGCCATGCGAGTTTCCCTTGAGAGGGAGCTCCAACTACAGACTGTGGAGGAACTTTTGTTTCCTAAGGAGGAGGAGCCTCAGACTGATGTGGAGACATCCACTCAAGCAGAGTCTTCTAGAGATGGGCGGAAGTGAACGAGAGAAGATGACAGGTTGTTATCGGATGCGAGAGAGAATGTGGGAGAACCATCTTCTCAGCGCAAAAAGAGGAGTCACCTGATAGGTACACTAGATACATGGCCCTTGTTAGGGAATGTGTTGAGACCGAACCATCTTCCTTTGAGGAAGCAGTGCAGCAGTTGATTTGGGTTGATGTTATGGTGGAGGAGTATGGCTCCATAGTTCGGAACAATGTTTGGGATGTTGTTCCAAGACCGGAGAACAAGTCAGTTGTGAGTTTCTGTTGGATTTACAAGGTAAAGCAAGCTTCTATTGGTAGTGTGGAGAAACATAAGGCAAGGTTTGTTGCCTGTGGTTTCTCACAGGTCGAGGGGATCGATTATGATGAGACTTTTACTCCTATAACAAGGTACTCATCTATTAGATTGATGTTGGCACTATCAACATAGATGGGTTAGAAGATCCATCAGATGGATGTGAAGACTGCATTCCTCAATGGCAAGATTGAGGAGGAGGTGTATATAGAGCAACCGAAATGTTTTTAGACCTTCGATCGTGAGTCGCATGTGTGCGACTCAAGAGAGCTTTGTATGGGCTAAAGTAAGCACCTCATGCTTGGTACACCAAGATCGACAACTACTTCATCAGGTTGGGCTTCAAAAAGAGTGAAGTGGCTGCGAACTTGTACCACATCATGGCAGAAGGTAAGTAGTTGATCATTGTTCTTTATGTTGAAGATCTGATATTGACAGGTGATGATTAGTTGATCATGTCTTGCAAGGAGGACCTTGCAAGAGAGCGTTGGAAATAACACAGAGAGGGTGGGGTGAATCACTATTAGCAAATCAATAAATTTTTCATTTCCATAATCAAATTCATATACGCTACTTTAGTTAAGGGAACTCGCGTGTACATGCAACAATGTTTAATGCAACTAGCGTATATCCAACAAACTTATGATTCAGTTAATTCATCATATGTTGATCTTTAATCAGTGCATCAGAACTTCATTAACCATATAAACAGTAACCAGGTGCAGTAAAAACAGAACAGATCATCACACATAAGAAACACACAAGAACACCAAGATGTAAGGTGGAAACCCAATGCGGGACAAAAACCACCTACTGTTGTCTTCCTTTTGATTTAAGAAAAACCTGTTTACAATCTTGTACTGGCACAAACTCATACCAGTACGCAGGCACCCACCTGCAGAAGGCTACAACCTTCTCTCATTTTCTAGCTGCTACTAGAAGGGAGCTCCAACCCCCTGGCTCTTGTACTGGCCAATATGTTTACCAGTACGTAGGCGCTAGCCTACTAAAGGCTCCAACCTTCACTCTTCCTCCAGGGACCACGTTTCATAAATTTTCAGACTGGATACTCCTGGATCACAACACCAATATATGAAGGCCACGTTTCATCCAATTTTCATACTGGACCCATCAACAACATTGAAGCTCAAAAACAATCACCACTGAACATTCAGAATACTGTCATCAAAACACAGTCACCAGAACACAGAGCAGAACCCAGAACTCTGCAACACCCACTAGAACCAATTGCAAATTTAGATATCACATTTCATAATGTATATGCGACTCTGATGAACCGAACCAGCGTGTATACGCGCTTTTACCAAAGCGAACCCGCATACAGATCTGCAAATACTAACTTAGCACTTCACAACTATTTTAGAATTCAGCCATACCCAGATCATAACATTTGCAGAATAAAACATGCGTCAGTGTTCAGATCTAGTCTATCAATGATCAAACCACATAATGATAATACATTCCAAGCCTTATGATTCTGATCCATCATACATCATCATCCACATAGGTGCATCCTTGGTTCAGATCAAGCAAAGCATCACAAACCCATAACCTGCATACTAGATCTCACACTTCATTAGATATTCAATACTTGCACACCTGGTCTAATGATCTTCTCCTCCTTTTATAGATTTAGGCCTTTCTCAATACCATGGTCCAAAACCACTTAGGACCAATACCTTGGACCAAATACCTAGGGTCAATACCTCGGACCAAATACCTTGGACCAATACCATGGACCAAATACGTCGGACCAAAAATTAGTTTTCCAACATGTACCTGCCTTTCCTTCTGTGAAACTGCGTGTGTACATTATACGCTCCTTTTGTTTTGTTAACTCGCGTGTATATGCTCCTTTGTCAAGGTGAACCTGCGTATACCTCTCTCTAATCATTAATTCTTTGCTATTGATCTGTTGCACTATGATCTGTCATCTGAGTGAGTCGCCATCAAGGACAACACATGTATCATAATGCCAACAGAGAGTTCGAGATGAAATACATGGGTCTCATGCACTACTTTCTAGGCATGGAAGTGTGGTAGAAGGATGGGGAGTTGTTTGTGTCTCAAGGCAAGTATGCCAACGAGATACTTAGGAGATTCCACATGGAGAAGTACAAGCCAATGCAGACTCCTCTAGCAGGTAACTAGAGGAAGGAGGATGCTACTTCAGAAGAAGTAGTAGAAGCTACTGTGTATCGACAGCTTGTGGGTTCACTGATGTACTTAGTGAACACATGACCAGATTTGTGCTATGCGGTGAACCAGCTGAGTCAAGCTATGGTTCAACCTACCAAGCTATTTTGGAAGGCAGCGAAGCATGTTTTGAGATACCTCAGAGGCACATATTAGTATGGATTATGGTACAGACGGTCAGAGGGAGTGAAGCTACAGGGCTTCACAGATGCAGATTGGGTAGGGAGTCCATCAAATCAGAAGAGCACATCAGGAGGAATTTTCAACCTTGGTTCAACTACAGTTTCTTGGTACAACAGGAAACAAAGGTCAGTTGCACTCAGCTCAGCAAAGGTTGAATACATGGTTGCAAGTCAGGCAACATGTGAGGCCATTTGGATGTGGAAAATTCTAGTTGGTTTGTTTGATCAGAGGATGGATCCAATTGTGATCTATTGTGATAATCAGAGTTGTATCAAACTCTTTGAGAATCCAGTATTTCATGACAGGTCCAAGCATATCGACATTCGGTATCATCATCTCAGAGACTGTGTGGCAAGGAGGATCATGTTGTTGCAGTATATTTCGACCGAGGAGCAAGATGCTGACATTTTGACTAAGGCATTGTCAAAGTGTAAATTTGAGTTCCATAGAGACAGGATCGGGGTGGCAAATAATCCCTTTCTTGTTGAGAGGGAGTGTTGAAAATAGCAACAAGAAATGCTAAAAATAACATTGCTATAGATAGCATTTCAGGATATATTCCAATTTTAATTTGTCCTTGAATTAAAATTGAGAATTAAAATTCGAATTTAGTCTCACCAGCTGTTTGAAAAATAATTAATTAATTCATCCTGAGTTAATTAGTTGGAGAAATTCAAACATGAAGTCTTTGTGAAGTCATGCAACAATTATCTGATTGAGGAAGTTACCCATTAATTAAGGAGATAAGGATGAGTTGTAATTAGTTAGCTCAGTTAAATAAGTTAAGTCCAGTTAGATTAGTTCCAAACAATTTGTGGAATTGATTGTGAGTTTAGTCAGTTAATGCATGCGTTCATGAAACTAGTATACTCCAAATAAATGAATATTCTCTCATAAATAACCCATGCATGTCAGTTCAGAAAAAGGCCCAGTTGAGATTAAAGGTAGGGATGGTGTACTATCCGTTGCAAGAATTTTCCTATAAGAAAATCTCTTACATGCAGAAGGAATTAATTCCTTGAGGATTGTGCGGTTTTACAGTGTGTTGGAGCAGTGTATGAGACCACTGTCACACAAGGTTACAACAGGAGCACCCAGGGAAAACAACGCAAGGAAATAGGAGGCTTGGAGGATAGAGGGAAATGCATATGAATTGTTTAGGCTATCTATGAGCAGTGAGAGGGATTGTACTAAGAGCTGGATAGCTGTGAGTGCTAAAGCTTTATGTAATCCTGAGATATTTCCACTTGTGCGATAATATAGATAGCGGGGTTTTTAGCTGAGGCTTTCCCCAGAGTATTCTTCTGTGTTTCATGTGTGATTGATTCTTCTTCATTATTATATGTGTTCTGTTTGATCTTGCTCAAATCGATTAAGCTTCCGCAAGTTTGATTGTAGAAGTATATTTAGTATTTTGCTTTAGTACATTGCATAATCAGATTAATCTACAGTGAGAATTTCTACACTATCGTTGGTTGGTCACTAGCTGTCTTGGAGCATTCCCTAACCTCCTTTCTGACATATCCAAGTCTTCATAACAAGGAATTCCTCCACTTTGATGGGATTCACAATGCCCTTACCATTAATGTTGAGGCCCTTCCCTTGATACCCCATATTCTTCAACAATTTTGATCCAATTCATGTAGTATGTTTTTCAAAAGCAGAAAAATCATCATCATAAAAAGAACATGAAATTGAATAAACACATTTTACCTCGGGCTTGTTATGCTGCATCTTTTCCAAGGCCTCCTCCTTGGCTTGTAACTGATGCTGCAACTTTTGTTTCTCCTTCTTTGCTTCTTGTAGGGTATTCTTAGTTCAACATTCTCTACTTGGATTCTTTGGTTGATCTCTTCGAGTTCTTAGAGCCATGCAACATTTGGTGCCCTCTTCATTTTCGACACAACTTCTACTGAAATATTTGCCTCATCGCCTGAATTAGAACCTAAGTCAATAGGTCCATCTTCTGCTATCCCAAGCGCTGCAATCTTCATCTCATCACCTGAGTCCGATCCCAGGTCAATTGGTCCAACACCTGCAAATCCTGCAACTGTGATCTTCTCATCATCCTCTGATTCAGATTCTTGGTCTTGTTGCACAGTTGCAACTGTCTTCTGCTTCTCTTTTCTGTCATTCCTCTTAGGCCTCAATTCTAGATGCAATTTCCAACAATTCTCCTCATCATTCCCTTCTTTCTCACAATGAGTACAAGAGGGCTTTGCTTCTCTTCTCTTAGTTGTTGCTGCCCTCTTCAAGCGGTCATCTTGTTCATGCTTCCCCCTGCTTTCAAGATGTACAACCTTCACACTAGCTTCATCAAGAGTCTTAGGTTCAAATAATAACAATGAATGACACAAATAACTATGCAAAGAGCCAATATATTTCATCAATGTCTCATAAATGTCTAGTGGAACATTCAATGCTAATGCTTGTTTTCTAAACTCCTCTATAAAATTATGAACAATTTGACCTTTACTTTGTTTCAAATGTTGTCATTCCATCATGGCCTTCTGTCTATAACCCAATGGGTAAAATTGTTGTCTTAAAGCGGAAATGAACTCAGACTAAGATGAAAGAAGTTTACAACTGCTCTTAAGACCTTTCTGTAGCTTGCCTTCCCACCAGACAAGAGTAGTGCCACTCAATCAAAGGGATGCTAGCTGGATCTTGGCTTCATCCTATTTGATTTGTTGTATGCGACAATATACTTCAACCTGTCTTATCTAATTATCTATCTTTTCTGCATTAGATTCTCCACTAAATACAGGTAAATCAAACTTGACATCCAACTTGAAAAGGGACTTTTAGATGCATTCGTATGATGCCTGTTAGAATGGTGAGAAGAGGATGAAGAAGAACTTTCACTTGAGGACGAAGAGGGAGGAGGCTCTTCTCCTCCACCTTCATGATTTACCGATGCATGATCATCTGGCTCTTTCTTCTCAGGATTGATTGTCTTCTCATATTCTGCAAACAACTTGTGAACTTTATCTGCCATGGTGAAGAAGATCTTGTGATAATTTCGCTCTTCCTTCATTCGAGCTTCCTCATCTGCCATGTTCCGTCTTCATGTTGCACGCCCCACTTTGGGATCAAAGGATTTGAGTTTTCCTTCTCTTTGGAGCTTGTTCCTAGTTAGCATTCACTCATGCAACTCGCATAAAAAAGACCTGCTTTGATACCAAACTAGATCTAGATCTTTTTACTTCATGGATGCATACAAAATTGCATTTAAAAGAGTATGTAACCAAATAACATAAACACATGAAAATAAGCGGAAATCAAAAGCAACCATGAGATCAAAGGCACAAGATAATTTGATGACGAAGTTCACCCAATGTGGGCTACATCTCTAGACCTTGCTCCATGTCGGGAGGCCTCTTCCATTAAATAAAAACATAAATAAATTACAATCAATTACATAAATGACCCTTACACCTCCATTTCCCACAGTGGTGTGAAAATGCAAAGCTCAGTTGCAAAAAAAAACATCACCGTTGAATTCGTGGCGCGAAATCGTGTCAAACGACTATAAACTTGACCTTGTTATGAGCATGTGACTTCTCGATATCTAAAGAATCTTTTAGATTCCTTCAAGATTCCCTGTAAAAAGAATTTCCCAAGGATACCTAAGAATCTTTCACAAAAAATGTGCCTGCCTGGACGCAGTTCCGACTTGGGGCGCGCTCCTCCACCTGCAACTCAACACTCTCAGTTCTGTTGGTCGCATCTCTGCCTCCTCTGCCCCTAATCAAATGAAATATTAGTCTCTTAAATAAGGTTTCAAGCAGAAGTTTCAAAGCTACCCTGATGGGCCGTTGATAGTCAACCGAATTAGTTGGGGGCAGGCCCAGGTTTCAACGTCGCAGCTTTCCCCGAACTAACATGTTGGTTACGACATATTAACATTTTTGGTGTGTGGTTATGTGTTCGCACATGCAATTTGGGGTCGCCCGATTAGTGCGCTGACCCACTGGGTCGAGCGGTGTTGCGGGTTCGAACCCCGCTGGCTTCTTTGTCATGTGGGTCGTTGACCCATATATATATATATATATATATGGCGAGCCGCCACCCCCGCCAACCATATATATATATATATATATATATATATATATATGGTCCGCATGGGGCAACTCAAGTGGCAGTGGCCGTGAAATGAAGTCTCATCGAATCGGAAGTCTTGGGTTCAAATCTTGGGCTACCCTTCCCCCATAGTGGGGTGTGTAATGGACATGAAAATCGGAGAGTCCTACCAAGCTTACAAAATATATATATATATATATGGTTGGCGGGGGTGGCGGCTCGCCAATGCACATTTTTTTTTAATATATATAATATAATACGGCTGGGGTTCGGTTGGCTAGATTTTATCGCCGGTCAACCGACCCATTTTTAAATATTTTTTTGTTATAAAAAATGAATTAGCCAAAAAAAATTCGACTAGTTTTTTGGGTTTACCGGAAAAATTAAAGAAGAGACAAATTCGGCCGTTCTGACTGCGAGAATCCATCATCGATAAGTGCAAAATTGTTGCTTCTTTAGTGGCTATCAATGGGCATAGTTTGACCAAAACTTTGACTGGCCATAACTTTCACATAAGAACTCGGATTGAGGTGTCGTTTACGTCGTTGGAAATCTTATGATGAGATATTTGATCTGACTCTAGTTTTAATTCAATCCAGCAACTTTAGTTTTTAAGTTTTTCCAGAGCCATTTATGACTTCAGAGCATTCTTGGAGCCACTTGGATCAAAGAGAGAGAGGGAGAGAGGATAGGAGGGAAGAAATAGAGAAGGAGAGGAGAGAGAGAGGGAGATGGGGGGGGAGACAAAGGGAGGTGGGAGAGAAAGGGAAAGAGAGATTACTTGAGAGAGAGGAGAGAGGGAGTGGGAGAGAGATTTCTTGAGAGAAAGGAGAGAGGGAGGGAGAGAGATGGAGTTGGAGGGGGAGAGTGAGAGGGGGAAGAACAAAGACATGGAAAGATAGAGGTGGAGAGAGAGAGTGAGTGACAAGGGATAGATGGAGAGAGAGTGATTGAGAGAGGAGAGGAGGGAAGAGAGAAAGAGGGGGAAGAACAAAGACATAGAAGTATAGAGGTGGAGAGAGAGGGAGTGACAAGGGAGAGATTGAGTAAGAGAGGATAGAAGGGAAGAGAGAGAATGATAGGAGAGAGAAAGGGAGAGAAAGACAAACACAAAGATGGAGGGGGGATAGAAGGGGAGAGAGAGAAGGAGATAGGTAGGGAGACAGTGATGGAGGGAAAAAATAAAGAGAGTGATGGGGAGGGGAGAGAGAGGGATTGGGAGGAGAGAGGGTGAGAGAAGGGGAGAGAGAGGAAGGAAAAAAAGGGAGGACTTGAGAGAGAGAAGGAGAGATGGAGGGAAGAAAAAATACATAAAGAGAGAAAGATGGAGAGTGAGAGAGAGAGGGTGACAAGGGAGACATGAAGAGAGAGTGAGGGAGAGAGTACAACGAGAGGGAAGAAAGAGAAAGAGAGAGGAGAGGAGAGGGAGAGGGAGAGATGGTTCTAACCTAGATATGGTATGTGCATATATAAAAACTAGCCTAGATCCATCTTAATCTCATATCTATCAAGTGCTGAGAGGGATTAAATCTCTTTTCACTTTAAAAGAGGTTTGTATCTTGTTGAAGCCCCGAAAATCTGGTCTACAACAAGGGGGATACCCACCCAGTCCGGACCTTGGTAAGTAGCTCCTTTTCCGTTTGGGATGGTGGGTCTGACTGGGGATATGGGACCAGTTTCCCAATTTATGTGTGTGTGTGTTGAGAATTGATATTTATTTTATAATAATTCCTAAGTAAAATGCTTTTGTTTTAAATCTAATCTAACAATAAACAGAAATATCTAATTCTAAAACTAACCCGGGATTTAATCTTTCGATTATGCGATCTAAAATAGTTTCTACAACAATTGGTAATAAAGATCATTCAATCACTATAAGAAAAGAATTCAATAAAGATGAACTGTTTCGTATAAGAAGTTAGCCGAACAGTTGTGAAAAACATATCGCATAATAAGTCATTCATATATTAAGCACAAATAGAATAGCCATCACTGTACAAAAGTGCCAAATGATAACTCAAACATTCAGGCATTCATATATAAATAGCTAAACATGAATATCACTTAAACACATAAGAAGAAATCGTTAAGAGATAAAAGTACCATTGATAACAAGTTCTACTCATGAGCTTCAGCAATAATGATCTATCTCTTCTTAGTTCAACATCTACTAAGAGTACGAAAGTGCAATTTCAGCAGCAGATATTAAACACAGATATCAATAAACCTTGTTCCATTCATTCATCAAAACCTCCTCCGAGGGTGTAGAAGTGCATGTTCTGAGGAAACGTTTTTGACAAATTTCAGGACCCTTCTCTAAATGCATGAGAAGGGTTGAAATACTACTAGCTAAATCCTAAAAATAGTCTATTACAAAAATATAGGAGGCGGTTTAAATGACCGTCCTCATCTAAGGCAAAACTAAAACTAAAACTAAAACTAAAACTGAATCTAAAAATTACTATCTATGTATCTGTTCTCTGTGGTCGCAAGCATTCAACATCGGCTTGAGGAGAGTTGGTTGGCTGACCTCCGACTTTAGTTGTCCTACAAAACAGAATCGGCAAGCGCTGGCGCTATCTTCTCAACAGAGTTAGTGAGGCATTTGAGAGTCATGCATTCACTGTGTGGTTTAACCAAGTACTGCCAGTAAGAATCCCAATTCAACTTAGTTAACCTATTAATGGACTCTGCTCTTTCTTCAGCCTTTTGCCTCCAGCTGGTCTGTAGATGCTATGCATTTGGGAGAAATTTACACAACATTTAAATATATCCCTGATAAATACCACTGTTTTTAGAACTCGAGTTTTGCTTTTAGCCTTTAGCACTTTTTCCTGCAATTTTTCAGACTTTTTGGTGACTGAGCGTTCAAAGGCTTTCCTTCTCAAGGGGTTTTTCCCGGCAATTAGCAATAATCGCTCATCGAAAACTGCCTCTGTTTCTTGATTCGGGCTTCCCTGGTGCCAGTTTTCGCCTCTTGCGCGTTTTGTTAGATGACTTCGGAAATCGAAGTTTCTCCTTCTTTTCACATTATACTCTGAACATTGTTAAGTATATCTTTCTGTTTTCCGATCCTGCAATTTACGAAATCAGGAAAGAGTAATGATATGAATAAGGTGGCGGGAAAGCTTTAAATGTTGAAATCATATAAAATATATCACCCTACGTGAACTAATTTCTTGATCAAATCGAAACCTTATGTCATTAATGATCATCAACTAACTCATTAATGCGCATGACTTGACATCGAATTACGAAAAACCTTTTTGGAACGACGTGCCCTACAGATCTGCGATAATGTGATTTTGCGATTTGCTTCGCAATATCGTAGATCGCAATATCGCTAATCCGTTATGTTTTGACAATCATTCATTACCATGTGTTTCTACGAAATGCGATTTGCGAGACTTGTTATCGCATATCGCCAACTTTGAAGTATTTCACCTTAAGTGATGTTTGAAGCATATGAAAACTGCGATGCGATGAGTTCCTTCGGTGTGCGATCTCGCATCGTGATTTCGCATTTGTAGGAGTTTGCTTATATGATGTCATTATTTCCTTTTTGTGATGCGATGCTTTTATCATTGAGAGAAAGATTTTGTTCGAACTTATCATAAACTTAAGTCTTTTTGGATTTTTGCGTATATTCTCCTAAATTTATGATAGTAAGATTTATTCAAAAAGGAAATACAAGTTCTAATTTATCGTTATTTTCTAGATGAAGGGTCCCCACTTATTTAGTATTGATGTCAAAACTAAAATAAGAAGGGGGGTTGTTGCTGGCCACAACAATTGGCGATTCACTTGGAAGAACCAGTTATCTCTAATTTTCTTTTGAATTTTCTAAACTTCCAAAACGAAAAGGATTTTTTGGAAAATCAAACTTTATTATAGAAAGAAAAAGTATATCATCCTTTCAGTTATTAATGCTAGTTTGTTTCTTCTATGTTAACTTTGACTATTTACTTCCTAAAGCTAGTCATTGTATTTACATCAGCCACTACTTAAATTATAAAGATAAAAAAAAAGTCTCCTTTGTAAATCAGTTTTAAATATGCTCATTTGTCGTAGGTAGAGCCTCTGTTGCCAGCAAGAGTTCATAGCCTCGACAGGGTTACCTGTTACCCAGCAATGATCCTGTATCCTACTTGGAGAAATATACAATTTTCAAAGAGAAATCCATATCCACACTTATTGCTTTTATTTTCTTTTAATTCTTAAAGAACAATGCCTTGGTTTGGTAGCCAAATTATGACAGTGCCACTCACTTGATTTATAACTTTGCTGAACAAGTTGGCTCGTGATGAGACCCCTTGTCTTTTGATTGCAACAATCTTGAGTCATTGCCCTATTTTGGTATGCAGTTTTGGCAAAGTTAGCAAGCTATAATATCTATGATCATGATAAGTCGGCTTGTGATGAGACCTCTTATTCTTTAAGTTTAAAGTGTATCATTGGATTATTCCTTGAAGATCATAATTCTCTAGGTGGGGAGGAAGTCATTGGTTCCTTAAGAATAGCTCTGGACGACAATTATAGAGTTTTTGGAAAGAGCTTTTCTACAGAGAATCCTTGTTTTTGTTATTGATGCTTTTCATTGACTGATATAAAACAAATTCCCACTAAAGGTTGCTTTTTATCAAAATTCACAAAGTTGAAACTAGTATCATTTCCAAGCTTATAACCTTTGACTATAGCTTTCAATAGTAATGACCAATTTTCCAAATCAATTCTATTTATACAAGCGAAAAAACAAAATCTAAAAGAAATGCTAGTCTTTTTGATGAATTCCAAACGTAACCATTTACAACTGGTTTTATTATCTAAATCAAATGAAAAACTAATCTACAAAAATAAGAAAATATTCTTCTATGGAAAGTATTTTTTAAGGATTTGCCCATTAACAGGTAAAGATTCTCTTTTCCCTGCTAAATCCTGCAACATAAAAGTGGATGGGCCTATGATTTCTGCAATTTGGAATGGGCCAAGCCACATTCGTTGGAACTTCGTATGTTTGCCTTTTTCTTCGTGAGCCTTATCCCATTTTAAAACTAAATCTCCAATTTGAAAGTCCTTTCTGGATACCATGTTTGAATCAAAAGAAGCTTTTACTAATGCTTGATGATGAGCATGAGTTATTTTAGCCTTTTCTCGTTGTTCTTCTAGCTTAAGAATTTGCAGTTGTCTTAGCTATAAGGATGAAGTTGGTGTTTCGTCAATAAACTGAACTAAGGCCAAAGAGGGAATTGCTAGATGAGTTGGGAGAACCACTTCCTTCCCATAAACCAAATTAAAGGGAGAAGTGCCAATGGAGGCTTTCTGTGTTATTTGATCTGCCCATAAAGCATACATCAAAGCTTTGTGCCAATTCTTATAATTTTGGTCAATGGTTCGCTTAATAATTCTGATTAAATTTTTATTTGTTGATTCAGCTAATCCATTCCCCCGTGGGTAATAATTGGTAGATTATTTGAGTTTAAAACCTCTTTTGAGTGCAAATTCAGTCATAGTATTGCTAGAAAAGTACGATGCATTATCAAACATTAAAGCAGAGGGTAAACCAAACTTGGTGATTATGAACTGATCAGTGAAATCGATGATTTGTTCAACATTAGCTGTCTTGAGAGGAACGACTTCTACCCATTTAGTAAAAGAATCTGTAGCTATAAGGATATACCTATGCTGTTTAGAAGAGTGAGGAACGATCTCACCGATTATATCTAGTCCCCATTGATCAAAAGGTTAATCGATATTGACTGGTTGTAAAGGCAATGATGGTTTCTTTTGTCTTCCAGCAGTAGTTTGACAAATTTGACATTTCCTTACATAGCTATGTGCATCTTTAAATAGTGTAGGCCAATAGTACCCTGCACGCAAGATCTTTTGTGTTGTAGCATCTCCAGCATAATGTCCACCTGCCGGTCCATCATGGAGTTCCTGCAACACTTTTTCGGCTTCAAATTTCTCAAGGCATCAAAGTAGAACAGAATCATAATTCATCCTAAAAAGTACATCGTTTACACGTTGATATTGCTTAGCCTTCAATATTAGAGCTCTTTTCTTTGTATAATCTAGGTTTGAAGGAGCATATCCATTCTTTAGATAAAATATGATATCAACATATAATGATTCAATATCGTTTAGGCTTACCTCATACATTTGTACTTCTAAAGATGGTATTTCGGAAATAAGCGATGCTCTGGCCAACATTTTGCAAAAGCCTTGACCTTTTACAATATTTTTTGGTTTAATTTTTAGTGTCATATTCTTGTAAAGCAGTAACCCAATTTGGTCTTTTCTTACCCACATCTTTCTGTACTAAGAGATTTCTTACCGCTGGAAACGGTACTATGATCTTTGTATGGGTTTTAAGTAGAAAGGGTCTAAAGTGCTTGATCACTTTGAAAACAGCATATGCTTGTTTCTCTACATCAGAATAATTTAATTCGGCTCCTTGTAAATTTGAACTGAAAAAGGAAATTGGGGCTTTTGCCTTATCTTGATTTGCTTGAGTGAGTATTGCAGCATATGATCTTTCAGAGACAAATGTATACAAAATGAAAGGATCAGAAAAATTTGGAGTTGCTAAAGATGGGGTGTTTACAATCGTTTTCTTAATCAAATTGAATGCTTCATATTCCTCTTGGCCCCATTTGAAGATTGAATTCTTTTTAATCATTGCTTGTAAGGGAGATACAATCCTTGAGAAGTCTGGAACAAACCTCTTGACAAAGTTAATTTGGCCAAGGAAGGATTGCATGGCTTTCTTGTTGTGAGGCAAGGGTATTTCGGAAATCTCCTTAATTCTATCGGGATCAATATGGATTCCAGATTTTGACACTATAAATCCAAGAAGTTTTCCTTCACTTAATGCAAAAAATGATTTTTTTGGATTAAGTGAAATCCCATACCTTTGGCAACGTTGGAAGATTTGCTTTAAGTCTCTAAGATGATTACCACATTTCTTAGAGTATACAGTTATATCATCCAAGTAGATTACTACTGATTTGTTTACTAATCCCTTAAATGTGATGTCCATGGCCCTTTGAAATGTGGTGCCAGCATTGATCAGACCAAAAGGCATCTTTTGATATGCGTAAGTACCCCATTTGGTTCTGAAAGTAGTTTTTAATTGATCGTCGGGATGGACCAAAACTTGGTTGTAGTCGGAGAAACCATCCAAAAAGGACATTAATTCTGATCCTGCGACTGCTTGCAAAATTTGCTCCATGGGAGGCAGGGGAAAGTTATCCTTTTGGCAGGCTTTGTTCAGGTTTCGAAAGTCAATGCAAATTCTAATGTCTCCGTTTTTCTTTCTGACGGGAACTAAATTAGAAACCCATCTAGAATGTCGAACAGGAAAAATAATTTTGGCTTTCAATAGTTTGTTGAGCTCAGACTTAATCTGGCTTTCCAGATTAGGATGGATCTTCCTTAGCTTTTGTTGGACGGGTTTTTCATCGGTTATCATTGGGATAGTATGTTGGATGATAGAAGTGTCGTAAGTCTTTAGATCATCGTAGTTCTAGGCAAAGACACTTTTGTATTGTTTCAAGAGACGGATATAAGCTAATCTTTCTTCTTTGGTTAGGCCAAGACCTAAGTTGATATTCTGCGGCTTGGTATCAGTTCCTAGATTTACTAATTCATAGTTCAGAGTTGAACTCTGAAGTTTTGAATTGGTAGATCTCTTGAATCGGTCTTTCAAATCATATAGGTCTTCCAACTTGACTACTGACTTTGGTATAGCATTATTAGTGCTTTCTTGTTGCAATTGTTCGTCATGTTGGTTCTCATCAATTATCTTATTAGTGTAAAATCCTTTTGATGTGAGGAAGCTTACAATATCAGGACCGTCATTGAAAATTCTCCAGTTTGTAACATTGTCAGGAATTGAGGGTCTAAAGATTAATTTGATTGAAAATATGTCTGGGCTATAGTCTTCTGAGGGAATGAGCTTGGAAGCTACGTTTGCCAAGAGGTCAGCACTAGCGTTTTGGATTCTGGGAATTGATGAAATATTGAATGCTATAAAATGTTCAGTCAAATCTTGCACTAAAGATTGATAATGCTTTAAATGACCTGATAGGCAATGTATAGTATTTTGTACCTGTCTAATTACAATTTCAAAGTCTCCGAAGACTTGTAGATACTTAATGTTTAATCCAATTGCCTTGTATAATCTTTGGACAAAGGCCTCATACTCTGCAGTGTTATTGGTGCAATCGAATTCGAGTCTACAAGTTAGCATAGTTTTGTTTCCCTCTGGACTAACTAACACACATCCTGCTCCTGCTCCATTGATAGACTTTGAACCGTCAAAAAATAACTTCCAAAATAAAGATTTATTTACAGGACTATCTATAAAATTAACACATTTGGAACTAACTGTTTGGGAAAAATTTTCTACTTGAGATAAAACAGAATGTTCTAAGTAAGGTGAAGTATGAGCATTAAAATTTCCTAAGAAAGAATCAACAGAATAGTTGCCAATTATATTGTTGTTGTATGCTACAGGTTCATTTTCTCCTTCCAATTCTGTTACTATATATTTTTGATGTCTTTCTCGCTCAACCTTTATCTGATTTGGTTTACCATTATAAGGGAGCCACATATGTGACCAATCGGTAGCAAAGTATCCATGAAGCTTTTCAGACCAATCCCTGCTAAGAATTAAGCCATAAAATTCTGGAATGTCTGCAACTAGAATATCAATAACTTGACATACCTTTGGATTCGATGACAGCCTTATGGTAACTTGATTTAGTTCACCGATCACTTCAACCTGCGACCAGTCCAGCTGAACTATACGTACTGCAGACTTTTGCGGCTGAACGTTCAACTTTGCACATATTGATTTGGGCAAGATATTAGACGAAGCTCCTGAATCTACTAAACAATTATGCAAGTTTTTGTTGAAAACTTCATAAGTAAGAAGAAATGGGGGAGTATGAGATCTGGACCTTCCTCCAATTAAAGCGATATCGTTTGGATCAACTTTATTAGTCACATTAGTTGGAGGTCTTCCCATCTCATGGGAAGCTTGTGAGATTACAGCTGCGGGCAGAGGTGCAACAGGTATCGCGTGTAATTCTTTCAAAAGGAGCTTTTGTTGATGTTTTAATTTGCTCAATTCATGAAAGGTAATATTAGCCCTAGTCTTCTTCATGTCTTCTATGATATTATACTCCATTTCATCAGAAACTATCAAGGTTTTGGATGGAGTTGGTGAATCGGATTGGACTGGGCTTGTTTGAGTCGCTTTGGGTGACGTTTTCTTACCTGCGACTTTATCTTTAGATATCGAGCTTGCGCTCTTTTGTTTAGGAGTTGGTTGTGGAGGATCTAGTTGATTTATGCTTTTGGTACTAACCAGTGATGCCTCTTGATCCTCTTCGTCAGGGAGAATGAAGTCCCACATTCCTTGCACTTCTACAACTTCTTCTTCATCAGTGGGCTTTTCATTGGAAACTTCCTCTTCTTCTTCTTCTGATTTTGCATTTGTAATAGCATTGGGAGGCTTTGGATCAGTCGAAGGATTTCTTCTATAAGGCTTGTAAGGATTTTTAGAAGAAGTCTCTGCTACTTGTTTCTTAATATTGACCATCTCGTTAGACATGGTTTTCAAAACTTTCTGCAATCCTTCTAAATCGAATGGGTCCTTTGGTTGTTTTTTCTTGGGCTCTTCTTTGAATGTGACCTTCTTTGATTTTCATTCATCAACAACGTTTTTCTTCTCTAGGGCTATGATACGTTTTTCTACTGCTATTGCTTCTTTCATATTCTCAGCCAAAGTTGTTTTGGCAGCCCTATCGACAAAGATCGCTATGTTTGATGGTAGAGTTGATATGTACCATTCACTTCTAACTTCTTCGATAAGCTTGGAAGCGGCATGAATTTTATTCAAAAGTTTGTTGAAACGTGAGTTAAAATCTTTGATAGGTTCTCTTGTTTCGGTCTTAAGATTTGACAGGTCATTGATCAATGTCGCAGTAGACCTATCATCACCGAATTTAGTCAATAATTGTTCTTGGAAAATATCCCAACTAGTGATAGATTCGGATGGTAATGAAAAATGCCAGGATTCGACTGCTCCTTGTAAAGTGTAAGGAAAGAGTCAGACAACAACATCTTCGTTAGTGACTCCATTGAGATTTATAGATAACATGAAGCTGTTGATGTGTTCTTCTGCTAGCATGCCTACTTTAGGATTAAACTTAGGCAGCCATTTTTCAGGATGGGTTGGTAATTGACTCAAAGGTGCAGGCATTAAGACTACCCCTGGGTTATTCCATGGATTTTGGGCCATCGTTGAACTACTAATAAAAGAAAGCGCAAAAGATATTCCTTGCGGTTGAGAAGATAAAGATATTAAAGTTCCAGATGATTGTGAAGGAAATGTTGAAGTTCCAGCAGTGTGTTGGATAGTAATTTGAAGTGGAGGAGTGGATGGTTGACTTCGTAGTGGAGAGGTTGAGATGGATGATGATGATGAAAGAGTCTCGCTATCAGACCCTTTAGGTGATTTCCTTGCTCTTTTCCTTTTAGGTAGAGGTAATTTAGTTGGTTCAATACCAAACTTTTCACTCTGCAATCGGGTAAGAGGATGAGAAGGGTTATAATGCGAAGTCACACTACCTTGAGATATTTCAGATTTCTGGGGTGATATAGAAAATTGCTGAAGTTTATGGATCAAAGATTCAACTTCAGGAGGTTCAATAGTCGATTTCTCTGAAATGTTCAGGTTGGTGGTAGTGGTTGTTGTTTTATCGACTTCTCGCTCAAGATTTATAGATTCTAAGTGCGATGGAGAAGTCGGGGGAGATGTTGAGGGCGATTTACTCTCAGAATGGTATTTGGATTTAGATTTACTAGCCATTCATAGTTCGGGCCCTCCTTCTAGTGCCAAATATGTTGAAGCCCTGAAAATCGGGTCTACAACAAGGGGGATACCCACCCGGTCCGGACCTTGGTAAGTAGCTCCTTTTCCGTTTGGGATGGTGGGTCCAACTGGGGATATGGGACCAGTTTCCCAATTTATGTGTGTGTGTGTGTTGAGAATTGATATTTCTTTTCTAATAATTCCTAAGTAAAATGCTTTTATTCTAAATCTAATCTAACAACATGCAAATTGTATTCTAATAAACAGAAATATCTAATTCTAAAACTAACCCGGGATTTAATCTTTCGATTATGCGATCTAAAATAGTTTCTACAACAATTGGTAATAAAGATCATTCAATCGCTATAAGAAAAGAATTCAATAAAGATGAACTGTTTCATATAAGAAGTTAGTCGAACAGTTGTGAAAAACATATCAAATAATAAGTCATTCATATATTAAGCACAAATAGAATAGCCATCACCGTACAAAAGTGCCAAATGATAACTCAAGCATTCAGGCATTCATATATAAATAACTAAACATGAATATCACTTAAACACATAAGAAGAAATCGTTAAGAGATAAAAGTACCATTGATAACAAGTTCTACTCATGAGCTTCAGCAATAATGATCTATCTCTTCTTAGTTCAACATCTACTAAGAGTACAAAAGTGCAATTTCAGTAGCAGATATTAAACACAGATATCAATAAACCTTGTTCCATTCATTCATCAAAACCTCCTCCGAGGGTGTAGAAGTGCATGTTCTGAGGAAATGTTTTTGACAAATTTCAGGACCCTTCTCTAAATGCATGAGAAGGGTTGAAATACTACTAGCTAAATCCTAAAAATAGTCTATTACAAAAATATAGGAGGCGGTTTAAATGACCGTCCTCATCTAAGGCAAAAATAAAACTAAAACTAAAACTAAAACTGAATCTAAAAATTACTATCTATGTATATGTTCTCTATGGTCGCAAGCATTCAACATCGGCTTGAGGAGAGTTGGTTGGCCGACCTCCGACTTTAGTTGTCCTGCAAAAACAGAATCAGCAAGCGCTGGCGCTATCTTCTCAGCAGAGTTAGTGAGGCATTTGAGAGTCATGCATTGACTGTGTGGTTTAACCAAGTACTGCCAGTAAGAATCCCAATTCAACTTAGTTAACCTATTAATGGACTTTGCTCTTTCTTCAGCCTTTTGCCTCCAGCTGGTCTGTAGATGCTGTGCATTTGGGAGAAATTTACACAACATTTAAATATATCCCTAATAAATACCACTGTTTTTAGAACTCGAGTTTTGCTTTTAGCCTTTAGCACTTTTTCCTGCAATTTTTCGGACTTTCTGGTGACTGAGCGTTTAGAGGCTTTCCTTCTCAAGGGGTTTTGCTCAACAATAAGCGATAATTGCGCATTAAAAACTGCCTCCGTTTCTTGATCCGGGCTTCCCTGGTGCCAATTTTCGCCTCTTGCGCGTTTTGTTAGATGACTTCGAAAATCAGAGTTTCTCCTTCTTTTCCCATTATACTCTGAACATTGCTACGTATATCTTTTTGTTTTTCGCTCCTGCAATTTACGAAATCAGGAAAGAGTAATGATATGAATAAGGTGATGGGAAAGCTTTAAATGTTGAAATCATATCAAATATATCACCCTACGTGAACTGATTTTTTGATCAGATTGAAACCTTATGTCATTAATGATCATCAACTAACTCATTAATGCGCATGACTTGACATTGGATTACGAAAAACCTTTTTGGAACGACGTGCCCTACAGATCTGCGATAATGCGATTTTGCGATTTGCTTCGCAATATCGCAGATCGCAATATCGCTGATCGCAATATCGCTAATCCGTTATGTTTTGACAATCATTCATTACCATGTGTTTCTGCGAAATGCGATTTGCAAGACTCGTTATCGCATATCGCCAGATTTAAAGTATTTCACCTTAAGTGTGTTAGGATATTCCGACACATAGGATATAGTTAAGTTCAACTTGGTCTAGTATAGAGTTAGGTTAGAGTTAGGTAAAGTGTGTTTCTTTACCGTTGTACATTTTGTAACTTACAATCCGACGGTCACGATATGTAGTGATCCGACGGTTCACTCTCACCTCGGTATTACCGACACTTGATCCGTGGCTTGACACCCGATTGGTCCATGAGTTCTATTTAAAGCGCATGGAGGGTCATTGTTCGGGTAATCCGTGCATGAGAGAAGCTTATGTAAATTTTCATTCTTTGATTAATAAATTGCCTGTAGTACCCACGTTGGGACAGGCCGTGGACTGTTTCCTTCCTTGCACTTTGAGGGTTTTAACCACGTCAAAAATACTGGTGTATTGATTTGAGATCTGGTTGTGAGCGGTGTCCTTTTGGTATTCTTTCTGAGGAACTTACCCTGTAAATTCCTACATGGTATCAGAGCTATTTGAGGGCCGCGTCCGTTGGTGATCCAAATCTGAAGCCGGTAGAACTGCATGCGGCTGTCGTTTCCTAGATCTGCTGTTTCTGACTGCTTTCGGGCCGAGAGGACTGCTCTGTTGCGTTCGGAGCATCTGTTCCAGTGAGGAACCCCTTTCGTTTCACGCGAAAAGGTTTCCGGTAGCCCTAGCTGCGTCATTTTTCAGATCGGGAGGTATACAGTGTTTTTTTGCAGTTTACTGTTATTTTCTCTCTGCTTATTTCGGTCTCAGTTTATTTAGCCTTTTTTTTAACCGGATCTATACCTTTCATTTCTGCGTATGCTCTTTGCCCTGCGACTCTGTGCGATCTGGGCAAATCAGAAACAGAAAGGAAGGATTTTTCTCATGCGTATGCTCTTTTCCCTGCACCTTAGTGTGATCTCGGAAAATCAGAAACATTGAGAAAAATATTTAGTTTTTCGGCTAAAGCTAACTTTGAGATTTTTTTTTAAATTTCTAGTTTTTTGGCTAAAGCTAACTTCGAGCCGCAAGGTTCGTTTTTCTTTGCATATTCGTGTTGGGTTTTGTGTTTTGTGTTTTGTAGGGAAAAAGAGCTTTCTCAAGGCAAGCACGCAAACCAAGGCCCCCCCCTCTCTCTCTCTCAAATTTTTTGTATAGATCAATTGGTTCAAAGCTATTTTAAGAGAGTAGAGGTCTTGGGTTCAAGTCTCCATTTTGTGGGGGCGGATTTTTTTTCATTCCCGCACATTCGCGCACTTTGCCGGCAACGTCAACAATTTTTTTTCAAAAAGCCATAACTTCTTCATCCGGAAGCCTTTTTCAGAGCCGTTTTTTTTTAAACCGCCTATTTTTTCGAGATCTATCCATTGGAACACTTACTTTCAGCATCTTCAGCTTCAGTTTTTTAAAAAATGGAAAGTCCATGCCAAGTCATTCTTGACAGCACTAACTACTTCCAATGGGTAGCCTACATGGAAGATTTACTTAGAAGTAAAGGTCTCTTCAGAATAGCCACAGACCAAGAGAAGAAACCAAAAGATGAAGACAAGGCGGCAAAATGGGAAAATAGACAAGATCAAGCACGTGGTTTGATAGGGATGTCTATTTCTCCTGATCTTAGATTCCACATTGCAGAACTTGAGACTCCTCATGAAGCATTAGAAAAACTTGCTAAAGTTTTTGGGATTAAAAATGAAATTAGAGCCCATCAACTTGAAAATGAGCTGCTTACTTTGGATCCTAATAATTTTTCTTGCATTGAAGATTTCTTGTCCAAATTCAAGACCCTTAGATATCTCTTGGAAGGTGTTAAAGTTAAGAAAGAAGATGGTAACCTTATTTATTCCATCCTTACTAAGTTGGGACCAGCCTACTCTGTATTTGTTTCCACTTTCCATTCTACAAGGGAAGCTTTCATTTGTCAAGGACAAGACTACAAGGCCCCTTCCTTTGACTCCTTTTGTGATTCCTTAATAAGAGAACAAGAAAAACTCTTACACCTTGGTCTTCTTAATCTTGGAAACTCTTCCACGAAAGCGTTAGCCGCCCAGCAGCAACCAAATTCAAAGAATCCTAAGAAGTCATATCCTCAAAAGAATGGTCCTAAACCATCTCAGCCTCAAAATGAAAGATCATTTCAGCAAAATGATAAGACCAATAAAAACAAATGGAAGAAGACTGATAGACATTGTAACTTTTGTAATCGAGATGGCCACTTAGAATCTAAATGCTTTAAGAAGATGGAAGCCTTGGAAGCCGCAATGAAGAAACATAACATCCATGTGGAGCCTACTTCAACTTCAACTTCCGGAATGGCACTTTCTGCATGTCATTGTCAATCATCTCAGTCTGGTTATGCATTAAATGTATCTTCTTCTTCTTCTCATTCTCATGAGTGGCTCATTGATTCTGGAGCCTCTTGTCACATGGCCAAAAACCAAGCCATGTTTTCTTCTTTAAATGATTGTAACACCAAAAATATATATATTGGTGATGATAGATCTCTTAATGTTGTAGGGACTGGAACTGTTCATCTAGACAATGGTCAGTTTAATGATGTATTATGTGTTCCAACCTTATCCTGCAACCTTCTATCTGTCTATCAGATAACTCATTCAGGTGAAGGTAAAATTGTTGAATTTTCACCTCATGATGTTGTAATCAAGGATCTAAAAGATCCTAAACAGATTCTAGCTACTGGTCTTGCTGATGATTCCAAAAGGTTGTATAAGTTTCACAACTTTGGGTCATCAAATCTTCCCTCAGTATTTGTTGCTCATAATGATGAAGTGAGCAAACTTTGGCATGAGCGATTTGGTCACTTAAACTATCGCTCCCTTCAGCATCTATGTAAAGAAAATATGGTGACAGGTCTTCCTATGGTATCTTGCAGAGATGGTGTTTGTTCCGGATGTGTACTCGGAAAACATCATCGGGACAGTTTTGACAAACGTGCCTCTTGGCACGCCTCAGCCCCTTTACAGCTTGTGCACAGTGATTTATGTGGTCCTCTTCCTGTTGCTTCATTCTCTGGCTGCAAGTACTTCTTAACTTTCATTGATGATTTCTCCAGACGCACTTGGGTATACTTCTTAAAACTCAAGAGCGAAGTATTTAACACTTTTTTGGCCTTCAAAGCCTTTGTTGAAAAACAATCTGGACATCAAATTCTTAAGCTAAGAACTGATAATGGTGGAGAATATGTTAAAAACACATTCATCAACTTTTGCACCGAAAATGGAATTCAAATGCAACATACTGTTCCATACACTCCACAACAAAATGGTGTAGCTGAAAGGAAAAATCGCACCTTAAAGGAAATGGCTAATTGTATGCTGCAATCTAAAGGACTCAGTCTTAGTTTTTGGGCCGAAGCAATTAATTGTGCAAATTATATAATCAATCGCACTCCTACTAAGGTTCTAGAGAATATCACTCCAGAAGAAGCTTGGAGTTCCATTAAACCAGATGTAAGTCACTTTCGTGTGTTTGGAAGTGAAGCATGGGCCCATATTCCAGATGAAAAGCATAAAGCTTTAGAACCTAAGAGTGAGAAATGTACTTTTGTTGGATATTCTGAAGATGTAAAAGGTTATAGACTTATTCCATTTAAGTCCAAAAATGTTATCATTAGAAGAGATGTAAAATTTGATGAAAATAAATCGGCCTGCGAGCCTAGTCCGGCGGATGTGCCACCTCTTCCTATCTCTTCTACTTTTGAAAACATTTCTTCTTCAGATGATGAAAGCGAGGATGATAATCCTCCCCCACCTTCTCAGGATCCTCAACTTCCAAGATGGGTCCGTGCTACTCGGGATGCAGCAGGTGATCTTGCCGGTGATCCTACAGATCAGCGACGTACACGTTCTCAGTTTGAAAGAGCCTCTTCTTTACTGGCTCAAGCTCCAGTAAATCATGATCCTGACACTTTTGCAGAAGCTTCAGGCCATCCACATTGGGAAGCAGCTATGAATGAAGAATATCATTCATTGATGACAAATGATACATGGGATCTTGTTCCTCTACCAAAGGGACGCAAACTTGTTAGATGTAAATGGGTTTACAGAACCAAGTATGGACCAGATGGGAAAGTTGATAAACATAAAGCTCGTCTCGTTGCTAAGGGCTTTTCACAGGTTGAAGGCATTGACTACACTGAAACCTTCTCCCCTGTTGCCAAAATGAACTCTATCCGCCTTGTTCTTTCCCTTGCTGCCTCTTTAAAATGGGAAGTCCATCAGATGGATGTTAAATCTGCCTTCTTGCATGGGGACTTGCAGGAAGAAATCTATATGGAACAACCCATTGGCTTCATACAAACAGACTCCAGCCTTGTTTGTCGACTTAAGAAATCCCTTTATGGCCTCAAGCAAGCTCCTCGGGCTTGGTATGCCAAAATGGATAGCTTTCTTTTAGAATCTGGCTTTTCTAGGTGTCATTCTGACAATACTGTCTACACCAAGAAAGTGGGCAACTCTCTTATCATCCTTGTTCTTTATGTTGATGATCTTATTCTTACTGGTAGTGATCCCAACCTTATAAACCATGTGAAGTCCAGCCTTAAAAAGAAATTTGAAATGACAGACTTAGGACACTTACACTATTTTCTCGGTCTTCAAGTCTTGCAATCCCAAGAGGGTATTTTCCTTTCCCAGTCCAAGTATGCTTGTGATATTCTTCGTCATTTTCACATGGAAGACTGTAAGCCAGCCCCTTCTCCCTTTCAGTCTGGAGTCAAACTTTCAGTCTCTTGTACTTCTCCTGAAGTTGATGCTACCTTATACCGTCAACTTGTCGGAAAACTCTTGTATTTAACCCATACTCGTCCTGATCTTTCCTTTGTTGTTGGCCTTGTTGCTCGTTTTATGCAAAACCCCCGTGAAAGTCATTGGAAAGCAGCTAAAAGAATACTTCGTTATGTTCGAGGTACAGTACAGTTTGGGATTCATTACAGTGCCAAAGCAGCTCCTCTGTTAGTTGGTTTCACTGATTCTGATTGGGCTGGTGACCCTGATGATCGGAAGTCTACTGCCGGTTATGTCTTCACTCTTGGTTCAGGACCTATTACATGGGCTTGTAAGAAACAGGCTGCCATTTCTCTTTCGTCAGCAGAAGCAGAGTATCGTGGTGCCGTGGAAGCTAGTAAGGAAGCCTTGTGGCTTCGTCAGATCCTATCAGAGTTTGGCTTTGAGCAGCAGCATCCAACCACACTTTGGTGTGATAATCAAAGTGCCATTCAGCTATGCAAAGATCCAGTCCAGCATCAGCGCAGCAAACACATTGAACTACACATGCACTTCATCAGAAAGCTCATTCATGACCATGTTCTTGAAGTGCAATATTGTCCAACAGATGATCAGGTTGCAGACATCTTCACAAAGGCTCTCACAGAGGCGAAGTTCACTAAACTTCGATATATGCTTGGAGTTCAGGAAGTTGTCACTAAGGGGGGATAGGCTCTAGTGCCTCCTTCCTTCTCCTATTGTGTCATATTTGTAAATCCTTCAATCCTATCCCAAGTTGTTCTTAAGGGGGGATGTTAGGATATTCCGACACATAGGATATAGTTAAGTTCAACTTGGTCTAGTATAGAGTTAGGTTAGAGTTAGGTAAAGTGTGTTTCTTTACCGTTGTACATTTTGTAACTTACAATCCGACGGTCACGATATGTAGTGATCCGACGGTTCACTCTCACCTCGGTATTACCGACACTTGATCCGTGGCTTGACACCCGATTGGTCCATGAGTTCTATTTAAAGCGCATGGAGGGTCATTGTTCGGGTAATCCGTGCATGAGAGAAGCTTATGTAATTTTTCATTCTTTGATTAATAAATTGCCTGTAGTACCCACGTTGGGACAGGCCGTGGACTGTTTCCCTCCTTGCACTTTGAGGGTTTTAACCACGTCAAAAATACTGGTGTATTGATTTGAGATCTGGTTGTGAGCGGTGTCCTTTTGGTATTCTTTCTGAGGAACTTACCCTGTAAATTCCTACAAAGTGATGTTTGAAGCATATGAAAACTGTGATGCGATCAGTTCCTTCGATGTGCGATCTCGCATCACGATTTCGCATTTGTAGGAGTTTGCGTATATGATGTCATTATTTCCTTTTTGTGATGCAATGCTTTTATCATTGAGAGAAAGATTTTGTTCGAACTTATCATAAACTTAAGTCTTTTTGGATTTTCGCGTATATTCTCCTAAATTTATGATAGTAAGATTTATTCAAAAAGGAAATACAAGTTCTAATTTATCGTTATTTTCTAGATGAAGGGTCCCCACTTATTTAGTATTGATGTCAAAACTAAAATAAGAAGGGGGGTTGTTGCTGGCCACAACATATCTCAAGAGATTTGATCCCTCTCGACACTTGATAGATCCGCGCTTAAGGTGGATCTATACTGGTATAAATATTATGTGTTTATCAATATAGAAAATGTGTAGGCATAAATGTTTGTAAACATAAACATTTAACATTTATATGTTGTATCAATTAAAAAATAATAAAAGACTAAAAATAGTATAGAGCTCAATATGATGGAGATGTTGCAATGTCTGTAAATGAGTGTAAACATTTAAATCTTGACTCAATTAATAATAAAAAGTTAAAAGTAATAAAATTCAATTTGTTATATTGTAATTTTGTTTTGTAGGGCAACTTAGTCCCTCCAACTCAAGTTAGGAATTATGCTATGGGAAAATTTGCATAAATAATTATAACTTACATTGGCCAATGCTAAATTAATAGTGGTTGATAGAAAAATCATCCTATAATATTTCTTTTGTAGGAACTAATAAATTGAAATGTGAAGTGGATAAGTAAATTGTATTTTTTTCACTTGTAAACTGTTATTTTTTGTTATTAATGGAATAAAAAAAATGCAATGTATACTGCAACAATTTTGTTATTGCTTTTTAAATTTTTACATTTATATAACAATTGTATATATGTTATTTACTTGAGTATAAACTATTTTCAAGGATTTTATTTTTTAATGGTTTTCCTAAAAATCTTGAGAAAAAAAAATCACTACACAAATATATAAAAATCATGCATGAATATTGCAACCATATCTATAAAATTATGACATAAAATATGTAAAGCAATTATCCACATAGCATTATATTGTGCAAAGGGCGCAATAAGACATACATGTTATGGTCTAATTGCAACCGTATCTATAAACTATGACATAAAATATGTAAAGCAATTATCCACTTAACATTATATTGTGCAAAGGCCGAAATAAGACCTTCATGTTATGGTCCAATCAAATGTTTGAAAATTAGTTTTCTTATTTATATGGAAAATAACTATTTATTTTTCAAAGTTAAACATTATAATTTGCTTTCGTCAATGCTAGATATTGATTGTTAGAGTCCTGCCTTGGCAGGAACTAATAATGATTCCATAACCATATTTAAATGTAATTAATACGCACATAAAAACTTAATACTTATAATAAAATTATAATATAACAATATTCTTAACCATAGAGTAACAATTCTCGATCATGTGGATGGAGAGAGGGGGGAAGAGATAAGGAAGAGAGAGAGTGGGGGTAGAAATAAGGAGAGAGGGAGGAAGATAGTGATAGAGCTAGAGAGAGAGGGAGGGAAGAACAAATACATAGAGAGATAGAGGTAGAGAGAGAGAGGGAGTGACAAGGGAGAAATTGAGAGAGAGTGAGGGAGAGAGGAGATGAGGGAAGCCAAAGGTAAGGAGAAGAGGGAGAGGGAGACATAGAGATGGATGACAGAGAGGAGGAGAGAGAGAAGGAGATAGTGACCGAGTTGGAGGGTAGAGAGAGAGAGAGAGTGAAAGAGTGAGTGATGGTGGGGAGAGACAGAGGGAGGTGGGAGAGAGAGGACTTGAGAGAGAGAAGAATATATGGAGGGAGAGAGATGGATTCACAGGGAGAAAAAAAGAGGGAAGAATACAGACATAGAGAGATAAAAGTGGAGAGAGAGAGAGAGGGAGTGACAAGGGAGAGATGGAGAGAAAGTGAGTGAGAGAGGAAAGGAGTAGGGAAGAGAGATAGAAGGAGAGGAGAGAGAAGGAGAGGAGGGAAAGAGAGAGGGGGGGAGACACAAAGATGGAGGGGAGAGAGAAGGAGATAGTGACAAAGTTGGAGAGAGAGAGAGACTGACTTGGGGGGAGACAGAGGGAGGGAGAGAGAGGAAAGAAAAGAGAGAGGGGAGAGACAAAGAGATGGAATTGGAGGGGACAGAGAGGGAGGGAAGAAGAAAAACATAAAAAGGGAAAGGTGGAGAGAAAGAGGGAGCTAGAGGAAGATGGAGAGAGAGAGATGGAGTTGGAGGGGGCGAGAGAGGGAGGGAAGAAGAAAAACATAAAAAGAGAAAGGTGGAGATGGAGCTAGAGGAAGATGAAGAGAGAGAGAGATGGAGTTGGAGGGGGCGAGAGTGGGAGGGAAGAAGAAAAACATAAAAAGAGAAAGGTGGAGAGGGAGCTAGAGGAAGACGAAGAGAGAGAGACAAATATATAGAGAGAGAGTGAGAAATATATAAATATAAAGAGGGTGTGTCTTTCTGGGAGTGAAATATAGAGACCATATAAAAAAGACAAAGAAAAATAGATATTTAATAACATTTTAATAAATTTTGATTAAAATATACTATTTTTCATTATAATTTTTTTTATATATATATTATCTAATCTACACTCGAAATATGATAATATAGCGCACGTTTTTTTATTTTTTTATTTTTATTTTTTTAATATAAAAGGAGTTTTATAGTGACCAAAGTGGCTCCCGCTATAATGAAAAATATTGATAATAGCGGACCAACCCAGTTGACGCCGGAAGTGTACAAGGAATGGCGTTCTTGATTACTAGCTAGCGCAACAACCTTCGAGGGATATATGACACGTCATTCACATGAATTCTATCTACGGCTACCATCTGTTCTGACCAAATGCGGAGCTCTGGCTGTCCATCCGCAGAGATACCCTTATCCTCACAATCCTAAATTGAAGTCGCACGAACCCATTTCACAGAAAAGTTATGCGAGGTACCCATCTATCTATTTTCTACTTTCTACTTTGCTGGTTAATATTTCAATTCATGTTCAGCGAGTAAGTTCCTTATCTTAAAATCCTAAATTGAACTTGCACAAACCCATTTCATAGAAAAGTTCTGCGTGGTACCCATCTATCTATTTTCTACTTTTCTTGTAAATATTTTCAATTCATGGTCGTATATAATTTTGCCAGGTACCAATCTATCCATCTTTTGCCTTGCTTGTTTATATTTCAATTCATGGCCATATATAGTTTAGCTATTCTTGTTTATGAAAATTTCTGCAAATGTTTCAACAATCCAATTTTTACACTGGGGAGATCTTGCTTCCATTTTCCCCTAAAATTGCTTGAAAAAAGTTGGAGCTTTGTAGATCTCAGAGATACGTTAACCCGTTTTAACCGGAGAGGGCATGGAGTTTTTTTGTAAGCTCCTGGCCTCACCTGCAAAGAAGATTGCAGCAGCACAGGGACCGCCATCAACAACACCTTTGCATTATCATAAAAGCAATGCTGCTGCATTAACACAATCTGCACTTTGAAATTACTTGGTCAGCCTGTTTATCATAACCTTTGTGCCAGTCCGGGTTGAACTTGGGTCACCATTGCTGGAAGCGCTCAAACTTGCCTTTAGACGGATGAAAAACCCAATGTCATCTTTGAAGGAGCATCTGAAAGGTCAACTCTAAACTCTATTAAGGGTTGGTTCTGAAGGTCCAACCATAGCAGTTTTTTCCTTTAGGACTAGGGTGTGTGTATGTATGGATTCTTGGCCTTGTTTGAGATTTTGTACCGTAATTTGATTATTACAAAGTTTTTTTGGTATATTCACTATGAGAAGATTTCGAGTCTTGTCCACATTCAAAGTTTTTTTGGTATATTCACTATGAGAAGATTTCGAGTCTTGTCCACATGGTCAAAGAGATTGTCCATATGGTTACAATATATTGGGAGTGCCATTGTTTTCTCCTCTGACAGAAGCAACAAAGGGTTTTATGCAGAGGTCAAGGTCTGCAAGGTCGTATAGACCTGTGTCCCTAGTTGTAGGGGCACATCCTTGTGTGTCTCCATGGAACTCAATAATGAGAAGAATTGGATGTGGAAGATTTAGGAGGAGATGATAATGATACTTTCAATAATGGAGGAAGGTGCTGCCATTATTGGACCGCAAACAAAGTTGAGATCTTTTCCCTTATATTATTATTAACTTTGGGTCTTGAGTATACTTTTTAAGGTTATTTCTGGGCTTTAGAAGAACCTATTTTTATAAAAATGGGAGCCTGTCTTATTTACAGATTGTAAAGCCAGAAATAAGCTTAACTCACACTCACACACTTAAGTGAAGAATAGGGTTTGCTGGTATCTTGTCAGTGCCAGAATAATCTGCCCGAAGACTTCAACAACAATATTCAATATAATCAATAGCGACATCCAGCAAACCCCAAGCAGGGGAGGAGCATGCTTGCCGGGATTTGAAAGTGGGTCATTGTCACAGTGACCACTCCAAGCTGCCGCTATACCACAGCCTGATGGACCATTAGAAGTATAACCTCTTACTATAACTTGTGTTGCAATGATCTTGAATTATTCCATGCCAAGTCACAAGGTTTGTTGAATTTGAACCTTTGGGTTTGAAATTCGACGAATCTCAACCTAAAAATTCAATTTGTGGAGGTTTGACTTATAAAATCCGATGGTGATGTAATATCCCTCTTAGAGAGATTACCCTTGGGCTGAAATTCTGAGTTAGGGTTTCAATAAACACATGACAGAATTGTATTTTATAACAGTGTTGCAGTACTTCATCAATCTATAAAACAGTGATGATCTTTATTGAATGCACAAGTAGTATAATAAAGAACTCAAGCAACAGTTGATTCCACAAGCAACCACTATAAAGTAGGGCCAATTCAACAAGCAAATAGCAGACTTACTATGCAGTACAAAGATCCACAGTTTCTCAATAGGGATATCAACACAAATGTAGTTTCTAGGCTTACAAAATTGTAGCCATCCCTGCTCTATCCATCAATATTTGGGGACACAAATTGCTTTAACCTTAAGATTAGCTGATGCCACTCAGCTTATTGCTACAGTCCCCCCGCGATGTGCTGCTTAGGCCCATAACCATCGTGGTTCAACAAGCGGCACCCCTTATGGCCCTGTCTTGGTCTTGTGCTGATTTGGTGCCACAAAATCTCACCAGTTGGCCTTGCACTCGGCCTTATACCCTACGCTGCTACCCTTCATAGTATTCAACCCTTGCTGCCTCAATCCCTAGTCAGCTGTGTTGAGAAATCTAGGGCTTTAAGATTAGGTGATTTCAAGGCATAAACAATAAAGAGACAAGAGACACAAAATGTAGGGTATCAGCGAAGGCCAAAACCTCTCCCACTTGAGAGGAAAACCCAAACAAATTTTTCTTCTTATAGATACTTCAATTGACGAATACCAAGACCAAGACCCTTGACCTATTTACCTCTCCAAGACCAAGTCACAAGGCTTCTTAGCTTAACCTCTTCTTCTTTGAGTCAACGATGGTCAAACTGCTAACTTCGTTCTCCTTCTCGGTTACCCTTCAGATTTCGACCTCCTGCAGTTCTCGGCCTATTTCAGAAGCCCTAGTTGCAGCCCATGGGAATTGTCACCACCAAGATTGTACCCTTGTTCCCTTCGCTTTGGATGAAGACTTCTTTTACTTTAACTCGGCTTCCTTCTTGACTTGTCCTCTTCCCTAATTCGGTTCCTTAAGATGATAGTGATACTCTCAGCTTCTTTTGCAGCAGATAATGCCTCTCTTCTTTGCACGTGTGACCGATGATAACCCTAAAACAGATCCAAAATAACTCGGCTTCTAGTCCCTTCTTCTTCACTTGGATGGAGGCTTCTCTTGTATGATTCACACTTGCTTCTTACTTCAGATCTTCACCAAAATTCTCATTATTAGATGGAGGCCGAGCTACGCTATTTATAGTGTTTCGTTCATAAATATAAGCTGACTTGAACAGGTGCCTAGGCCGACATGCCTTTTCTAGAATCCTCCTTAGGCTGACTTGAAGGTGAGCTTGTGACAAGGTCTTGGAGGGTAATTGACATAATCAAAATAACTTTTTACAATGTGTAACATGTCTTCAATACATGACAATGACTCCCTAGACTCTATGACTTGATGACCAACCCTAAAGGCTCACAATGGGAGCCTTAACTAAAATAAAATTCCTTGATCATGAAACCCATGAGTCAAGCATTACAAATAATTTTATTTTCTTCTTTACATCAATTACATAAAATCATAATTACATATGTCATTATGAAGACCGAACCTAGTTACACTTTTCAACACTTCCTCTTAACTAGGGAGGTATTCATAATCCATACAAGGTACTTGGACATTCTCAATCTGAAGAATTCTCATAAGAATAGTCGGATTGGTAACCCATCTGTATAGCATCATATCAACCAACATTGTCACATAGCAAGGCCTTGACTAACAACTTTATCTCTCCACAAGATCAGAGCTCAATGTTGGCGAGACCAATGATGTATAGACACTCTCATCATTGTCTCTCTTGGAACATACCCTACCCGGGTTCTCAGAGTGTGTTCCATTAGGCTATTCTTATCTTGGATTCCCAATCCTCAAAGAATAGCGATCCTTCATGACTACTATTATCTTGGATGCCCTAACTTATCTTCAAAGAGCATCGAATGCCGGATGTTTACCCAATCCTCCATTCTGTCTTCCCAAGTGAAGACAAGAATGATGTGTCTTTCTCTCCCACTCAACTTAGGGAGGAGTCAGGACATACTCATTCCACTGAAGGAATGTATTCATTCCTATGGAAGGAATGTACCTAAGCTCCCTCTTGGCTTAGGAATTTACTTCCAAGTTTCTACCAAGTTAGAACTTGTTTCCAGGCTCCCTCTTAATTAGGGACCTACAACAGCTCTTTAGGTGGAGATTATGGGACAACCAACTGCTTGAAGAACTCTTCCTCACGATGTCATGAACTTCTTTTCTTTATTCAAGAGTCTTCATGTTTTGGGACTTCTTCGTAGGGCACAGACCATCCATCACTTTCATCCATGAGTCAGTCATGTCATTATTCCTTTCATCGAAAAGTGATCCATCAGTTCATATTTGGCCTTCCTTCATGCCATGTTGCCTTCTTCATGCCATGTTTCCTTAAGGATCTTTCATCCTACTACATGGACATTAGTGGTGGAAGATATCCATAGATCTTCCCTTGGCAACCCTGCATAAGCCCATCCAGATATCATTCAAAAATAAGGAATGAACATTAAATCAAAATTACCTTTGTGATGGTCTTTCATCATGACATCTTCTAGTTCGCATCAACATCCTGCATACACATTGACACATCTCCAAAAGATATATACTGTCAAGGGTCTCTTTCTTTTTCAGACTTCATCAAAGTCTTCATATCTTTCATGGAGATATCCTAGTCAAATCTCTTGGTCCTTGGATGTTGATTGCCTTTTTCATAGTTGCATATTTCATGATCTCTTCCTTTCTTTCTTCACACATTTCTTTCTAGGAACTTTCAGCCATAGTTCCTCCAATTCTTTCAACCACCTCGTATTTCATGTGAGGACATATTATGTTAATTTCATCTAGACAATGTGTGACCCATGCCTTCCTGCATTCTTTAAGGGGAGGAGATCCTTTTTTTCTTTTGATCATGTCCTTGAGATAGAGCATTTATCGATGTTACCTGCAGCCATATGAAATGACTCTACAATATCGAATATAAGCATACATACCTCATTTTTCCTTTAGGTCATCTCAGACTTCTTTTCGACAACTTCCTTGATTGAAACAACTTCAATCCCTTGATTTGCTTCACTTCTTTCGTCATCATACCATCATCCCATGAATTCCCACAAGATGGAATTCTTGATGAAACCCTTGCTTCCTTTTGATTGGCGAACCTTCTGATGAAGATTCCAATAGAGGATCTTGAGTATCCTCATCTAGCAAATGTTTCCTTTTGACTGATGTATGATGAGCTTTGTGCTAGATGACCTTTTTCTTCTTTTCCCATAAGTGCCACTTATGCTTCTAATGAGGTTACCAAGAGCTATATCCTTCCATAGACTTCTATTTCAACCATCTTTCATGCTTCTCTATGATGATGTTACGAGCTCTTGCTTTTAATGCTTCTATGATGCCATGATGCATCCTATCATTTTCCTTAGTGAATCATGATAGCCATATCTTACAATAGAAAAACTTGAAAACAGGAACTTGAAAAGAACTAGGTGAGGAAGACTATCTCAATCATAGTAGAGATCTCTTACTTCCTCTTTCTTGGACTTCTTCTTTTCAGCTTCCTCCACTTCTTCGGTGATATGGGCTTCTTCTCTACCTCTTTTGTTATTGTCCTTCTTGAGCTTAGGACAATCTCTTTGTAATGCCCATATTCTTGACATCCATAGCATTGAACCTTAGCCAAGTTCTTCTTCTTTTTCTGAGGACCAAATTTCCCAGACTTTCCTCTTTTCTTTGCTATAGCATCATATGCTTGATTTTGATCACTGGATCCTACATCAATTTTTGCCTTCAGTCTGGTTTCTTCAATTTTGCATAGTGACCATAGATTCTGGAATGGAGTAGCTTCTTTCTTCCCATAAATGCTTGAAGTAAAGTTACCCCATTCCTCTAGTAGTGCATTTAGTACTACAGTGGTCATCTCCTTGTCAGACATTATTTCTCCCAGATCTTGAAGTTGATCCCTTATTTCAGATATCCTCATAAAGTATGAGGCTATTCCTTCTTCTTTTGATATCCTTAGCTTGTAGAGTTCTTGCCTTAGAGAAATAACTTCACCTGTAGTGCTTACATAAAACAAATCTACCAATTTGTCATATATTTCTTTTGAGGTGTCGAGTTTAGATACATATGGAATGAGAGGATCCTTGATGGATTCTATGAGAATCCTTTGAGCTCTCATTTCCTCTTTCATAAACTTTGCAAGTGCTTGAGCATCTTCTTTCGCTGGTTTGGTGATAGATCCTTTGAAATGATCTATAACCTCATTTTCAATGAGATTCATATCAGTCCTCTTCTTCCATGCAAGATAGTTTGAAGCCCCAACCAATTTGCTGCTTTCCTTGCAAAAATACATTTTGACAGATTCAAACATAAATATACTTGTGAAGATGCATCTTCCACTTGCCGTCACCTTGAATTTGATGACCAAATAGATGATAGAGAACTTCTTCTTGATGAAGATAGATCTCTTCAAGAGTGATCCTTGATTCCACAAAGAAGGAGATCACTTTAGATCCTTTGATGGTGATGTCCTTGATGATGATCAATGATGACTTCTTGATGATGTCTTGATGCTTCTTGGATGATTTTCTTCAATGGTAAGGACCTTGCTTCTACGAGAGAGAGATTGCCTTAGAACTTTTGAAGATGATGACAATGTCCTAGATCTTGCTTCTCTTGGATGAATAGTCTTCAAGAAACTTTGATTTGTAAATCCCTGCAACTTGAGTAGGGTCTTTGTGGTCTTTTGAGGATCCCAAGACTTCTTCTGGTGCAGACATCTTCTTTGTTCTAAGTTTTGATATTTCTTTGTACATCTTGATTTTTGCTTTGATATCCTTTGATTCTTGAGTGCTTGTGTGTCCCTTGATGGGATGCCCTTTCCTTGATTTGTCACCTTAGCTCTGATACCATGCTGTAAAATCTAGGGCATTAAGGTTAGGTGATTTCTCTTCTTATGATAACTACTTGTAACTGCATTTTACTTCTTTAGATTAGGATCTTCTCTTTCTTTAGATTATTATGGTGTTCTTCTTCATTAAACAACTATCAAGGCATAAACAATAATGAGACAAGAGACAAAAAATGTAGGCTATCAGCAAGGGCCAAAATCTCTCCCACTTGAGAGGAAAGCTGAAACAAATTCTTCTTCTTATAAAGACTTCAATTGATGAATACCAAGACCAAGACCCTTGACCTATTTACCTCTCCAAGACCAAGTCACAAGGCTTCTTAGCTTAACCTCTTCTTTTTCGAGTCAACGGTGGTCAAATTTCTAACTTCTCTCTCCTCCTTGGCTACCCTTTAGATTTCAAGCTCCTGCAATTCTCAGGCTATTTTAGAAGCCCTAGTTGCAACACGTGGGAAGTGTCACCACCAAGATTGTACGCTTATATCCTTCGCTTTGGATGAAGACTTCTTTTACTTTAACTCGACTTCCTTCTTGACTTGTCCTCTTCCCTAATTCGGTTCCTTAAGATGACAGTGATACTCTCGGCTTCTTCTGCAGCAGATAATGCCTCTCCTCTTTGCATGTGTGGCAAATGATAGCCCTAAACAGATCCAAAAATAACTCAGCTTCTAGTCCCTTCTTCTTCACTTTTATGGAGGCTTGTCTTGCATGATGCGTACTTGCTTCTTACTTCAGATCTTCACCGAAATTCTCGTTATAAAATGGAGGCCGAGTTGCCCTATTTATAGTGTTTCGTTCATCAATATAAGTTGACTTGAACAGGTGCCTAGGCCGACATGCCTTTTCTAGGATCCTCCTTAGGCTGACTTGAAGATGAGCTTGTGACAAGGTCTTGGAGGGTAATTGACATAATCAAAATAACTTTTTACAATGTGTAACATGTCTTCAATACATGACAATGACTCCCTAGACTCTATGACTTGATGACCAACCCTAAAGGCTCACGATGGGAGCCTTAACTAAAATAAAATTCCTTGCTCATGAAACCCATGAGTCAAGCATTACAAATAATTTTATTTCTTCTTTACATAAATTACATATAATCATAATTACATATGTCATTATGAAGACCGAACCTAGTTACATTTTTCAACGGGTTGGCACCCTAAAATCATTCCTTAGACCCTCGCTGTGTCAACCCTCCACCAACGACAACCTTAGAACCCTAAGTATGGCCCCTTAGGCTACTCGCTGCCCTGAATTTAGCCTTATGTCAGTTCACCATTGCAGAAGACTAGAAACCAACCCCCCCCCAGACAGTTCACTGCCCTTCGTTGCCTCAGACAACCCAATCTGCTGCTCTTTACCAACCCTTGCTACTTCAAGAAATTAGATTTCAGCCACTTGCTACTTAGAAAGATAGCTTCCCGCCATTTGCTGCCTTGGAAAGATAGATTCCAACCTGAACTCCGTCACTGTAGCAAGAAAAGATGAAAATATTGGCCAGGGTGGAATCTTTCACCAATCAAACCAATCAGAGACAAGGGTCATAGAACCCTCCAGGAGCACTCATCTCAAAATCAAGAAGAACAACAATCCATGATGATCATAATGACTCTCCTCCCTTCTTTATATAGTTTCTCCTTGGGGCTTTTCCCTACTAAATTCAAATTTGAGTGACTTGCAAGTTTCCCTCCATTTTCTTCAATTTAATTTTATTATCTAATGTTAGCTAAGTAACATTAAATAATAATTCTCCCTTTTGAAATGACTATAGCCTATGGGGTTAGATAGCCTACTACATCCTTCCTTGGGCAATTAACTCGAAGAGGATATCATAGTCCCCCCTTCCTGACATTGCTTGTCCTCAAGCAATTGAAAATGTGGTTGTTGCAAGGTCTATTCTCCTTCCCATGTGGCATCCTCCTCGGGCAAATCTTTTGACCTCATAAGGTATTTTGAGATCATCCTGCCCCTTAGAGTCCTCTCTTGGACAACCATGATAACTTCCAAAATCAATACTAATTGTCCCTCCTCGTCCAAAGGGAGTAGCTCAACTAAAGTAGTAACCTATTGACCCACTGTCTTCTTGAGGCATGATACATGGAAGACATTGTAGAATTTTCTCCCCTTTGACAACTCCAACTCATAAGCTACTTCACCAATTTGTTTTATTATTTTGTAAGGCCTGTAAAATCTTGGTTTTAGTTTCTCTAAATCACTAACCTTGTGTGAAGATTGTCTATATGGCTGTAATCTTAGGAAAACTAAATCTCCTACTCTACGTTGTGCTTGTCTGCACACATCTTTTGTTGGTTTTGGGTGGCCTGTGGGTTCTCCTTAAGGACCTTAAGGATGTCTTGGCTTTCTTTTATCTAATCTTTGGCTTTTGGAGCCTTGCTATCCCCAAATGCCAAATTGACAAATGATGGAGCATTGTACCCATACAGTGCCTTGAATGGGGTCATCACAATGAATAAATGGTAAGTGGTGTTTTAGCAATGCTCCCCAAGATGTAACCATTTGATCCATGCCCTTTGTTGTCCTGACACATAGTTATGCAAATACCCCTCAACCCACTTATTCACAATCTTGGTCTGGCCATTTGTTTTTGGGTGATAACTGGTACTAGGGGTCAACTCCGCGCCCACCATTGAACAACTCCTACCAAAATGCATTGATAAACTTGTTATCTTGATCATTAACTATATTTTTAGACAACGCATGGAGTCTAAATACCTTCATGAAGAACAACTTCGCCACTTGTGCTGCTTTATAATTTAATTTGTTGAAATTACAAAGAAATGTGCGAACTTGGTCCCGTCAACTATCACTTAGAAATAATCCTTGCCCTGTGCCTTGGGTACACTCGTGATAAAGTCCATCGATATGCTCTCCCATTTCTGCTCTGGAATTGGCAAGGGCTATAGCAATCCTGCAGGAGGTGTATGCTCGTGCTTGTTTTGCTGACAAGTTATGCACTCCCTTATGTGCCTCAACACATCATCCTTGAGGCCCTTCCAAGAAAACCTTTCTTTGACCTTCTTGTACATTTTGAAGAACCTTTGGTGCCCTGCTAGTGGTGTGTCATGTACGACCTTCAAGATCTTCTCTTTGAGTGTGGATTTAGGGACCAAGTATAGCTTGCCTTTATAGAAAATGACCCCATCTACTATTTTGTACCTATCGTCCTAGATAAGGCCGTCCATTAACTCACAACCAAACTTGTTTTTAAAATCTTATACCAAGAGTTGGGCTTTCCAATCTCCTGTGATCTCCATGAGTGAACACACGGTTGGTTTCTTGGAGAGTGTATCAACCACAATGTTCTCCTTTCCCTTATATGTACTCTATCAAAATCATAGGCCTGGATCTTACTTACCTAATTTTGTTGTTTTTTCATTCAGGTCCTTTTGTTCCAGGAAGTGCGGTAAGTTGTTGTGATTTGTATTGACCAAAAAATTGCCCCCTACCAAGTATTGTTTGAACTTCACTAAAGCATGCATGATGGCGAACATCTCTTTGTTGTAGATGGAATAGAGCTTCTCTAGATCTTTGAGTTTCCGGATTTTGAAGGCTATTAGGTGTTTATTTTGCATCAACACAACTCCTATCCCCTCACCCAAAGCATCACATTCCAATACGAAGGCCTGGCTGAAGTCAGGAAGTGCCAACACCAGGCATGAGCTCATCACCTCTTTGAGCTTGTTAAATGCGAACTCTGACTCTTTTGTCCATCGAAATGCCCCTTTCTTTGTTAATTCTATCAATGGTGCGTTTAACTGAGAGAATCCCTTAATGAATTGCCTGTAGTGGCTGCAAATCCCAAAGAATCCCTACAACTTAGTAAGGTTCCTAGGTGTGGGCCAATCCAGTATGGCCTGTATCTTCTCCTGATGTACTTGTAGTCCTTGCACACTGATCATGTGACCCAAATAAAGGATCTCGGTCATCCCAAACTCACACTTTGATGCCTTGGCATAAAGTGACTGCTCCTTCATAATACCCAAAATCTCATCCAAATGTCCCAAATGCTCCTCCCATGTTTTGTTGTATATGAGGAGGTCATCAAAGAATACCAATAAGAACTTCCTCAACTGTTTGTTGAAGATGTGATTCATGCATGACTGAAAGGTGGCTAGTGCATTGGTCAACCCAAATGGCATGACCAAAAATTCAAAATGCCCATAGTGGCACTTGAAGGTTGTCTTATGCACATCCTGCTCTCAGACTCAAATCTAATGATAACTTGATCGAAGATCAATCTTTGAGAAATACACTGCTCCATGCAACTCATCCAATAGCTCATCAATCCTGGGGATGAGGTACCTGTTTTTGATGGTCTTCTTGTTCAAGGCTCGATAGTCAATGCACATCCTCTAGGTACCATCTTTTTTCTTCACCAAAACTACTGATGAAGCGAATGGACTCAAACTAGGTCTAATGTGGCCCATGGATAACAATTCTTTGATGAATTTTTTTATCTCATCCTTGAATTTCTTTGGATGCCTATAGGGTGTGGTATTGGTGATCATTGGTTTGGCCCCTTCCTCTAGCTCTATGGTGTGCTCAAAACCCCTGTCAGGAGGTCTCCTTGGAGGAATCTCTCCAAAGACTTAGTCATGCTTATTCAACAATAACTAAATATTTGCCTGATACTATTGGCTACTATTTGACGACTTCTGACTTGTAATTAGACATTCTGCTGCGCAAGCTATATCTCCATGCTTGAATATAGCCTCCATTCTCTTAGCTGATACAGTTCGAGGAGCACCATTGGACATACCCTACAACATTTCCTTAGTGCTATTTGAGGCCCCAAATTCTATCTCCATTACCTATAGTTTATTGAGAACTTCGCCAATGAGTATAACCACTGTACCCCCAATACATCATTGGTGTCTTCAAGATCCACTACAAAGAAGTCATCAGTAAATGTGTAATTTCCTACTGTCACGTTCAAGTGTGGAACCTTCTGTGTGCATGTCATGCTGTATCCATCAACCACCACAAAGTTAAAACCCTCAAACTCTTTTGTGGAAATACCTCTTTGCCACTAAGGCTGCATCGATGAAGTTGTGAGTTCCCCCCATTGACCAAGGTTGTGATTCATTGTCCCTGTATGACCTCCTTGATCCTGAAGGTGTGGTATTCAGGGACTCTAAAATGAGTGGCGATAGTGCCACCTCAAATCCCCATACAAGGCCTCTCATCCCCTTTAGCTCCCTCATGGAACTACTCTCCCTCTGAACTGCTAGGCTCACTGCTTGGTGTTGGCCTTATATCTTCTTCATTGTCATTGTCTGGAAACACCTCAATATAGTGGACCTCACCCTTGTCCAAGCATTTGTGAGGTAGTTCCCATGGTTCCTTGCAACTGAAGCAAAGTTTCTTCCTTCTTAGTTTGGTTTGAGTCTCGTCTTCTATCACCTCCTTCCTAACCCGATACCTCTCAAATGACCTCTTATCTATGTTCTTCTGAGTGATGAATGGTTTGGATGGAAATTTAGCCTTAGGTATTGTGTCCTCCATGCCTTGTGTCCTAGTGATGGCATCTTGTAAGGTTGTGGGTTTAAAGGCCTTGACCCAACCATGTAGTGGTTCAACTAAACCTTTTGTGAAGAGCGCGATCAACGTTTGTTTAGATATGTTTGTCACCATAACAACTACTCACTAAAATTCTGAAATGTAGGCATTTGGGGTTTCGGTCTGCTGGAGTTGTGCTAGCTCCCCAAAGTGTATCTCTAGATCCTTCTTGTCAAATCGTCTATCAACCTTTATGTGAAGTCGATGTAAGAAGTAACGCTGGAATGCCCCAGGGTGATCAATTCATGTTACCACCAATCATGAGCTTGTCCTTCCAAATGCATGGTGGCGAATTTGATGGTCTTTGTGTTAGAATTTCACCTACAAGCTACTTTTCTCTTGTAGGACTTTCGTTAAACACTTAGCCAATACTTTGATTTCATTCTCTAATAAAAAATTCACAGTTAATGCATTAACTTAAACACATCCAATCTGATTTTATGAGTTGAAATACACATGACTAAATCAGAGTTTTAACAACTGAAAATGAATAATAGACCACACACATTTGACACAAGGATATTTTGGCAAAGCCCCTAGAAAAACCTTGAAGGGAAAACCAGTGCAAGAGAGAAATTTATCTCTTATCTGAGAATTTATTATAGCATTAAATGACAACCAACAACCAACTTATCTCCCAGATTTCATGCTCATAACTCCTTGGGAAAAATGCTATTGCTATTCCTTAAAATTTGTGCCAGCAACCCCTCAATTTCAGTTCTTGGCATACCTCATTTTCTGTGCCAATTCTTCCTAGAAAAGTGTGCCAATCTCAACTCTTCATATCCCTTGAAATTTTGTTGTTCAAGCCTTGCTTTTCATGCCTAGATCTGCCCAAATTTTTGCGTCTCAGCCTCCTCTAAGTTCGTGCCAACTGCACAAATTTCTCTCGAAATTTGTAGTGGGTCCCTTGAAGCTCATACTTGTTTGCAACTCGAAAAACTCCTTGCCCACTGCCTCTAAATTCGTACTAGCAAAGTGTTCCCTTCTCTGCTTATGAATGTGTGCCCTCCTTGCTATACCAACTGTTGTAATACTCTTCCTTTTGCTGAACTTCTCCCTTGGCTATTTTTCTCCGCTTCTCCAAATCTCATGAAGAATAGTGCACCTCTTCACTCTTCCTTTTCACTTTTATTCCTCATCAATGACTAAAATCCATAACCCTAGATCTCAATGGCCGAGATTTTATCTAGCCATCTCAAGATCAACAATCATGAATTAATTAATATATTTTTTTGCGTATTTTTGAAAAACTCGCGCGCGCTCCCCTGCTAGGTTACCGCCGCCTGCGACTTTGCTTTGGCCCTTGGCCCCTCGGCATGGCCCCTCCAGAGGTTCCACCGGAGGAGGCCGCTCTTCAGCAAGCCTTCTCTGACTTGGTCAGGTCATTACCGCCACAAAGAACTCGTCCCACAGTTTCAAAATTTGTGAAAAAACTTGATGGTTTGCAGGAAGTAACTTTACCTCCATCCTTGCCTCGCATGGCTGCCCTTGCTTTGGCAGAACGAGGACTTATTGGGCAATTTACAGGACTCTGGCCCTCTCCAAAAACAGTGCAGAGATGGGTGGAAAGGAACTGGTCAGATAAAACACAAGGGAAAATCTCTATTAGATTTTGTGGGAAAGGGTATTTTACCTTTCATTTTGAAACAAAAGAAGATAAGGACTTAATCTTCCGTAATGGGCCTTATTTCATGGATTCCAGAGGATTATATCTCAACAAATGGACTCCGGACTTTGATCCAGAGTTGGACATACCTAGTGCTGTTCCTGTTTGGGTCCGGCTTCCTCACCTTCCCCTTCACTGCTGGGGAGATGAATCAGTTCGTGCTATTGGAAATGTTGTAGGGAAATACATCGATCGAAGTGAACCTAAAGACAACATGCAGGCTTGTGCTCGCATCTGTGTAGAAGTCGATTTGGGCAAAGGACTGCCAGAAGCCATCAAGCTCAAGGTTGACGATTGGACTCATATTCAGCAACTAGATTACGAGCAGATTCCATTCAAGTGCAAGGTATGTCATGAATACGACCATTTTGCTAATCGTTGTACTAAACTACTTGATGTTGAAAACACTCCACAAGAAGAGCAATGGGAAACTGCTTAAAAAAAAAGCTACCCCTAACCCCAAACCAATTCCTGAAGCTGGCCCTTCTTCTCGTCCTCCCCCTAATCCTCCACCCTCCTCATCCCTCCCTTCCTTCTCCCCTAATCGCCAGCCTGATCCTCAACCCTCCTCTCCTTCCTCCAATCCCTTCCACATCCTCTCTCCTCCTGAGGATACCCCCGCTCCTGTGATCCAATCTGACCCTTTAGAATCCCCCCTCCCTCTGATCTCTTCCTCCTTTCCGCTTGAACTCCCCCCTCCCAGAATTACAAGAAGCAACTCTAAGGAGCATGGTGCCACCCTTGACAATCAAAAGAAGCCCGGAAGAAAATCAGCCAAACAACACAGAGATGAAAATGCCCAGAAAGATATAGCAATGGGTATACAGAACCCCATAGAGTCCTATATCTTAGGACAAATTGACAAGGACTTAGTAAACAAGGACCAGGGAGGGAGAGCAACTCCTCGCAACCCTCATTTGAAATGATGAAAGTCCTCTCATGGAATAGCAGGGGATTAGGGCACCCCTCCAAAGCAAATGCCTTAAAAGACCTAATAAACCAAGAGAAACCAGATATTGTTTTAGTTCAAGAAACAAAGCAGGGACAACTAGAAATGAACAAAATTATTGAGCAACATAAGCAGTACAAAGGAAGTGTTTGTGATTCCAGAGGAGCCTCTGGAGGAATTGCTACGCTCTGGCATCAAGCTAAATGGAGCAATACAACAGAAACAGTAGAACAACACTGGATCAAGATTGTCTTGAAGAACAACATGAGCAGCCAACAGCTAGTCATCTACAATGTCTATGCTCCGAATCATTATAGAGATAAGGAGCAATGCTGGGACTCTCTCAGCACAAATATAGCGGAAGAAGATAACAACAACATAATTTTAGGAGGAGATTTAAATCTCATACTGCATGCTAATGAAAAACGTGGAGGCAGCTTCTCCCTAGATCCTTTTAGAAACCAACTGGAGAATGTAATGCAGCACGGTGATCTTGTTGATATAATCCCAAAGAATCGCAAATTCACCTGGAGTAACCGTAGGTTGGGGAAAAGCAATATTATGGAAAGACTAGATCGCATTCTGGTGAATGTAACCCTTCTATCCACCTTTACAGCTGTTCATGCCTCCATTCTACCCTTTGCAGCCTCAGACCATTATCCCACCGCTTTAACCCTCGAATCTCATTGCCCTCTGGGCCCCCTTGCCTTCAAATACAACTCTCTATGGAATGACATTGTAGTAGCCAAAGAACTGATTCAGCAAACCTGGCGACAACACATTGAAGGTTCTCCAAGTTTCATTTGGGAAAGCAAACTCAGGAATGTAAAGCATGCTCTCAAGGATTGGGCAAAAACTCACTACAAAGAGCCGGAAACGAAGAAAAGAGAAGCAAAAGCTAAGATCGAAGACCTCCATCACACAATGGAAAAGCAAGAATATCATCAGGCAGATAAAAATCAGGAAGAAAACCTCTACAGTAAGAAATGGCGAATTAAATTGAGACAACTTTGGTTGAAGGGCGGAGACAGGAACACAACTTTCTTCCACAAGCAAGCCACAGTTCGAAAAATCAGAAATAGCATAACATCTATCACAGATAGCACAGGCAATCAACAAAACAGTCAAGCTGCCATCAAACAAGCCGCCTCAGAACATTATAAAGAACTCCTAACCGAAAAAGGAAAAGAAGAAGACTATGTTGATCTTTTACAACATCTACCAAATAAGATCACTGTAGAAATGAATGAAAGCCTGAACAAAGAGATAGAGGAAGAAGAAATCAAAGGAGCCATCTGGGCCCTTCAGCCAGACAAAGCACCAGGACCAGATGGCTTCCCAATCTGTTTCTATAGAGAGCATTGGGAAACTATTAAAAAAGATCTTATCAAATTAGTAAAATGGATTCAGCGGAAAAATAAAATGGGAGGTTATACAAACTCAACCCATCTAGCCCTCATTCCCAAGGAGAACCGACCCTCTAACTTCTCCCGTTTCCGCCCCATATCCCTTTGCAATTCCTCTTATAAAATCTTTACAAAAATCCTTGCAGCCCGCCTCAAGCCTTTATTGCCAATGCTAATATCTGAAAATCAAGGTGGCTTCATGGCAAATAGGCAAATATCAGACTCCATCCTCCTAGTTCAAGAAGCTATTCATTCAAGCCATACTAGGAATGAAAAGGGATTCATCCTGAAGTTAGATTTGGCGAATGCCTTTGATAGGGTCAGACACTCTTTTCTGTTTGCTGCTCTTCAAAAAATGGGCTTTGCTTCTTCATTTCTTGACCTCATTAGAGCATGCATCACTGGACCTTGGATAGCCCCCCTTGTAAATGGCAGGCCTGGTCCTGCCTTTCAATCTTCAAGAGGACTGAGGCAAGGTTGTCCTCTTTCCCCCTACTTATTTATCTTGATGGCTGAGTCCTTTAGTTGCGCCCTTGATCACAAGCGGCGGGCTGGTCTCATAACTGGCATCAAATATGAAGATGGAGTCAAAAACATCAACCACTCCCAATTTGCTGATGACACCTTGCTAATAGGAGGAGCATCTGCAATTATAGCTCGAAGATTCAAAGCTCTTTTGGACAAATACATGAGATATTCTGGAGGCATGATAAATCATCTAAAAAGTTGCATATATGGCTGGCATGCCTCAGCTCAAACTCTTCAAAACATAGCCAACATCTTTGGGGTGCCTTGCAAACTAAATTGGGACCATTTCAGCTATTTGGGAATGCCAGTGAGTATAGGACCCACAAGAGCTGAAATATGGGAAACAACTCTTGATAAATTAAAAAGAAAAGTTCAGCATTGGGGATCCACTTGGCTCAACCCGGCAGGCCGATTGGTTCTTCTCAAATCTGGCCTCTCTTCTCTCCCTCTTTATCAGTTCTCCCTTATTCAGGCCCCAGCCACCTTTCATCACAAAATGGAAAGTATCCTCAGGTATTTCCTCTGGCAGGGAGGGAAAAATGATAAAAAAAATTTAACTTGGTAAGCTGGAAGCAAGTTATCCAAAGCCAGGAAAAAGGAGGACTTGGAATCAGATCTCCCATGCTTACAAACTTAGCCTTTGGAGGCAAGATAGTATGGAGATTAATTGATGAACAACAAGCTTGGTGGAAAAGAGTTCTTGAAGCCAAATATCTCAGCAGCCCAAGGCAGCAACTTCTAGCAAGTGAAATACCCGCCAGATGCAGCACAAGAATTTGGAAACTTTGCAAAAAAGTTATCCCCTTCATGGCACAAAATGTCTCTAAGGTCCCCAAAGGTGGCAACAAAATCAATATTGGAGCAGATAAGATTATGGGGAATCAGCCAATTAGCAGCCAGCCAGGTATGGATCAAATTCTCCTCTTTCTTCAAAGCAAAGGAATACATCATTTGGATCAAATTTCTCAATGGGATATAAATACTCAGGCATGGAAGGGATGGAGCTTCCCTCCCATCCCTGGAAACCTCAAAGAGAGCATTGACAATCTTCAGATCCATCTTCACAACATTGCTCCTATTATAAAAAATGGCATTGATGGTTTCCGATGGGACCCCACTGGTTCCAGTTACTCAATTCAAGTTGGCCATCATTATTTGTGCAGCAGGGACTATCCTGCTCCTCCATGGATGTATTGGAAAACAGTATGGAAGTCTGAGGCCATCCCTAAAGTAAAATTCTTCATATGGACCCTCCTAAAAGGAAAAATCCTTACCTCAGACAATTTGCAGAAGAGAGGTATTGTTGGGCCCTCCCGATGCCCAAATTGTCAAGAGGCAGAAGAAACTATCCAACACCTATTCATTTCATGCCCCTTTGCAATCTCTTGCTGGAATGGCATTGCCCCTAATGGCCCTCTCACCTGGAACTCTCAGTTCTCCATTGGTGAAATCTTAAACAAATGGAAGAAGAGCTACCCTTGGCAGCCCAAGAAAAATAATATCGCTAAGAGGGTGTGGGATGCCCTCCCATATGCACTCCTATGGAAAATCTGGCTCGCTAGGAATCGCAAGGTTTTTAGAGATCAGGAGACCTTAACCAGGCAATTATGCAGCAAGGCTAAAAGTCTAGCGATAGAAACCATTGCTGCCAAGAACACAAAGAAAATTGATACTGCCAGCCTTTGCGTAGAAGAAAGAGACTTTATCAATAGCTTGATAGACAACAACAGGGGTCTTCCAACAGCAAACATCTACAACAATCCTATCAACATTCTCAGCCACAGTTGGAAAATCAGAATTAAACAGGATGAATTTACAGAATGGCTTCGGAACAACAACTCTCACTCCCTTTTCTTTGATGGTGCCTCCAAATCAAATCCGGGAGCGGCAGGGGCAGGGGGAGTAATTTATAACCCCAATGGAGACCCCTTAGTCACCTTTGAGTGGGGATTGGGAAATCTTTCTAATAACAGAGCAGAGGTGCTGGCACTCTATCAAGGCCTTCTCTAGCTCCAAAATCTTGGTATCAGGAAAGCACTGGTCTTTGGAGACTCTGCTGTCATTATTAGTCTTATGAATAGCAAGCGCAAAGCCTCCAATATTTTCATTCAACAAACTATCAGCAAATGTCAAGCCATAATTAGCCAAAATTGGGACCTTCAATTCTTCCATATTCTTCGCGCCATCAACAAAGAAGCAGATAAACTTGCCAGTCAAGCGTGCACCAGATCTAAAGGGAATATCCTCTGCAACAATGAGGATCATTTTCAACACCTCCCCTGATTTATCTCATGATTTGTGACAATCCTCTAAAGTTTGAATCCTGCAGAAACTTCAAGGAGTATCCTGACAAGATCCAAGGCAATCCTGATGTGGTCAATTCACTACCATCGAATATCTTGCCTCTTAATCCTGCAGCCTTCTTTGCTCTCTCGAGATTTGGTCGCCCTTGTGAAATCCGTGAATCCTCCCTCTCTCATCGCGTGATCCTGTCCTCCCCCTCATGTGGCTCACTCTCCATAAATAATTGGGCGCTATGGCCTCGTCTCCATGCCTTCTCGTCTATCAGAGTTTATTTAGCAGCTGCCACGTTCATCCCCTTTCATAGCTGCTCCTCAGCACCTACAACTTGTGCCTCCTACAGTGCCAGTTCCCCCCCGCTTACATTCTTCAATTCTGAGTAATCACCTCGGCTGCCCTGTTTTACTGATCGCTGTTTGTAACGATCCCTCCTTCGTTCCAATCGTTGATTCCGCTCCTCCTGAGTGTTGTTGGTCACTGCTTTCTTCTCTGCCATTCCACAATCCGCTTTTCATTCCAGCACTCCCCCTCGTGCATTTCAGAAATCAGCAGTTGAAGACCGCTTCACCTGCGTTAAAGTTTTGTCTTCTGTCCATCAGTAATTTATTTGTTGCCTCTGCAACCTCTCTCCTTTCCAGTTGCTTACCTGCTCCACCTGTTTGTGCTCCCTGTACTGGAAGTTTTCCTCGCCCTCCTCTCTTTCCCCTGATCGCTTATCTCTCCCCCTCCCTTGTTTCGCTTATCAACTGTCCCGACTCAATCTTTGGAATAGATGGAACAGTTCTTTCTCGGCGTAGCAGATCTCTGCTCCCCACGCATCATCAGGACAGAACTAAGGAATCTCAGATGGCTCGTAGTGAAGATTGTTTGCATTGTCGAGACCTCCAGGAAGAGCTGGAGCAGATCAGAGCGCACCAACGAGTTCTGGATGCGAAAATTGATTCATCCACTCGGTTGACCAATGCAAAATACGAAGCCGATTTAAATCTTTTTCTCCATAGGGTCTCCTCCCTACAGGAGCAGTTCAATGACCTATCCAATCGGTGCGCTCATGCTCAAGAATCAATTGAAATACTCAAATACATGCTGGAGAAGCGCAATGCTCCTAGCACTAGCTCATCCAGCCTCAAGATCGCCGAAGTGGACAGCAAGCCGGATGAGTCAACGGCTCGCCAGATTAGCCACATCAATATAGACTAGGATGTTTTGTAAAGTCTGTCTTCTCTTACTTCAGTTTGTCAAAATCTACTCTTGTGCTTGTTTCCTTCAAGTCAGAAATGACAGTAGCTTAGGGGAATTTTGTAATGCAATCTGTCTTCAAGCTCAGCCTATGAGCTCTGATCATGTAACTCAGGAGCTTAGCCTCCCAAATCTTTTTGGAATATAACTAGCAACCGACTTTGTTAAAAAAAAAAACAATCATGAATTAATTTCACATTGGGCCCATTTACATCACTTAAGTGCCCCAACATTATAAAGTCAATAACATCCTTACCATCTAGCAATAAGTCGAAGAACACCGTGTATCGATGGATAATGAAGACCCATACTTACCATCAGGGTTATAAAAAATCACCTTTTAGTCATCAATTAAAAATATATACTTCTCAACTTTATAAAATCACTTTATAAAGTAAAGTGTCTAGGGAACAGTGATGCGGGGGAGCGCCCCCCCCCCCCTTTGAACCCGCTCCCGAAGCGCGCTCCGGGCGGGAGCGGGTCGGGAGCGCGCTCCCCAAATCGCTCCCGGACGGGAGCGATTTTCGGGAGCACGCTCCCGTAAAAAAATTTGCGCTCCCTGGTCTGTGAGGGAGCGCTTCAGGGAGCGATCGCTCCCGCGCTCCCGGAGCGCTTTTTAATGCCCGGGAGCGATCGGGGAGCGATCGCTCCCTGATCGCTCCCGGGTATTAAAAAACGCTCCGGGAGCGAATTTTAAAAATTCGGGAGCGATTCGGCGGAAAAAAATTCCGCGGACCCGAAAAAAACAAAAAATTTAACTTATTTTTTTGGATTTATAAGCCCAATGGGCCAAAACAAAATCATTTCAATGAGATTGAGCTTGAGTTTGAGAGCAAAGGAGCAAGGAGCAAGAGCTGAGGAGCAAGGAGCCAGAGCTGAGGAGCGAGGAGCAAGTGCCAAGGAGCGAGGAGCAAGCTTGCAGAGGTAAGTAACTTAATCATTTAGTTAGTTTAGCTGGTTAGATGGTTAGTTTGGTTAGTTTAATTTACCTGTTTGAGTTTAAAGATCATTAATTTAAATTAAATTAATAAATTAAATGAATTAATCCCAATAAACTAAATTAATTTGCAGATTCAAGACTCAAACCCTACAAACATCAAACACGATGGACCTGGGGATTTTTATTGGCATTTTCCTCTTCCTGGTCCCTTTTCTGGTTATTATGGTGGTGGAGAGTAGGAAACGGAGGGGGCCTGAAACTGAAGAGGTGGATGAAGAAGCCGGAGGAAGTCAAATAGGTGAAAACCCCAGTGAGGAGGATGTGGAGGAGGGTGAACATGAGGGTCAAAAAACTAAACAAGACCAAACTCCATTGTGGAAATATGTTCAGAGGCCTGAAGCAGGGAGAGGGGGTGGAACCACTAAATTTCATTGCCCCCATTGCAATTCTGATTTCACAGGCTCATACACCCGTTTGAGAAGACACCTTTGCGGGAAAAGGGCATGGGATGGAGAGAAACAAATAGGAATCAGAACTTGCGACAAGGTGTCAACAGAAGATAGAGCCAAATACATAAAGGAAGAGGAGGACGCCCAATACAAAGCAAAAAGATCAAGGGGTTTCTTTGAAAGCTCACAAAGAACTCCTTCAGCATCCTCCCAAGGCAGTGGATATGGACATGGAGGCTTAGGGTCATCATCTTTACGCCGTAGAACCATATCAGATTTCCTTGATGAGGGGTGTAGGAATGATGTGGATTCAAACATTTACAAGTTCCTCTATGCAAATGGGATACCATTCAATGTTCTACGCTCACCTTATTGGCACGAAATGGTTTCTGCCATAAATGATGCCCCTAAAGGATACAAGAGCCCTGGGTATGACAAGGCAAGAACAGTTGGCCTTGATCATGAAAAAGCAAAAATATCACATTCTTTGAATAAAATGACAAGTTCTTGGACTGACAATGGGGTGTCCATTGTATCTGATGGATGGACAAATGTAAAAGGCAAGCCATTGATAAGTGTTCTCGCTGTGTCTCGAAGTGGTCCCATTTTTCTAGCTGCACATGATTACTCAGACAAGTTCAAGACCGCTATCAACATTGCAGAAGCATTGCTTGAAACAATTGAGCGTATTGGCCCATACAATGTCATCCAAGTCATCACTGATAATGCTCCTAATTGTAAGGCAGCGGGAGCAATTATTGAGGATAGATACCCGAACATATTTTGGTCTGGATGTTTGGTTCACACATTGAACCTTCTGTTGCATGATATTGTCAAAAACAAAAATGAACAATACCAATGGATTGGTGATTTGTACAAGAAAGGAAAAAAAATGATAAAATTTATTACAAATCATAGCAATACCCATGGCCTTTTCCGCAGTCACTCGAGATTGGAGTTGCTGAAGATTGCGAGGACTAGATTTGGTAGCTATTACCTCACCTTCAGGCGCCTTTTGAAGGTAAGAGAGGGTTTAGCTAGCATGGTATCAAGTCCAAATTGGCAGGTGTTAAAGGAAAGGGCTACAAATGTAGCTGACATTGCAGGTTTTGAAACGGTGGAGGAGGCCGCTCTTGATGGGCAGTTTTGGACAACTGTGAGACAGGTATTGGATTTCACCAAGCCAATTTATAACATGATTCGGTTTGCAGATACAGACAAACCAGTGATTGGTGAGGTGTATGAGCAAATGGATACCATGTTGGGGGAAATAAAAGACATTGTTAATAACAGAGATCCCGACTTGTACAATCTGATTCACGATTGTGTGTGTCAACGGTGGAAAAGGCTTAACCTTCCACTACATTGCTTGGCGTATATCCTTACGCCAAAATACTACTCAGATTCTTGGTTGGGCAAACCTGCAGCAGGGGGTGGTGTTAGGACCAAACCCCATTTAGATCGAGAGGTAACTAAAGGATATCTGGATGCATTAGAAAAGTTGGTGCCTGACAGGGAGGAATGTGCAGCTGTGCGCCTTGAAATAGGCAGATACTTCACTGGCAGTGGTTTGTATGGTAACTTCCATGCAATGGACGACAAAGATAAATTTGATTCTCTCACATGGTGGGAAACAGATGGCGGCGACGGACTTTTGCGAAAATTGGCATTGAAAGTTCTTGCACAGGTTGTAAATTCTTCTTCTGCAGAGAGGTGTTGGAGCACCTACAGTTATATACATAATGTGAAAAGAAACAGGCTCAACGAAAACCGAGCAGAAAGCTTGGTTTATGTGCACTACAATTTGAGGTTGTTGAGCCATTACTGTGATCGGGCTAATGAAGATCCCACATATAAAATTTGGGACAATCACCCTAAGGACGACAATTTGGAAGATGGCATTGTACATATGGAAGAACTAGAAGATGAGCTTGTACGGGATGAAGCTGAAGCAGCTGCAGCAGCCATGCCACCTCCACCTCCACCATCCAGTTCTCGGGGCCCGAGTCTTGTTCCATTGCTGTCGCCACCTCCATCGACACCCTCGCGTGGAGGCTCTAGTTCTGGTCGTCGGTCTGGGCGGGAGACTCCTAGAAGACCGCCAAGACCTACTTATACTCCTGGAGACTCTCGTGGCAAGGGCCACTTGTAGATTTACAGTTTACTTGTCTTTTTTAGTTTCTATTAGACTTGTGACTTGTCACTTTAGTTTTCATAACTGTTCAGTGTTGAGTTTTGAGTCCTTGACTCTTGACTCTTGACTCTTTCATATCATTATGACATTATGATATTTTTTGTAAACATTATATCACTGGTGACTGTGACAATGAAAATTTGAAGTTTGAAGTTGGGCCTTGGCAATTATAACTCATTGGTAATGATTGTGAATTATGAATATGATGCTTTGTGAAAGACTAAAGTTGTTTCATTTCATCTCATTATTCATGTTTCATTTTATAAATTTTTAACATTTCATATCATGTTAACAGTTAGAAGTTAGGACTTAGAAATATCTTCGATATTACTTCTTGTAATGGTTAAACTTGGCTTACAAGTACAACTTGTTACTTTGGTGATCAATGATGATAAATGTTATTGAATTGAATGTTATTTTAATTTATTATTTTACTAAGGTTGATGACGATTATAATTTCTAGATGATTGATGTGATATGGTTCAATGATCAATTTATGTTTTTTTATGTTTTTTATGTTTATTTCATCATTCTACATGTTTTTGTTGACATATATGTATCAAAAATTAAAAAAATATAAAAAATATATATATTTTTAAAAAATCGCTCCCCGATTCGCTCCCAAACCGGGAGCTTCTGAAAATGGTCGCTCCCGCTCCCGCTTCCGCTCCCGCTTCCGCTCCCGCTTCCGCTCCCGCTTCCGCTCCCGCTCCCCGCTCCCGCTCCCGCTCCCAAGTAACACTGCTAGGGAATGAAATGTGCTCAGTCACTTCTACATGCTAGGCACTACCAATGCAGGAGAACCTCCAAGCTACGAAAAACTAACACTCCCTCTTAGTGAGGGAGGTACTTTTGGCACCTCCATCACCTGGACCTGTCTCGAAGCCCATCTTAGTGCCTGTAGTTGCTCCCTCTGACCCAGAAGCTTGTCCTACTACTTGACTTGAAACTTGAGCTGAGAGCCTGCCACAACCAAAAATGCTTCAAGAAGTCACACTCCTGAGCATCTATCAATGCCACGTTATACCAACTAAGTCTCCTGGCAGTACTTGAAGACTCACTCTTCCAAGTCACATGTCCCCTCTTAGTAACTGACACTGATCATGTATCCAAGATCCTCTCGGATACACCCATAGGCTGTCCCAACAACTTGTATAACTGCCCTTGTCTGATGCCAAGCACTACCGTTGCTTCCAAGGTCACTTTCTATGAATATAGAAGCACCTATCCATCCCGGAACAAAACTCTATATCCATCCTCCTCCAAGGTTGACACTGAGAGCAAGTGTACTGTCAGTCTTGGAACAAACAATGTCTCTGTCACCTCCAGAAGTCCTCCTGACTCTAGCTGAAATCTGACACATCCAACCCCCTTCACTGCATGCGTGTTGCTAGCTCCAAAACTCACATGGCAGTCTGAGCCTGTCTTTGAAATACCGCGAAACACTGACCTCATCCCTGTCACGTGACTGGATGCTGTACTGTCCACTAGCCATAACCCACTGTCCTCATACACAACAATTCTACTATCTAAAATACAAGCAATAAGAGAATTTTTTTCTCAAATTTCTTAGCAAAGTCATCAATCTTAGTTGATGCTACTACTGTTTCCTAAGTCTCTTTCTTCTTCTTCTTGTATGGACATTGGCTTGCATAGTGACCAGTGTTGTGACATGCAAAGCATTTCACTTTGCTCATGTCCTTCATAGAAGCAGATCCCTCACTTCTCTTTACCTTACGTTTGCCTTTGCTCTTTGTAGTAAGAGCAACATTCTCCTCTTCTTATCGACCACACTTCCCACCACTCTTGGCATTTCGCCTTATCTCCTCTTGATGGAAATCATCCCACATTCTTCCCCAATTTGGAAGTTTCTCATGGGCAACTATCCCATCAATGAAGGCATTCCACTCCTTGGAAAAACCACTCATGGCTGATCTAACCAATTACTCATCAGAGATGGTTTCTTCGACGGTTGCCAACTCATCTCTCACTTGAGTGATCTTGATGAGGTATGAGGATACAATGTCAATTTTGGTCATCTTAGTTTGCCTTAGTTTTTCCCACAACACCATCTTTCTATTCTCATTAGTGCTCTAGAAAAGTTTAATTAAGGAAATCCACATCTCAAAGGCATAAGTTTCCTCAAAACATGGGGAATAAGGTGGTCTTTAATAACATCTAGAAGGAGCTTGCTGGCCTTAACATTCCTCTTGTTAAAATCAACCAACTATATTGGATTAGTGGGAAGTGTCACTTTCTTCTCAACGATACCCCATAGTTCAAACTCCTAAAACACCAATACAAACCTCTACTTCCATGGGCTTAAATTATTAGTCCCATTCAACCTATCCTCCACCCTTAACCTTGTTGTCATTGACATGCTTACCATCACAAGATTTCAAATCTATCCAAGAATGAACACGAACTCTCTCTCAACTAGAAATCCCTGTTTAATTTACTGTTCTCAACTATTCTGCCAACTTGGCTCTGATACCATGTTAGAATTTCACCTACAAGCTAGTTCTCTTGTAGGACTTTCATCAAACACTTATATAATACTCTAATTTTAGTCTACAATAAAAACTTCACTGTTAATGCATTAACTTAAACATATCCAATCTGATTTTATGAGCTGAAATACACATGACTTAGCTACTTTTATCTTGCAGGACTTTCGTCAAACACTTAGCTAATACTCTGATTTTAGTCTCCAATAAAAACTTCACAGTTAATGCATTAACTTAAACACTTCCAATCTGATTTTATGAGCTAAAATACACATGACTAAATCAAGCTTTTAACAAATGGAAATGAACAACAGACAATGTTGTCGCAAAATCTACCAGGCCTTGGAGAGGGGTACCCTAGAAAGCTATCACTAGACTAAGTGACAACAATAAGGTAGTAGCCCACTATCACCACAACTACTACCCCCGCTCTTTACGAACTTTCACCAATGGGAGGAGTCTCGGCATAAGGTCACCTATAATGAATATTCTAGGTTTTGAAGTTTTCAAGGTATAAGGTGACTATGAAGCTTCTAAGAGAGGCTCAACTTAGGTGCAAGGCTCCAACAATGAAGAAGAAGCAATTCTCTTTCCATAGAGAGGCCAAATTGAGGCAACACAAGACCTAGGGTTTGATTGATAGGTTGAGAGTTGGGATGACCTAAGGTCAAGGAGCCAAGAAAATGTTTCCAATAGTGAGTGTTAGCAAGGTAAAGGCACATGAAACCTTCAACAAGCCCTCAAGTTGAAGCTATAACCAAACTAGGGTTTTATCCTAGGACAAACAACTAGGGCAAGATAATTTATGGATGAAAATGGAAAGAATGACCACCAAAGGGAATGATTTTGAGGCAACCACTACAACCCTTGATGTTGAGACCTTCCAAGACCAAGAATTGAACTTCCTAGCCAATTCACACTTACCCTAGCTAGGCTTATTGGCCTTAAGAGGGCCAAATTATGGAAAGAGAGAAAATTCAGTTTTGTAGATAATAGTTGACTTGATCATCAACAATGGATGGTCAATGCATAGTCTAAGGTTGATGGAGTCTATGGATTATTAAGGTTGGCTAGAATTTGCGAAGGAGTAAGGATATTTTGATGCCCTAGCATCAAAACCCTAACTATTACATTTGTGAGGGATCAAAATTCACTTGGGAAGTCTAATGTAGGATCACTAAGGGGATTGCCATTAACATATCATACAATGAGTAATGCATGCAATAATATGACCTAGTTTTCAATACAATTGATATTCAACAAAATTAGGGCATGATATTTAACCTAGATCATCAATTTATTCCATACATTAGAAATGAAATAAAAAAGTTTTCAATAAAAAAGCACTTACAAGATAATATGCATGTACAATCCAATCATTGATCCAAGGCAACTTGTCCAAAGACGAGAACAAAGCTCCAAAACACAATATGCTCCATAGATCATATCTCTCCAATAGGTACCATTGCTACAAAATCTAGCAGGCCTTGGAGAAGGACACTCTACAAGGCTACTAGACTGAGAGACAACAATGGGGTATTGGCCCACTGTCACCATAGCCAAAACCCCCTGCTCTTTACAAATTTTCATCGATGGGAGGAGTCCTGGTATATGTGAAGGTCACCTAATATGTATTCTAGGTATACGATATAAGAAAGACACAATTTAGGCTCAAGGTTCCAATAGGAGGTAATTAACTTTCTTGATAGAGGCCTATTAGATGAGGCACAAGACCTATGGCTTGATTAGTGGGTTGAGTGTTGGGATGGCCAAAGGTCAAGGCAAAGATAAAGGGTTTCCAATAATGATTTTCAATAAGAACAAGGCACATGAAGCCCTCAAAAAGCCCCAAGTTGAAGCTAAATCCAAACTATGGTTAACTTAGGACTAGTAACTAGGGCAAATAAATTTATGGACGAAATTGAAGTGAATACATACCAAAAGGAAGGATTTTGTGGCAACCATTATCCTCTTGGCATTTAGGCTCTCACTTCGGAAATTCCTCTTCCCTAGGAATTCACACCAAGCCCTAGCTTGGTTGTTTGGCCTTAAAGGGGCCAAATTAGGGCAAGGAGAGGAGAGAGAAAATTTATAGATTAAAGTCAAAATGATCATCAACATTGGAGGACCAATGCCTTATTCTTGGGTGGATGGAGTCTATGAGTTGATAAATGACTAAAAAGTTCTAAAGAGGAAGGATAATTGATGCCCTAGCACCAACAACCCCTGCAATTATCTATCCAAGGGATCAAGAAGTTTCATGGGAGAGCTAATCAAAGTTCACTATTATGATTATCATTCACATTTTATTTAATGAGTAATGCATGCAAATAACGACACCTGATATTCAAAAAATTGGGGCACAATATCAAAACCCTAGATTCAGAGTATTCCATACATTAGACATAAAGAAAATAGATATTCAACAATAAGCTCACTTACAAAGACAACATGCAATATAATTCATCCATTGATCCAAGACAATAGCTCCAAAGACAAATGATTCGCTTTAAATATCAAAGTGCTTTCATAGGTCACTTCTCTACCACAAGAGAAGAGGGTCAAAATTCTCTAAAGAGAGGCCGAAATCTCCAAGTTGTGATGATGATTTGATACAATGAATGTCTCCTCTACTTATATGAGGAGTTCAACCTCTAATTTTAGCCTAATGCCCCCTGAAACAATAAAATAATGTGCTAGACACAAGCTAGGTCACACGTCGACCTAGTAGATAAAACATAACTCTTTCCCGCACGTTCGAGTCATAAGAGAGAATGATGACATCATGCATGCGGAAGCCCTCCTAGGGCTAGCATTGAGGCTTCTTGGTTCCAAGATGTGGGTAGAAGCCCTTTAAAATCACCTCTTAAAGGTTGGTCCTTAGGTCTTTGTCAATGCTCCTCTGTGGACCCCAATTTTGATCTTGGGGCACAAAAGTGGTCTCATGGGTCTCCAAGTGTTCAAAATGCATGTCTCTGCTCCAATGTTGGGGGCTTTCAAGGTGGTGCTAGCCCTCCCATGTCTCAAGGTGTGAGACCATCCTCCTCTAGGCCCTGGATCAACTACCCTCCCTCTAAGAGTGCTAAGCTGGTTGGGGGCATGCTAGGTCTACGTGCATCATCCAATAAAATCCATCAATGTAGGGAAAAGTGCTAGAATGCTGTGGGTGCTGGAGGTGCCCACATATATGTATGATGCTATGCTACTACTTGGAGTCCCATGGCTCTCAACGCTCCACTTGTGAGTGTCAATATGCTCCTCTAAGAGACTTGGGCCCTAGTTAATTTGCCCAAGCCATGGCTGTGGAATCACCCGACAATTACACACAGTATCGAGAGATAACAACTATGTTATTAGGTACATTTAATCATTTTTGCATCTAAGTGAACCAAGCTTGAAAGAAATGGGCAATTTGACACTTCAAATAAGGCTTCCCTTCCAAAATTAAGGCTTTGAACTCACAATGGTGTTACCTCCCTAGGTAGGAGTGGCTAATAGACCACCCTATTAGGTGTTTCTAGCCCCCAAGGGGAAGTGACATGTCCTTGGTCCACCCTTCAATTGATAGGTATCATGTGAATAATGATGGAACGAAGGGGAAAAGACTTCATGGCCAAGTGCCATGGTCAAAGGGACCAACTATGATGGGCTCCTCATCCTGAGTGTATAGATGTGGGGAGGGAGCAATTGTGGATGCATGAGTTACTAACTTGACCTTTGTTTTTCCACCCCTCTTGTGTGCCTTTTACTTTTTCTTGATTTTTTATTTGTATCACTGCTCATAGCTCAAAGGGTTAGGACTTGCTTTGTATGATGTATAACGATCATTGCTCTCTTAATGGTGAGACAACTCATTGCTCACCAGGGGTTTGGACATGCAATGGTTCCTTCTCATAATATGAAGAGCAACATTTGCTTAGGCACCGGGGGATGGCCATAATAAATGAGGTAGAGCACATGCTAGGATTTTGCCCGTGTGCTAATGTGTATGTCTCGACCATCTTTTGCATTTTGATCTTCTTTTGTTTTTGATTGTTGCCATAATATGTTTTTTCTTGTTCTTTTCACTGCATCAACCTCCCATTGCAAAGTTCCGAGCCCTACCCAGGTACGAGAATGTATTCCAAAGAACCAATGGTCAGTGGAATCAAGGAAGGTGGAATATAGGACTTGTAATGTAAGATGGAGAGTGGTAAGCATAGAATAGGGAGAAATGAGACTATGCTATCTTGGTCAGGTTTCCCAAGTAGTGCCCCTCCTATATCCATCGGGCTTGCAAGGGGAAAGACCATTATCGTGGGAAACATCTATCTTAGATCGGGTATGCAAATTTCTTTGAACTTAGATTTAAATATTGTTAGATCTTAATTTGATTTTCATTTAAATTAGGTTTTATTTAAAAATGAATTTCATTTTGGAGTTATCTAGATTTAGATTTTAATTTCTTTTAGATTTTTATTTGTTTGATTTTGAACTTAGATATTTTTTTGGGAGTTTAATTCCTTAAAAAAGTAAAAAATCAAAAGATAAGAAAAAAGAACTTGAGTAAAATTGTGTTATCCAAAGTCAAGAATAGGGGCATCGAGATTTGAGCTCACCATTCTAATCCATATGCAAAAGCTAATACAGCCACACTCCAAGCTCACCTGGAGCCAGCGGCCGAAACCGACAGCATCATTAGCCATTTCACTCGGCTGAGACCCCTGGCATCCACAATGTTGGACCTGGCCAATTTGGCCCCATACGACTTCCACTTCATTCAACTACATGCGGCTCTCTACTGATTTCCACGAACAGTCCTTCCACATTCGAGTCACTGGTGACATCCCTACAGCTCTTGGCCATTTCTCTGCCAGTTTTGAGCCACCCATTTCTTTGCCAGTTCCAGGGAAGAATTTCGAGTTTAATTTGACTGTACAAAAAGGTTTATTAAACAGGTATAAATACTGGTAAGTTTGTTTGGTTTAATTGATTTTTATGATTAATACCATTTTTTTTTCAAAGCATTTAAACCATATCAAAGACACATCAAAAATTTAATCTGAAAAATTTGTTTTTCCCTTCACCACATAAAATTATATTCACTGAGCATTTAAATGACAATAATTTATGTGTCAATCGTTATTTTCTGATTGCTGAAGGTGATATGATGCCTTTTCTGCTTATGTGTCATAATTGAAGCACCTTTTGCCCTTTTTTTTAATATCTTGTCGGGGTTCAAGGGGTATGGCTTGGTTTTGTGAACAGTGATAATTTTTACAAAATAGTTCAGATTCTTTTGAACTTTATACATTTACAATTATTTTGCCAGGCCAGCAAATCATTAGAATCAATTTGGATACCTATTGTGAGTCGGTGACATTGATGGTGTTATCATGCAAAATTTACAGATATTGGTGCTGGCATTGATTTGCATATGTTCAGTTCAAAACTCTAGTGAAAATATTTGTTTATGAATATTCTCTATTACAGAAAATATCATTAACTTGCAAACGATCTGTTTGAAAGCAAATTTGCCCCAAATCGTGATATAAAGCATTGATTGTAGTTTCATGCATTGCAACTGAATCATCCTTGGCAGACCTGATTGACTAAAGAAAGTGTTTAGTATCTCATTTAAATATTTTTAAAACTTAACAAATGGATGATTTAATGTGTGCCCAGTGAATGGAACATTTTCTCTAATTTCGTGGTCTCATTACATACTCTCTACTGTGCGATCATTGTTTATGTCATTGGTCAATGAAGCAAACTATGATATGATAACATTCTCACCTAAGCAACATTTGTTATTACTTATACATGGTTGGAATTCATAATTAACAAATATGGTTGCAAATTTATGATGCATATTGTTCTTTAAAAATGGCTGGTTATCAGATTCAAATATCATCAAATAGATATTTTAGATTGGTACACAAATTTTGGCATGATAAATTTATGTTGAGGAAGACTATTTTGGGAAATATTCCAATTACATTTAATTCACACAATTCTGAAATAGTTAAAGGATCTCTTGGATAAATTTGCTGATGACTTATCTCTATTTGAATAGTGATGTAAATGAAACATTAATCCCTTGGCATGAGCTCATCATTACATAAGTTGGTTTCATGGTCTCACTTGCGAACTTGATTTGGATTTATCTTGCCATTGGACATATGTGCTATTTATGTAATAATTTCATGATGCAATCAGAGTTCTGATAACAAATTTGTTTACTTAGATTTGATTCGTGATTGCATAAACCACTATTGAATGGGTATCAATATTTGATTTTATGATATACATATGGTATCTTGCAATTTGGATAAAGCCAGATGAAATCTTATGATATTTGTAAGATCAGTGTCACCTTGGAATTGAGCTTTAATTTGAATAGGTTATCAATTTAAGAAAGGATAAAAAATCTAATCCAAATCAGACTCTTGTTCATACAAAACGATAAATTGGAATCAAATCCAGGGAAATCCCCTTAGGTTAGGAAAATTGGGACTCTGCTCTAAGGAATACCTGTGAGATAACACCAATCATTCTTTGCAACCACTCAAGATAAATCCAATTGAAAAAGGACCTATTTAGTTTTATTGATATCTACTTGTTATTTAGTTTTCAAGTGGCTGAACTGACATTGATATAGTCATGCCTAGTTAGAACATGCTTCAGAGTATTGAAATGTTTCAACCACTGAAATTTGATTGCAATTACTGTTTGAACTTTGTATTTAGCTATTTCTGGTTTCATTGGCTTTGTAATTTGATTGTTTAATTTTTCTGTTTTCACTGGTTTAGTTTATTAGGCTTTTGACTGCCATGATTAATAGACTCTATCACTGTGCAAGACTTTGTAACTTGGCTTTTTTGTGGCTTCAAGGCACTTATTTGTCTCAGGTTTCTTTGTTTAGTGAAAATTTTATTCGCACTGATCGCTTAAGTTTTCATAAGCTTTTCATAAGCTAGCAGTTGTTGCTACATTGGTTGTCAATTTCCTAGGGTTCTGAATTCTATACTAAAGTTGCTGCTAATCTGTCAAATATCTAGGAAAATAATGAAAAAAAGAAAGAAAGAGGAAACAGCAACTATAATTTTTGCCACTACCTTTTTGTTTTTGCTGTGAAAGAAACTTTAATGCTAGAGGGAATTGACTTTTGTTTTCTTTGTTTTAGTTTCGGTATAATTTATCCTATCTAAATATTTATTGGCTGAGGTTTTTCCTGTTCATCAGGGTTATTATGTTTTGAATCAGGATATCTCTTCTAATAAGAGAGTGAGCGACCATCTTTCTTTTGGAGCATACCAGTAATCATGGCCCTTGCAGTGGTTGGTGCACCTTTTAACACTATAACAGTGGAACACATAAATAATGTGGGCTATGTTGGTTTGCGGCGTACTGGCATCTTCTGCCAGCCATCTTCCTTGTGCGTTAAAAGTCGATCGCCTGGGAAAAAGCAGTTAATAAGAGCAGAGGCTGCAAATGTGACACAAACAAGACAAACTATTGAGGAATGTGAGGCAGCTGTTATAGCAGGAAATCCACCCCCAGCGCCTGCTGCTCCACCCAAGCCTCATTCTCCACGTGGAACTCCAGCTATTTCTCCTCTTGTATATATATGCCAAACACAGTATTTTATTGAATTTCAAATTCTCAGAAAATTATCTTGCATGATAAATATGCATGGATATAATTATATTTTGTAACTAAGAAGATGGATGGAATTAAACTGGTTAAGGCATTACTTTGGAAGACATGGCTGTGACGTTCACAATGATGGTGCATGTAACATATATATGTTTTGATTTTCTTGGTAGCCAATGTTGAAACATCCTTGTCGCAACCACAAATCAGCTACTCTGAGAGCTGCCTTCCAGGAAACAACTATATCTCCTGCAAATTTTATCCTTCCCCTTTTCATTCATGAAGGTTAGTGAACAATTTGTTGCTTTTGTATTTTTGATATAAAACAATTTGTTGCTATGGTATCTTTGATATAATAAATATTTGTTTAATTTGATTCTTATTTCTCTAACAAGCACACAAAACATCCTTTTTCTAAATTAGAGTTGCTGTTCTTTTTCAATTACAGGGGAAGAGGATAGCCCAATAGGAGCAATGCCAAGTTGTTTCAGGCTCGGTTGGCAGAATGGATTGATTGAAGAGATTCTGCAAGACTACATTCTAAGAATTTTAATTTCTAATGGATATTTTCTATTAAATGGTCATGCTTTCATATTTATGCATGATTAGCTGGTCACTTTGTTAGAATATTCAAGTTATTTTGTTCACAACATTTTTTCCCATTCAGTTTCACCTTTTTGACACTGCTGAATCTAAGGTCAAATTCGCTGGTATTATGCAGGTATATAAGGCTCGCAATGTTGGTGTTAACAGTGTGGTGCTTTTCCCTAAAATTTCTAATGCTCTGAAGGTTTGAATGTTCAGTATTTTGCTGTGCATGGTCTTTTCTTTTCTTTTTTCTGGTTAGCAATGTCTGAACCAGAACACTGTTTTAATCAGTCACCCACAGGGGATGAAGCCTACAATGAAAATGGGCTTGTACCTAGAGCCATAAGACTTCTCAAGGACAAGTATCCAGATCTGGTAAGCTTTGGATCTTAATGTGTTTACCATCACACTTTAATTCTTCTTCAAAACTTGACATGGTGTATAATATGTAGGGCACAAAGAATTTATGCTTCTTTGTTTCTAGGTGATTTACACTAATGTTGCTTTGGATCCATACTTGTCTGATGGGCATGATGGAATTGTTAGAGAAGATGGTAAGCCTTATAATTACTTAATTTCTTCTTTTTCCATTTCTATGTTTATTACTTTTCCCTTGGGATGTAACTTTCAGTGTTTCTACATCTGCATGTTTTGTTTAGGGGTGATTATGAATGATGAAACAGTCCATCAGCTATGTAAGCAGGTCGTTGCCCAGGTAAATCTTCTTCCCTCATGTTCTTTCACTTCATTTAATGTGCATTGTGTTCAAATCTTCTTGTTGACTTTTATTTTACTTACTCTTATTCCTTGATTGCATAACACTAGTGATTTGCAAATGGTATGTTGAGACAGGCTCAGGCAGGAGCTGATGTTGTAAGTCCAAGTGATATGATGGATGGGCGTGTTGAAGCCATTCGAGTTGCATTAGATAGAGAAGGCTTTCAAGATGTGTCTATTATGTCATATACAACAAAGTACCTTCTTGACCTTTCATTAAACCATCTCATTACTGTTCTTACACTTACTTCCTACTCTTAATTGTAGAATGTGATGTTTCAATAAAGACTTATGGAGATCACAGTTCCATGAATGTTATGAACTTGTGTCTTTAAACAGATATGCAAGTGCATTATGGACCTTTCAGAAAAGCTCTTCATTCTAACCCACGATTTGGAGACAAGAAAACATATGATGTCTTACCATTTTCTAAGTTTTATTTGGTATGCTGTAAGAATTCAGGATTACTTTTGAATGAATACTTCCATCTAATTCAACTTCAATAAGCAGTTATCAGATGAATCCTAGAAACCACTAAGAAGCTCTTATTGAATCTGGTACTGATGAAGACAAGGGAGCTGATATTCTAATAGTATGCATGCTTCTATTGTGTGTTTTTCCTTAACAAACATGATCTTGTTACTCTTTTTCACTTTCAAGCTCTCTATTGTGAGATTCAAATGGGTTTAATGTTTTCAAGGATAGGTCAGGCCAGCTATGCCCTATTTGGATGTGATCAGGCTTCTCCGAGACAACTCATCATTACCGATATCTGCATACCAGGTAACATGGATGCACCTATATAATGATTGATTAATTTGACTAGAATTCCTGTGCTTCACAGCAAGCCGTATTAGGCAAAGTTTACACTTCCTGTCAAGGAATTTATGCTAATTTCCAAGTTCAGATTATTGACAATAGTTTGAAAATGGTTGAACATTGTGGGAGAACACATAACAAGGTCTTAACGACTTGTGGTGTTATTCTTTTTTCATTTTTGTTAACCATAATCTTATGGGAATGATCCTCCTTCAATCAATGTGAGGAACCAAGCCCAATGTGAGGAATCAAGCCCGCTTGTCTCTACCATTCATCAAGGTAAAGAGTGGGTCATAGCACATACAACATCACATTGATACGTTTACATTGCATGCTTGGTTCTTTTAAAACTGTCTGATTCCAGAGCCACATATATTGTAATGTAATCAGTATACCTGTTTTATGCAGGTTTCAGGTGAATACTCAATGATTAAAGCTGCAGCTGCTAAAGGAATGCTGGATGAGACAAAGGCAATGATGGAATCACTTCTTTGTATTAAACGTGCTGGTGCAGATGCAATTCTTACTTATTTTGCCTTGCAAGCTGCAAGGCATTTGTGCGGAGATGGCAAGTAAAAGAGGGACCTTACCTTCTCAGTGGTCACTCCAATTTGTCTTTGGAAGTACAGGTTGTGAACATCTTTCAGGACTAATATTTTGAGTTTCAATTAGCTATCACTTATTTTTGCCTTGCAAGCGGCATTGCAGTTGTGTGCAGGCAGGGAGTGGAAGATGGACCTTAGCATTTTTAAATAACTATAAGTGGCCTTGGATTTGTAGTATGCAGACATTTATCAGGACTGATTTGTTGAGTATCAATTAGCCATAACTAGCTTGTAATAGGCCACCTTCAGCTTTTTCCTTGTGAAATTTTAGTTCTTTTGCGTTGCACCCACTTCGACTGTCACACTTGTCTATACGGCAAGAATACATTTGAATAGTTTCTTGAACCTGAGATAGATTTACAGACATCTTAATCATCTACTAGATCAGTGTAACATTATGATTGTAGCATGGATCATAGTGCATCATATATGCCTTTTATTTATCCCCAAGACGATGGTCAGAGAGATTCCTATTAAAATATTGGCCATCTAAATATGGATGTTTGAACATCATTGTGTCGGAGAGGCACTTTCCAGTTCAGTGTGGAAGAGATGTCCTGTCCTGTTTTGTTGTGAACATTTTGATTTGGTCAAATTACACAATAATAATAATAATAACAACATTTTGACTTCAGAAAATTACATAAAAGTAAAATAAAATAAATAATTATAATTATAATTAACATTTTGACTTCAGAAAATTACATAAAAGTAAAATAAAATAAATAATTATAATTATAATTAATTGCGCCCCACTCTACATATAGGGAAGATATGTGTAATGTAAGATAAGTAAGTTTGTCAACATTTTTGAATGTCCCTTGACATTTTTGAATGTCCCTTATGTTACAACTAAAAGTAAATGAATCAATAAAAAATATACAATATTAATAATTATATAAATTTTACATCTCTATATATGAAATATTCTCATTTTTATTTTAAAGCCTTGTTTTAATCTCTATGGGATATCAAGGAAATATGAAATATTTTTAGTAGCAGTGAGGACAAAGAGTTTAGATATATGTCAAGAGTAATTATAACCTTTTTGTTTTTAATAAAGTTGACATCATCGTTACATTGATATTATAAATTATTAATATTTCAGATTTTTTCTTTTGAATTCTCTGCCCTAACTAATTAGTTAAGAATATTAATTTATTAACAAGAAGCCGAGATCCATCTTAACTTTGGATTTACCAAGCCCTGAGAATGATAAAATATGTTTTCAATCTAAAACAGATTTGCACCTCACAGAGATATGATCCCTCTCAGTGCTTGGTAGATTCGTAGTTAAGATGGATCGAGGCTGGTAATTAAACCAGTCTAGATCTATTTTAACTCTGTATCTACCAAGTATCGAGAATGATCAAATCTGAGGTGCAAACCTCTTTTAAAGTGAAAAGAGATTTGATCCCTCTTGGTGCTTGGTAGATCTGCAGTTAAGATGGATCTAGGTCAGTGATATCATACTAAAATTATATGAACAAAACACGAGATGATTTTTTTTGAAACAATCGCTGGTTAAATTGCACTAGTAAAAGGTTGCAACAAATGCTACAACACATATTACATCATGATATAGTTCTAGTAGTAACAAAATAACAGTTAAACAATTTATACAAGATCCTTTTAGAGGCCCAAAACAAAAAATGGCCTTGTGCAAAATTATCTAGTGTTTGTTTATGCTATATATTCTATAGTATATGCTTAGCATGCAAAACTCAACATCATTTAAATAATCAATGAGCATAGCGACTAGTAGTATCCTCCAAACCTGTACTTGTTGGTTCAACTATTTGGCTCATAGGCTCCATTTCCTCATCAAATTAGTGCATAGCATTTTCCTCCTTTAACCCTGCTCTATATTTGAATTATCTAGATCCCTTGGATTTGAAGCCGTTGAGTGATCACCCCTGCAAAGAATGGGTGTAAAATTCTAGAGAAGATTGCATTCAACTTCTTCCATTGCCCGCTGTTGCTTTATGCCACTAGAGACCCCATAATTTTCGCTATTTGTGATGTAATTTGAATCTTGATTTGATGGATTTTTTAGCAAGTTTTAAGAGAGAAGACTTGTTACAGTGAATGTGCTCTTCATGACTTATCAAAACTCTGCAAATCTCCTGTGAATCCCTCAGATCCATTAGGTGCCCTTTGGAAAGATTGCCTTTTGTAAGAAAATACACACCTTGCCAACCGAAACCACTGGGTTCCTTGACTCCTAAGAACCTCAAAATCTCCTCTGACTCTAAATATTAAACATAATACACCTCTCAACATAGTACACATTTCAATTTGATGAGTTGCCGACCCTGAAATCCACACACTTCAATTTGATGAGTTGCCTTGCCCATAACTTCCATGCTCAATAAAAACTTGAGGTACACTGCTAATTCACAAGTGAGTTGGTTCACTTGGCAAATCCATGGAAAATTCTACCAAACCAAAGAACAAAAATAAAGCAATAGAGATGGTGGTCTGGCTTAGAAGATTCAGAATCCCAGGACATGTGTAAGGTCCTAGAGCAATTTAGGGTTCTATTTCTAGCTAGGGTTTTCCAGCATATAAAAATTTCATGGATATAAATAGCATATATTTTTCCTCATATCACACAATTATTCAACAACAATGATAGAAAACTTGAACATGATTGATTATCCAATTAAGCAGAGATATAAACAACTTACCACCCATTACTGTAGCAAGTATAATAAATCAATACAACAATTCAATTGATTCCCAAACTTGACAATTTATCTTATTCTACAAAATCTAATTAATTCACTGAAGGCGTCCTTGTAACAGTCTGTATCATACGAGGGCCAAATTCAAATCCTGCACGAGTTGATCTCCTATTGCTTGGCTGCCTTGGAGTCTTGTCTCCTTGTTGCAAACCTATATGAATTTCCTGAGCAGAGAGATGTAGAGAATACTGAGCAAGTTTGCCTTAGATTACAAGTCTTTGTTGCAAGGCTGTCACAAAACCACAAGTTTGCCTCAAAACACGAATTTGGCTGCAAAGATGCCACAAAATCTCTAGTTTCTGAATTCCAAAGATACCCCAAAATTGGCTTAGGAATGTTCTGCAGTTGCCTCGGGGGGGCTAAGTTTACCTCAGAGAATACCTCGAGTTGCCTCAAGAGTGGCCCATAATAGCCTTATGAAAGCCTCACAGTGCCTCAGAAGACCAAGTTTGCCTCATAGGTACCCAAGTTACCTACGAAATAGCCAAAATTTTCCTCAGAAGAGTATCTTAGTGCCTCAGAAGGTCGAGTTTGCCTCAGAGGTGCCTGAGTTGCCGCAAAAGTAGCTCGAATTTACCTTAGAGAAGGGGTTGAGTTTTGCTCCAGGGAGGCATGGGAGATCCTTTGAATGCCAAACTTTTCCTAAGCATCTTTTTTTCAACTTCCTACAACTCCCTTGTTTTGACTTGCAATTGATTTTTCTCCACTTCCTTTGCATTCAATTTTGCCTCTAATTTGGAAAAACCTCTTTATGCTTCTTAGCTCTCTGATTGCATCTAAAGCGGAAGAACCTTAGAAGGAGTATTGCCAACCTTTCCCTTAGAATATATGATTGAATTCATACTTGCAGCGGGGGAAAAAATGGACTAGGTGTCATCCCCTAGCCTTTTATGCTTGGGTGGATCCATCGTCTGGTCATGTAGATGTAGATTTTCAGAGAGCAAGGAATTGCAAACAACTTGTGTATCCATTTTCAGTGACATCTTTTCCCTCTCAGGAGCTGAAGAGTGTGGGGTACCCCTTGCATCAATGTGTTGGTTCATGTCACCAACCACTACCTCGACAGGTTGCACCCTTGTGGACGCCCTTTTGTCAGTGGAAAGAGAAAATGGTTGTGGAACTGTATACTTCAACCTTGCAGCTCCACTTATTGTTGGCCGATGAACTGTACTTCTTGCGACTCCATATGTTTCAATTAAGACCTTTCCCCCGTTTTACCATGTGGACTCAAGTCAAAGCTACCCCTTGACGCAACCCTTTTAATCCCTTTGATAGAAGTGTACATGGATGAAATGGCCTTTGACTTTTGCATTTGGAGGTATTCATTTTTACCAGACATACTTGAAACGGTCTTGTGTGATTTCAACTCTGTCATACTTCTGCTACCCTTGGGAATTCCACTACTTTCCATGCGTGCCTCTACAGTTGGTTCATGTATTTGAGACTAACGTTGGTGGTTGAAGGTTGATCCAATAAATTCATTAGCAAGACCCTTAGGCGTCGATTTCTTGATTGCTACCTTCTGAAAATATTGAGGTCCAGATGATCAACTCCCATATTTAGTAAAAACTGATGAGGAACCTACATAAAACATAGGTGCTACCAATGCAAGTGCTCGAGGCGGCCCCTCAAATTCACATGTCGAATCGACATATGATGTATAAGTAGAAGGGTTAGAATGAGTAGACTAAATCCTGCTTAATGCACCGGGGCTCTGAACAAGAGTTGTCATTGAGTTGTATGATGATGACTTGTCATACCACTTAGAGCAGGGAGAGAATTGTGGGTCCTGATCATTGGGTGGGGAATAAATATCAACGCTATTATCCACAACCAGTGAGCTCAAACTCTTTTCCAAGACTCTAGTTTCTCTATCTTCCTTACCTTCATTCTCATAACTCTGTTGTCAATCTTCATCTACTTGAGGACCTTTCAATTCATCAAGGCCAAAACATTCTCCACTATTAGCTGAAAAATTGAACTTGACTTCATGAGCTTCATCTTTCATAGCCTCTTGAGCTTTATCTTGTAGTTTTTAGGTGATACAATTTCACTGTTGGCAAATTGCTCAATTGGTTCCTCTTCTTTTCTGAGAAACAAATTAAAATTGCTAAGTATGTCAAGGCTGCTGCTCTCATTATCCAAACATTCCTATGCCTTAGTTATCGGAGGTGGGCTTCTCTCTATTTTTACTTCTGAATACACAATTGGTGTTAAATATTTCTCAAAATTGTTGTCACATTGTCCTCCCTCCAATTCTTGATAAAGCCTCAATTTTGTGGGGTTAGCAAAACTTCCCTTTCAATTTCTGTGCTGCTCTCTTTGTTGGAATCAACGGTTGTATCATCATCAAATTTATCATGGATACACTCCTTATTCATCTGCTTGAGTGGCTTCGTTTCACTAGGATTCTCTATTTTGATAACAGTGTTGGCATCATCAGATTCTGTATTAGGGACTTCCTCTTGAGAAGCTGATACTTCGTCGTTAGGGGTGGCTTTAAAAACCATAGATGGTTCTCTCATGCCAATGTTGAATTCACAGTTAGCAGGAAATCTTGTCCTAAGGTCATTACATTTTCATCTATGTCTTCAAAATTGATCGAAGCCATTTCTACTTCCAAATTAGTGAACATATTACTGTCTTGCAAACTGATTGCAACATCAATAATTTCCTTAGCCTTGTTGGTTCTGATTTTTTATAATTGCAGGTACAACCCATTTGGCCTTTTAAAGTATCATTTTCTTCGTGTGTGTGGGCATGGATCCCATCCACCTTGTAACCAGCTCCCTTGCATGCTAGGAAGCACTAGGCATTAGCCTGGCCACCCTATCGACACTGCCCCTCTTGAACCATACAATCTATCAAAACCAAGAAACTATTTGTCATTGTTGAATAATAGAATTTGTCTCCAGCTTCTCGTGTAACTGTGTTTTCCAATGATTATGCCCTACTAGTACCATCTGTTTTTGGATTCAATAGAGATGCTGCCCTTAGTTGCACAAAGTTTTTATTAACATTCAAGCTAGAAATTCGATATTGGACAAAAGAAGAAGACTCTCCTCTTTGACCAATAGACTTTTGAGACACTGCCTGAAGAGTGCCAAATGGTACATCACTTCTTGGTGTTGCTGCCACAACTTTTCCAAAAAATGTTCATTCTCCATTTGGCATTGAGTCTTACTTGAAGACCTTGGGTCCATGACATCAACCCAATTTCTCATAGGCTGGTAGGGTAAGCCAGCTCTGATACCAGTTTAAGCTCCTATGGCAATTTAGGGTTCCATTTCTAGCTAGGGTTTTCCAACATATAAAAAATTCATCGATATAAATAGCAGATAATTTTCCTCATGTCACACAATTATTCAACAACAATGATAGAAAACTTGAACAAGACTGATTGTTTAATTAACCACAGACATAAACAACTTACAACCCAATACTGCAACAAGTATAATAAATCAATCGATCAATTCAATTAATTCCCAAACTTGACAGTTTATTAAGTTATTCTACTGGGTCTGATTAATTCGCTGAAGGGGTCCTTCAAAATAGTTCGTATAATACGAGGGGCAAATTCCAATCCTGAACGAGCTGATCTCCTGTTTCCTGGCTGCCTTGGAATCCTGTTTCCTTGTTTCACACCTGGCCAAATTTCCTGTGCAGAGAGACCTTGAGAATACTGAGCGAGTTTGCCTCATATTACAAGTCTTTTTTACAGGATGTCACAAAACCATGAGTTTACCTCAGACTGCGAATCTGGCTACAAAGATGCCACAAAATCCCTAGTTTATGAATTCCAAAGATGCCCTTAAATTGCCTCAGGACAGTTCCGCTGTTGCCTAAGAGTGGGCCGAGTTTGCGTCAAAGAATATCCCGAGTTGTCTTTAGAGTGGCTCGAACCGCAGAGGACCGAGTTTGCCTCAGAGATACCCGAGTTACCTCAGAAATAGCTGGAATTTGCCTCGGAAAAGTCCCGCCTTGCCCCAAAAGGCCAAGTTTGCCTCATAGTTGCTTGAGTTGCCTCAGAAGTAGCTCGAATTTGCCTCAGAGAAGGGGCCAAGTTCTGCTTTAGGGAGATCGAAGTGCCCACTGCAAATGCTAGAGACATCACAGGAAAATCCGTTTGTCACAAAGAATAATGCACTGAAAACTACCTTGGATTTGTCTTCAACGAATTTGAGTTCTTTCCCTTCATCTGCCACCAAGCTTGAATATCTTCCAGATTGATAGCTTCCCGCTTTCCAAAACAAAATAGGAAATAAAGCATCTTTCACCACCAAAATTAAGAGGAGAAAGGGGTCTTCAAAGTCTAAGAGCCTCAGCCCAAGAAAACAGAGATATATGATCCAAATTTTGCTTGTCCTGATTTGATTTCAACTTTTCTCTATTTACGATTTATCCATCGGCTCCGGCTCCAGAGATATATGATCCAAATTGGTCCTGATTTGATTTCAACTTTTCTCTATTTAAGATTTCTCCATGGGCTCCAAAATGTGAAGGGTGGTGGGAAAATTGGTTTTTTTTTATGCATTACCGGGTTGGATCGACTATTCCGTCCTCCTATGGGCAATTAATCAACCAGACATTATAGTCCCCTTCTGGACATTGCTTATCCTCAAGCAATTTCATTCTGGTTGTTGCAAAATTTGTCCCCTTATTTCAAGAATGAGGACCGCTCACTTTCCTTGTATCCTTCTTTTGGGTCATTTTTAATTTCTACACCAACATAATTCCTTCTCTGCCCTAACTCAGAATATTTTTGCCGGGTAAGGGTTATCTTTTCTGGCTCAACCTTTGTTGGAGCTACTTCATGAGAGAGAGAATGAGGGCATGGGAGATCCTTTGAATGCCAAAATTTTCCTAAGCATCTTTATTTCAATTTCTTGCAGCTCCCTTGTTTTCACTCTCAACTGATTTTTCTCCACTTCCTTTGCATTCAATTTTTACCTTTAATTTTGAAAAAAAACTGTTTACGCTTCTCATCTCTCTCATTGCATATAAAGTGGCAAACAACTTCAAAAAGGAGTATCGCTTGCCTTTCCCATAGAATATCTGATTGAATTTGTACTTGCAGCCAGGGAAAAAAAAATGGAATGGGTGTCATCCCCTATGCTTGGATGGATCCATCTTCCAGTGATGTAGATGTAGATTTTCAGAGAGCAAGGAATTGCAAACAACTCGTGTATCCATTTTCATCGACATCTTTTCCCTCTTAGGAGCTAAAGAGGGTGGGGTACCCTTGCATCAATGCGTTGGTTCATGTCACTAGCCACTACTTCGACAGGCCCCACCCCTGTGGAAGCCCTATTGTGAGTGGCAAGAACAAATGGTTGTGGAATTTTATACTTCGACCTTGTAGCTCTATTTATTGTTGGCCGATGGAACTGTACTTCCTGTAGCTGATATTGAGACTTCCATAGGTTTCAATTGAGACCTTTCTTTCGTATTCCCACGGCTAAGTCAAAGCTACCCCTTGACACAATTTTTTTAATATTTTTCATATGAAATGAAATGATATTTTAAGGTCCATTAGAATAAAAATAGTTAATGAGACCATTAGTTCCCTATTTTTGGCTCTTTGCAATAATAATAAATGAAATAATATTAATATATAATTAAATAAAATAATAAATAAATAATAACAAAGTAAAGGTAATAATAATGAATAATACATATAATAAATAAAGAAGAAAAATTAATAATAGCAAATAAATAAAATAATAAATTGAAGTTATATATATATATATATATATATAGAGTAAGAATAAGTAAAATTAACAAAAGAAAAAAAGAAAAAAGAAAAAAAGGAAAGAAGTAAAATAAAATAAGTAAAAGTTAAATTAAGAAAAATGTTGAATCAAGTAAAATTTAAGATAAAGAAATAAAAGTTGGTGTGTTGACACATAGATTGTGTGTATGTGAATTTCTTTCCATTCTTTCTCTATTTTTGGAACCATTTATTCTATTTAATGGACGAAAAAGGGGATGAGAAACATTCATTCTTCTAAAGGAGTGTGTTGTGAGACATATGATTCCCTAGCAATAGTGGTTGATTGAAAGCCCAAGGGTGACCAACTGTAGAAAGATTATGTGCAACTGAGTCTACGTTTGGGTGGAGAGTTGTTCTCAAAACTTTGTTGCAGTCATCAGGATCTGAGTAGCGTTACAACTCCGAAATCACCAGTAAGATATCATCACTACAAGTAAGTCTTCTCTGCTAATGGTTTCAAAATTCTATGCTAATTAGTGGAATAATTTGTGTTGATTATTAATTGCATAAATTGCGGTAATTAGTTATATGTTTGAATAACAAGGTACTCATTTTTACTAGGCATACTTGAAATGGGTTTGTGTGATTTCAACTCTGTTATACTTCTTGTACCCTTAGGAACCACACTCCTTTCCCTGCATGCCTCTATAAGTGGGTCATGTATTTCAAACAGAAGTTGGTGGTTGGAGGTTGATCCAATAGATTCATTAGCAAGACCCTTAGGCATCGATTTCTTAATTGATGCCTTTTGAAAACCCCGAGGTCCATATGACCAGCTCCCATATTAAGTAAAAACTTATGAGGAACTTGCGTAAAGCATAGGTGCTACCGAGAAGTGCTAGAGATGGCCCCTCAAATTCACATGTCAAATTGACAAATGATGTACAATCAGAAGGGTTAGAATGAGTAGACTGAGTCCTGCATAATGCATTGGGACTTTGAACAAGAGCTGTTATTAAGTTGTATGATGATGACTTCTTAGACCTCTTAGAGCAGGAAGAGAACTTCATTTCCTACTCACTAGACACGGAATAAATATCAATGTTATTATTTACAACCAATGAGGTTCGTTAGAGGAAATTTCAACTCAAAAATAGATATCTAAGAAAAAATTAAGAAATTAATAAAATAATGCCTTGTAGACAATTTTTTAATATATAATTTTAATTATTTTACTTTTATCAAAATTACTGAGATAATGTATATATATATATATATATATATAATAGCACAAGATTTAATAAAATTTAAATTGAAAGAGTAAATTTAAAGTTTAAATTACCCACATTTAACTAAAAAAAATTAATCTAAATTTAAATTACTCAAATAAACATCACTTTTATAAAAAATATATGTTTATATATTTTATATTTAAATTAGTTTATTAACACAAGATTTAATTAAATTTAAATTAAAAAATATATTTAAAATTAAAATTAAAATTTCTCAGATAAATGCACTTTTATCAAAATAATCTTTTATATATTTTTTATCGCTGTAGTCTAAACATGCTACTTTTTTAACATGAAAATCATGAAAATTCCGGCTATATTTTGATAAATTCCGACCGAGATTTTTGTAAATCCAGGTTAAAGTTGTTAAACTTCAAGATTTTGGGTGCCTCAAAGGTTTTTGATGATGTTGAATCCATTTCCACCTTCAAAACCATGATTTAAACACTGCTTCTGTAAGATTTGCTGAAATTTTTATACCCGGATTCTGGCCAAAAATGCCCATTCAGGGAATTCATCTGCCTTGGTAGACTTGTCCTTTTTTATATTTGAATTAATTTATTAATACAAGATTTGATAAAATTTTACTTTTAAACTAAATTTAAGTTTAAGATTTTATATTTAAATTTATTTATTTAGCACCCCATGATTTAAGCTTCATTAAAAACACACTCAACCCATGCTTTACCCTTCATTAGAAATATTCTCGATATTATAATTTTTATAGATTAAGATATTAATTTTATTTTTAATATCTAATATAGTTTTGGGTCACTTGGGCACTATTCATGCTTAAAGTAGGTTTTTAAAATCAAACTTCCTCTAATTAGTGACTCTTTTCCAAGACTCTGGTTTCTCTAACTTCCTTATCTTCATTCTCATGACTCTATTGGCTACCATCTTCCACTACTTGAGGACCTTTCAATTCACCGAGGCCAAAACATTCTCTACTATTAGCTTAAAAAATGAACTTGACTTCATGCGCTTCATCTTTCATGGCCTCTTGAGCTTTATCATTGTAGTTTTTAGGTGATACGATTTCACTCTTGGAAAACTGCTCAATCGGTTCCTCTTCTTGTCTGATAAACAAATTAAAATTGCTATGCATGTGAAGGCTGTTAGGATATTCCGACACATAGGAAATAGTTAAGTACAACTTGGTTTTGTATAGAGTTAGGTAAAGTGTGTTTCTTTACCTTGTACATTTTGTAACTTACAATCCAACGGTCACGATATGTAGTGATCCGCCGGTTCATTCTCTCCTCGGTATTACCGACACTTGATCCGTGGCTTGACACCCGATTGGTCCATGATTTCTATTTAAAGCGCATGGAGGGTCATTTGTAGGGTAATCCGTGCATGAGAGAAGCCTATGTAAATTTTCATTCTTTTATTAATAAATTGCCTGAAGTGGCCTCGTTGGCTCAGGCCGTGGACTGTTTCCCTTTTTGAGGGTTTTAACCACGTCAAAAATACTGGTGTATTGATCTGTGATCTGGTTGTGAGCGGTGTCCTTTTGGTGTTCTGTCTGAGGAACTTACCCTGTAAATTCCTACATGGTATCAGAGCTATTTGAGGGCCGCGTCCGTTGGTGATCCAAATATGAAGCCGGTAGAACTGCATCCGACGGCCGTTTCCTAGATCTATTGTTTCTGATTACTTTCGGGCCGAGAGGACTGCTCTGTTGTGTTGGGAGCATCTGTTCTAGTGAGGAACCCCTTTCGTTTCACGCGGAAAGGTTTCCGGTAGCCCTAACTGCGTCATTTTTAAGATCTGGAGGTATACAATGTTTATTTGCAGTTTACAACTATTTTCTCTCTGTTTATTTCGGTTTCAGTTTATTTAGCCTTTTTTATTACCAGATCTATACCTTTCATTTCTGCATATGCTCTTTGCCCTGCGACTCTGTGCGATCTGGGCAAATCAGAAACAGAAAGGAATGATTTTTCTCATGCGTATGCTCTTTTCCCTACGCCTTAGTGTGATCTCGGAAAATCAGAAACATTGAGGAAAATATTTAGTTTCCGGCTAAAGCTAACTTTAAGCCGCAAGGTTCATTTTTGAAAATATTTAGTTTTTCGGCTAAAGCTAACTTCGAGCCATAAGGTTCGTTTTCTTTGCATGTCCGTGTTGGGTTTTTTGTTTTTTGTTTTGTAGGGAAAAAGAGCTTTCTCAAAGCAAGCACGCAACCCAAAGCATCTCCCCCCCCCCTCTCTCTCTCTCTCTCTCAAATTTTTTGTATAGCTCAATTGGTTCAAAGCTATTTTAAGAGAGTAGAGGTCTTGGGTTCAAGTCTCCATTTTTTGGGGGCGGATTTTTTCATTTCCGCACATTCCCGCACTTCGTCGGCGACTTCATCAACTTTTTTCAAAAAGCCATAACTTCTTCATCCGGAAGCTGTTTTTTTTAAACCAGCCTAATTTTTCGAGATCTATCCATTGGAACACTTAGTTTCAGCATCTTTAGCTTCAGTTTCCGTTGAAATGGAAAGTCAATACCAAGTTACCCTTGATAGCACCAACTACTTCCAATGGTTGTCCTACATTGAGGATTTACTTAGAAGTAAAGGTTTCTACAGAATAGCCTCAGGCCAAGAAAAGAAACCGAAGGATGAAGATAAAGTTGCCAAATGGGAAAATAAGCAAGATCAAGCACGTGGATTGATAGGGATGTCTATTTCTCCAGATCTTAGATTCCATATTAGAGAACTTGATACTCCTGATGAAGCAATGAAACAAATCAATAAAGTTTTTGGGATTAAAAATGAACTTAGAGCCCATCAACTTGAAAATGAGTTGCTTACATTGAACCCTAATAATTTTTCTTGCATTGAAGATTTCTTGTCCAAGTTCAAGACCCTTAGATATCTCTTGGAAGGTGTTAAGGTTAAGAAAGAAGATAGTAATCTTATCTATTCCATTCTTACTAAGTTGGGACCAGCCTACTCTGTGTTTGTTTCCACCTTCCATTCTACAAGAGAAGCCTTCATTTCTCAAGGAACAGACTACAAGTCCCCTTCCTTTGACTCTTTTTGTGATTCTTTAATAAGAGAATAAGAAAAACTCTTACACCTTGGTCTTCTTAATCTTGGAAACTCTTCCAAGAAAGCGTTAGCCACCCAGCAGCAACCAAATTCAAAGAATCCTAAGAAGTCATATCCTAAAAAGAATGGTCCTAAACCAAACAAGGGTCCTAAGCAATCTCAGCCTCAAAATGAAAAATCATTTCAACAAAATGATAAGACAAATAAAAACAAATGGAAGAAGACTGATAGACATTGCAACTTTTGTAATCGAGATGGCCACTTAGAATCCAAATGCTTTAAGAAGATGGAAGCCTTGGAAATAGCGATGAAGAAACATAACATCCATTTGGAGCATTCTTCAACTTCAACTTCATCTTCAGGAATGGCACTTTCTGCATGTGGTTGTCAAGCATCTCGGTCTGGCTATGCACTAAATGTATCTTCTTCTTCTCATTCTCATGAGTGGCTCATTGATTCTGGAGCTTCTTATCACATGGCAAAAAACAAAGCCATGTTTTCTTCTTTAAATGATTGTAACACCAAAAATATATATGTTGGTGATGATAGATCTCTTAATGTTGTAGGGACTGGAACTGTTCATCTAGACAATGGTCAGTTTAATGATGTATTATGTGTTCCAACCTTATCCTGCAACCTTCTATCTGTATATCAGATAACTCATTCAGGTGAAGGTAAAATCATTGAATTTTCACCTCATGATGTTGTAATCAAGGACCTAAGAGATCCTAAACAGATTTTAGCTACTGGCATTGCTGATGATTCTACAAGGTTGTATAAGTTTCACAACTTTGGGTCATCAAATCTTCCCTCAGTATTTGTTGCTCATAACGATGAAGTGAGCAAACTTTGGCATGAGCGATTTGGTCACTTAAACTATCGCTCCCTTCAACATCTATGTAAACAAAATATGGTGACAGGTCTTCCTATGGTATCTTGCAGAGATGGTGTTTGTTCCGGATGTGTACTCGGAAAACATCATCGGGACAGTTTTGAAAAACATGCCTCTTGGCACGCCTCAGCCCCTTTACAGCTTATGCATAGTGATTTATGTGGTCCACTTCCAGTTGTTTCATTCTCTGGCTGCAAGTATTTCTTAACTTTCATTGATGATTTCTCCAGACGCACTTGGGTATACTTCTTAAAACTCAAGAGTGAAGTATTTAACACATTTTTGGCCTTCACGGCCTTTGTTGAAAAACAATCTGGACATCAAATTCTTAAGCTAAGATCTGATAATGGCGAAGAATATGTTAAAAACACATTCATCAACTTTTGCACTGAGAATGGAATTCAAATGCAACATACTGTTCCATATACTCCACAACAAAATGGTGTAGCTGAAAGGAAGAATCGCACCTTAAAGGAAATGGCTAATTGTATGCTACAATCTAAAGGAATTGGTCTTAGTTTTTGGGCAGAAGCAATTAACTGTGCAAATTACATAATAAATCGCACTCCTACTAAGGCTTTAAAGAATATCACTCCAGAAGAAGCATGGAGCTCAATCAAACCAGATGTAAGTCACTTTCGTGTTTTTGGAAGTGAAGCGTGGGCCCATATTCCAGATGAAAATCATAAAGCTTTAGAACCTAAGAGTGAAAAATGTACTTTTGTTGGATATTCTGAAGATGTCAAAGGCTATAGACTTATTCCATTTAAGTCCAAAAATGTTATCATTAGAAGAGATGTAAAATTTGATGAAAATATATCGGCCTGCGAGCCTAGTCCGACGGATGTGCCACCTCTCCCTATCTCTTCTACTTTTGAAAACATTTCTTCTTCAGATGATGAAAGTGAGGATGACAATCCTCCCCCACCATCTCAGGATCCTCCTTCAGCTCCTCATCTTCCAAAATGGGTTCGTGCTACTCGAGATGCAGCAGGTGATCTTGCCGGTGGTCCTACAGATCAGCGACGCACACGTTCTCAGTTTGACAGAGCCTCTTCTTTACTGGCTCAAGCTCCAGTAAATTATGATCCTGACACCTTTGCAGAAGCTTCAAGCCATCCAGATTGGGAAGCAGCTATGAATGAAGAATATCATTCATTATTGGCAAATGATACATGGGATCTTGTTCCTCTACCAAAGGGACGAAAACTTGTTAGATGCAAATGGGTTTACAGAACCAAGTATGGACTGGATGGGAAAGTTGATAAACATAAAGCTCGTCTTGTTGCTAAAGGTTTTTCACAGGTTGAAGGCATTGACTACACTGAAACCTTCTCCCCTGTTGCCAAAATGAACTCTATCCGCCTTGTTCTTTCCCTTGCTGCCTCGTTCAAATGGGAAGTCCATCAGATGGATGTTAAATCTGCCTTCTTGCATGGGGACTTGCATGAAGAAATCTACATGGAACAACCCATTGGCTTCATAAAAACAGACTCCAGCCTTGTATGTCGGCTTAAGAAATCCCTTTATGGTCTCAAGCAAGCTCCTCGAGCTTGGTATGCCAAAATGGATAGCTTTCTTTTAGAATCTGGCTTTTCTAGGTGCCATTCTGACAATACTGTCTACACCAAGAAAGTGGGCAAGTCTCTTATCATTCTTGTTCTTTATGTTGATGATCTTATCCTTACCGGTAGTGATCCCAACCTTATAAACCATGTGAAGTCCAACCTTAAAAAGAAATTTGAAATGACAGACTTAGGACACTTACATTATTTTCTCGGTCTTCAAGTCTTGCAAACCAAGGAGGGTATTTCCCTTTCCCAGTCCAAGTATGCCTGTGATATTCTACGCCATTTTCACATGGAAGATTGTAAGCCAGCCCCTTCTCCCTTCTAGTCTGGAGTCAAACTTTCAGTCACTTGTACTTCTCCTGAAGTTGATGCTACTTTATACCGTCAACTTGTAGGAAAACTTTTGTATCTAACCCATACTTGACCTGACCTTTCCTTTGCCGTTGGCCTTGTTGCTCGGTTTATGCAAAACCCACGTGAAAGTCATTGGAAAGCAGCTAAAAGAATACTTCGTTATGTTCGAGGTACAGTTCAGTTTGGAATTCATTACAGTGCCGAAGCATCTCCTCTATTGGTTGGTTTCACTGATTCCGATTGGGCTGGTGACCCTGATGATCAGAACTCTACTGCAGGTTATGTGTTCACTCTTGGTTCAGGACCTATTACATGGGCTTGCAAGAAACAAAGTTCCATTTCTCTTTCTTCAGCAGAAGCAGAATATCGTGGTGCTGTAGAAGCTAGTAAGGAAGCCTTGTGGCTTCGTCAGATCCTATCAGAGTTTGGCTTTCAGCAGTAGCATCCGAATACACTTTGGTGTGATAATCAAAGTGCCATTCAACTATGCAAAGACCAGTCCAACATCAGCGTAACAAACACATTGAACTGCACATGCACTTCATCAGAAAGCTCATTCATGACCATGTTCTTGAAGTGCAATATTGTTCAACAGATGATCAAGTTGCAGACATCTTTACAAAGGTTTTCACAGAGGCGAAGTTCACTAAACTTCGATTTATGGTTGGAGTTCAGGAAGTTGTCAGTAAGGGGGGATAGGCTCTAGTGCCTCCCTCCTTCTCCTATTGTGTCATATTTGTAAATCCTTCAATCCTATCCCAAGTTGTTCTTAAGGGGGGATGTTAGGATATTCCGACACATAGGAAATAGTTAAGTACAACTTGGTCTAGTATAGAGTTAGGTAAAGTGTGTTTCTTTACCTTGTACATTTTGTAACTTACAATCCGACGGTCACGATATGTAGTGATCCGACGGTTCATTCTCTCCTCGGTATTACCGACACTTGATCCGTGGCTTGACACCCGATTGGTCCATGATTTCTATTTAAAGCGCATGGAGGGTCATTTGTAGGGTAATCCGTGCATGAGAGAAGCTTATGTAAATTTTCATTCTTTTATTAATAAATTGCCTGAAGTGGCCGCGTTGGCTCAGGCCGTGGACTGTTTCCCTCTTTGAGGGTTTTAACCACGTCAAAAATACTGGTGTATTGATCTGTGATCTGGTTGTGAGCGGTGTCCTTTTGGTGTTTTGTCTGAGGAACTTGCCCTGTAAATTCTTACAAAGGCTATTGCTCTCGTTATCCTAACTTTCCTTTGCCTTAGTTATGTGAGGTGGTATTCTCTCTATTTTTACTTTTGAATAGACAATTGGCATTAAATATTTCTCAAAATTTCTCTCACATTGTCCTCCCTCCAATTCTTGATAACTTTAATTTTGCGGGGTTAACAAATTTGTCCCTTTCAATTTCTGTGCTGCTCTCTTTGTTGGAATCTGTGGTTGTATCATCATCAAATTGATCGTTGATATATTCCTCATTCATTTGCTTGAGTGGCTTTGCTTCATTAGGATTCTATATTTTGATCGCAATGTTTGCATCATTAAATTATGTATTAGGGGATTTCTCTTGAGAAGTTGATACTTCATCATTAGGGATGGATTTAAAAACCATAGACGATTATTTCATGCCAACGTTGACTTCACTGTTAGCAATGACATCTTCTCCTATGGTCACTCCATTTTCATCTATGTCTTCAAAATTGATCGAAGCCATTTCTACTTCCGAATTAGTGTTCATATTATTGTCTTCCAAACTGATTGCGACATCAACAATTTCCTCAACCATGTCAGGTTCTGATTTTTTATAGTTGTAGGTACAACCTATTTGGCCTTTTAAAGTATCGTTCTCTACTTGTGTGTGGACATGGATCCCATCCACCTTGTAAGCAATTGCCTTACTTGCATGGCGGGAAGTACTAGGCATTGGCCCAACCATCCTATCAACACAACCCCTCTTGAACCATACAATCTATCAAAACCAAAAAACTATTTGTCATTGTTTTTTATCTCAGACTTTTGTGATCCATAATGATTGTAAGAAACTAACTTCCTGATTAATCACAGACTTATTATTTGGGCTATGTTTTGAACCTACTAGTGAGGTTCATCTTCAGGACCAAGGTGAAAAAAATCGATCAATCAATAGAATTAAATAGTAGCGAGATGCATCAAGTTCCAAAATTAGCCATTAGGATCATAATATTATTTAATAAAAACTAACCTTAACGACTAATTTTTGGTTAAGAAATTATAATTGATAGAGTCAATGTGTAGGAAATTTTTAATAATCTATATTAATGATTAATTTTTAAATTATTAATTATTACTAAATTTTAATTTTTGGTTAATATGTTTTAACTAATGAAATTATTAAATTTAAATTATTAATTCTTAAAATATTATTAATTATTAAATAATAATCATTAATATGGTTTTTAAATATTCACAAAAATAAGTAAAAGAAAACTTTAATTTATTTATTTGCGCAACATTGTTGTGAGATTTTATTTTAGTGCAGTTGTCAAGCATGGATGTACTTTACACTTCCAATTTTCTTCGCCTGCTTCATCCATTCTTAAGGCTCTTAGGGCTCTGTGCAACCATTTGTTAAACAAGTCGCTTTGATGCTTTAAAGCTAACCATTGTTACCCATTTTTTGGATTTCAATTCTAGGGGAGAAACGAGTCAGGGGTTTCTATTCTTCCCACTGTTTGCATCATATCACATATATTGCATCATTGTCCTTGCCCCACAACTGTGGCTGCGTCTTCAGATCTGTTCATCACCTCTTGGCAGTTGCGTGTTCGAGTCCTCTACGCTCTTTGCGAGATCTGAGGATCTGAGGTGAGATTTGTGTAGCTGTGTTTCGACTCTATTACAGATGATCGTCTGAGGTTCCAAACTCACACAAGTGTAATCGATCTGCAATCTTCGGGTGCCGTTCGTGCTCTCTAAGGGAGGAAGAAGATATTTCGTTCATCGTCATGGAGTTTTGGGTAAGTGGAATTTTGGGGTAGTGAGATATTAGACAGGGCAACGGATAGCATAGCGGACATAGGCAACGGATAGTAGGCAGGTAGTGACAGGAAGAGTTCCCCGAATAGGCAACAGATAGCAACAACAAAGCAACAGTGAGGAGTAGGGAAAATTACTGAAACAGAACATGCAACCCAAGGATGCACATCAAGTGTTTGACGTAATCAACCCACTAAATTTGACAGTGACTCTAATACCAAGATGGCGGTAGAAATTTTTCTCTAAATCCTTTGATGAATTTTACTGTTGAGGAACAAACAAAGACAAAAGAATGGGTTCCAAATCTAGGGATTGGATTCGTGCAACAAGATAAGTTGTGCCAAGATGACATGTTTAGCCTTGCTGAATTATCAGTTGTTGAAAACCAGCAAGAGCAAGTGGTAGTAAGCCCAGAGTCTGATTTCTCATTCTAGACAGCCTTGGTAAAACAAATGCTGCAGAAAATGGAATGTCTCGAAACTGAAAACAAGCAACTCCGTTCATAAATACACACCCTCTCTGCCAAAGTTTCAGAGGTGGAGGGGGATAATTTACCCCTTAAGAATATGTTACATGAAACTAAAGAGCAGGAAATTCTCCATCCTCCAAATGGTGCACTGCATGTAGAAATTCTTGACTTTGAAAGCAAGCAAGAAGAAATTTGATCCCAACAAGCCACCTTCAAACAAGAAATGAAGACACACATCAATTCTTGGGTACGGGTGGTTCGAGGGAAGGATAAAAATCCTACCTCTCTTTCAGTAGTTGAGGAGGTGATGCAAGCAAAAATTTGGGAAGAATGCAACAGACGGGCAAGAGAATTGAATATCAAGGTGAGAGGTCTCCGCTTACCCCACCCCTCTCCGGATCCTATGGAAGTGGGGGCTAGGTTCCTTCGGGACACCCTTAGCCTCCCTGATATAGCTTTGGACAAAGCTTGACTGGGCTACGATTCCACTCTCTTCCTTAGGTTTCAGATTGCATCTGATTGACTCTGCGCCCTCAGGGCTAAGCGGAAGTTGTTTTCTCTTCCCAACATGATTTTCTTGGACGAGGACCTCACTCGAGCATAGGTTGTGGAACTTAAACAATCTAGAGAACAAGTTATGGCAACATGACAGGCAGGGAAATGGGTAGTTATCAGGAATCTTCAGGCAGTCATTCGAGACTCCTTCCCACCTGGGTGGGAGCCCCGAACTGGAGGTTCCAAATGACGGGCCCGCTTGGGGAGGCGAAAGGGTACAGACATATATATCCGTTGTTGGAATGACAATGGATATTTATGGTCATCGCAGAGACTCTTGTATGATGCTCTTGAATCAACGAACATCCTCTTTGTGACTAAGATTCATGCGAGCCCTGTTCGACCCCTCCCAGATATTGCAAGTTACCATTGGATCTCAGCTTGCAAGCAAGAGATGAGGAGCTCAGGAGGGGTCAGAGGATCAGGAGGAGTTTCTTGTTTGTCTAGTGACTCACTCTGGAACATGGTATCTTTCGTAGCCGAAGATGAGTTTTGTAGGTTTATGTGGATTCAAATTAGCATTAGAGTCTCTCCTCCGAGGGACATCTACATTGCAGTTTGTTACTCCCCCCCAGCCTCTTCACCATTTGTTGTCTATAATGGCTCAAATGGGGACCCCTTTATAGATGTGTACATCGACATCACCGAGTACTGTGCTGTTGGGGAAGTTATCCTCCTAGATGACTTCAATACTCACATTAGAGATCTCTAGATCCCTCTCCATGACCGATCAGAGGATGTGTTTTGTACCCAGGGGATAGATCCAGATTCAGTAGGGCTTCACCGGATGTCAAATGATACTTTAGGGACCATTACAGTTTATGGTAAACATATATTGCAGTTGGGGGAATCCTAGGAGTTGTTGATTCTAAATGGTCTCCCCTGTTTCCTAGACTCTTGCTTTTTCACATGCCGGCCATATGGCGGGGGTGCGAGTGTAGTTAATTATGTACTCGCTAGCCATAGCTTGCTCCCTTTTATTCGCCATTTCTCAGTTTGCCTCATCCCCCTTGCTGATCATGCACTTCTTTCATTCTCTCTTAGGTTTGACCCTCCCCTTCCACCCCATCCCTCCCCTCGGGGTCCACCCTGAACTACCTTTCGATTTGACGAAGGAGACCCTGACATCTTATCCTCTACCCTACACAAGATACTCCCATTGAAAACCCAGTTCTCCTTGCTTGATTCTTCTTCCACCAAATACACCTGTCTTTCAACTGCAATTTGGGAAGTAACGCTCAAATCCTTCCCCCACTCCACTTGTTCCACTTCCATCTCCCCTAAAGTTTGGATCTTGCCCCATGAACAAATGGTATGATGATGAATGCAAGACTCTACATCGAGAATTTCGATATGCTTTCACCCACTGTCAATCCTTCTACTCCGACCTCAAATATTCTTATCGTCGTCTCCTTCGTCACAAGAAATGACTCTTTGTCTCCCATAGAAGGCAAGAATTTTCTGCTCTCCTTGCCCACTCCCCTAAACAATTATCGCATACCATCCTTCCCCAACGCTCCCCTCTTCCACTTGACCTCGACCCTACATCCATGTTCTCTCACACTTCCAACCTTTATGATATTCCCGGGTAGGCTCAAATTCATGCTACCTCCCCACTCTCTTCCTGTTATCTCAGATAGAGATATTAGAGAGGCCATTTGGGTGATGAACAACAGTAAAGCAGCCGATGAGGAAGGCTACCAAGCAGAGTTCTTTAAGCACGGTTTTCGTGCTTTGGTTAGCTACTTGGCTGATCTCTTCAACCATGTAGTCCGTGAAGGTTTTCCACCAACATGGTCACACCACATCATCCATCCGATCCACAAATCAGGTTCCAGCTCAAATCCCAATAACTACAGAACGATCATGGTGGGTCACACGTTCTCGAAGTTGTATGCTACTGTTCTACATAGGAAGCTCTCCAGTGACCTTGAGCAGAGACAACTTAGAGCTAGGGGACAGACATGTTTTCGTCTAGCTCATCAGACCGTTGACCACATCTTCACCCTTCACACCATGATTGAGGAGGCATGACACCGCCCTTCGAAAGTCTACTGTTGTTTCATAGATTTTCGGAAAGCTTTTGACTCTGTTCCGAGGGAGACCTTGCTCTGGAGACTCAGATATATTGGTGTATATGCAACCATATTGACCGTTATTATGCGCCTATATGGGTCCATTCTTGGTCGTCTTCACGCAGCCCATGGGATGTCTGATTTCATTCGAAGCACTATTGGGGTTAAATAAGGTTGTCCACTGTCCCCTACCCTGTTCGGGATATATATTGATGAGTTGGAAGCATTTCTACATGAGCATATCCAGGACACTAATGGATTCTTTCTTCACCAAGTTCTGATATCTATTCTACTCTTTGCTGACGACGTGGTCCTCCTCTCCTCATCCCTAGAAGGATTACATAGGCAGCTAGATGCCTTAACTTTGTTTTGTGATCATTGATAGTTTCCGGTCAACCTGGTAAAACCAAGGTTATGATCTTCAATGGGGTGAAGAAAACCTCAGAGCTTCACTTTCTATTCAGAGGGGAGGAGATTGAGATCACCAGCAAGTATACTTACTTGGGGGTGAAATTCTCAGGTCCCTGCTTCAGTTTGCGACCAATGCTTCAGCCTCAGATCAACAAAGGATATGGATCCTTTGCCCTTCTCGAGAGATAGTGCTTTTGACATCACTTCCAGGACATCTCGTCCAAGATCAGCCTCATGGACACCTTGATCCGTCCCATTGTTCTATATGGCTCAGAGATTTGGGGACCATCTTTACTTGAGTCAGTCTGGGCTTCAGCTGAGAGAGTCCAGATTCTTCTTCTATGTCGCATCATTAGGTGCAAACTGATAGTGCCGCAACACATCATCCTTACAGAGTTTGGACCTCAGCCCTTTTGGCTTGAGACGGTCTTCAGATTAGTTTCATTCTTGCATCGTGTCGAGGGCTTGGCAGACACGATAAAGAGTAGGGGCCGATATCCTTACTTGGCATATTGCTCTTCTGAGACTATTGCCCATTCTACTCCCTCAGGCCAAGCCAGATGTTGGTTTACAGGAGTTTCAAATCTCTTAGAGTCAGTGGGAATTCAGTTGGATTGTCTCCCTCCTTTATGATATTCCTTAGATGCTCCTGGTCACATTTTAACTACTAGACATGAGCTAAACAAGATCATCAGGGAGGACATCTATAGGAAGTTCGTCCAGGTCACCTGGGTCAATCCTCCAAGAAGGTTACGCCCAAAGATGGCCTTCTACACTGAGCACTTCTTGGAGTTGAGAGATGGGCTCATTTTTCGACCCCAGTATACGTCTCACCACTGGATGCACGCTCTTTGTATTCCTCTAGGCTAGTTCAGAGTAGGTTCTCATAGACTGCGGGTAGAGATGGACCACCAAGTGGAAAGACTAGACAGACTCTGCCAGGTATTTCATTTACAAGAAGTGGAGACCGAGGTGCACTTCATCCTTGGATTCCCTGTCTACTACGAGATCAGAGGAAGGTTTCATTGCTTGTTTAGAGATTCTCAGACCCTCGCCAAATTTTTCAGGTACCCCGATCATAGATGTTTGGCCCTATATATGCAGGAGGCTCTTAGGTTCCCAGCACATATTTTTCAGCCTCCCATCAGACCAGATCCCACACAGAGGATCATGACATTTTTCAGGGTACTACCTTCAGACAGGGGCACCAAGAGATCGATTGATACCAGTATGTATCCAGACTCTAGATTAGTGAGGATTCGTGGGACCTCACCCTGCCACACGAGATCTCAGCAATTGTTTTGTCTCAAATCCGTTCCTAGGAGACAGACTAGGTCCTCCAGCATTCAACAGCGTGTGAACCCCCCAGGAACAATTTAGTGGACAATTTGCACTTTCCATCGGCTCTTCATCGGGCCAACATATGTTGTCGAGTTTCTTCAGTGTTATTCATTCAACCTTAGATGTTAGGAGAGATGGGTTTGATACTCAGACCTATTAGATCCTGGATCTTCTCCGCTAGGACCAGATGTTGATTTACTTCATGCATTGTATCTTTTATAGGAGACCGTTTGGTTCTCCCGCTTTGGATATACATCAGTGTACTTAACGATCCCTTTGACCTACTTTGTGGTCATTAGTTGGACATAAATATAATTATCTTATCTTATCTTACTATTATTTAAAAAAGAAAAAAGAAAGAAATAGAAATTAAGAGCTAGGTCCATTTCTTTGTGATTATTTATTTCCTTATTTTTTTTTAGAATATATATATATATATATATATATATATATATCATAATAGTAGTAAAACTTAAATAAATTTTTTCCCCTCTTTTTTTTTGTGAATATTTAAAAACCATATTAATAATAATTTTTTAATAATTAATAACATTTCAAGAATTAATCATTTAAATTTAATAATTTCATTAGTTATAATACATTAACCAAAAACTAGCCGTTAGGGTTAGTTTTGATTAAATATTATTAAAAATTAGTAATAATTAATATAAATTATAAAAAATTTCCTATACATTGACTATATCAATTATAATTTCTTAAACAAAAACTAGCCGTTAAAGTTAATTTTTATCAAATAATATTATGATCATAACGACTAATTCTAGAACTCGATGCATCTCGCTACTATTTAATTCTATTGATTGATCAGTTTTTTTCACCTTGGTCCTAAAGATGAACCTCATTAGTAGGTTCTAAATAATAAGTCTATGTGATTAATCCAAAAGTTATTTGTCATTGTCTTAATAATAAAATTTGTCTCCAACCTCTCGTGTAACTTGTTAGTGTCAGTCTTTCCAGCCTTCCTACAGTGATCAAATACGCTCTTACAAAGTGGTCTCAGAGTGTCAAAGTCAAATTTTGTCATTTCAAAGAGTTTTCAAGCAAAATTTGGTCACTAGGCATTAGGTCTAGGGTTTTCTTTCACTCCTTCTAAAGTTGTCCAAATGGCGGTCCATGTCATTATTCAACTGAGTTTATCATCATTCAGAGGGTTGTCATTATCATCTCAGTGTCTAATGAGTCATTTCACACCTTGTTCATGCTTCAGTTGTGCCTAGGCAAGGTCATTTCCCTCTCCTAGGGTTTTGAAGGCAATTTCTCTTGGATGGTCAAATCACCGGCAAAACTTGTTTCCTGATGTTCATACACCTTCCCCTATCCTTAAAGTACCTTATCAAACACTTCCCATCCCTTAGATCCGCCAAATTCCTCATTTTTGCACAAACCCTAGTTTCTAGCTACAATCTGGCAATTTTCTAGGTTGGGCCTGTGTTTTTCCCTTTTGGACCCCTTCCCCTCACTCAATCTCTGAGATTCCACTTTCCCCTGCTTCCTAACATCCCTCCCCACTCCCAAAAATTTCCCCAAGAATTTAGAAGCCCCCTATCCCCTTCATTTCGCTCCATTTTGACAAAATTCCTTGTTTCACACATCGGGACAAGTCGCACTCAAATGATGTTCCAGAGAAATAAAAGATGAATTTTGGAAAACTGAGAGAGGTTTTTGTCTAAAACATGCCAAAGAAGAAAAACCTCCTTCACTTTTTGCACAGGTGTCATGGTTTTAGAGAAATGTCAAAATTACAATCGCCGGATCCAAGGCGGTTGGCCAAGGCACAAAAAAGGAGAAAGAGGCCCGATCCCCTCCATATCTTGGCTGAGGCTTCACTCAAGGATCTTAGCCTAGCCACAGCTCAAATCCCAAAAAAATTTGAAAATTTTGGGTAATTTTGGCAATTTTTGGAAATTTACAGGTTTTGGCTCCTCAGCGGGTCTCACCCCCGGTGAGACCCTTTGTCATGGCAACTCCTTTTCACAAAAACTCAGCATTTCCTGATTTTTTATGCAAAGTTACATATGCCCATGGATGGACTTGAGTTTTTATGGAGTTTTGGGCCTCCAGAAGGTCAAAATACATGAAAAATTTGACTTTCTGCCACTTTTTTGAACTACAGAAAGCTGTCTTGGGAGAATTAATTTTTGACAGGGAAAATGAACTCCAAATTGAAAAATTCTAGTTGGGTTGGAAAGTAGACTCAAAGACCTTTCCAACGAGCTATCCTGCACCTGATTCTGACACCGGGAAGTGCCTCAAACAGAGCTCCCAATGTGCGCGACCCGTTGAGCAGATGTGCGCGACCCGTTGAGCAGACTTTGCCAGATTTCACTGTACAGCTCGGAAAAGCACAGTTTGACTTAGTTTGACTTTTTGGGGTTGAAGATGATTATCTTTGATGTAATTATTGTAACTCTAAGACACTTTTACTCTTTTTTAACACTTCTAGAAGATTCATTCATGAAAAGGGTAAATATTAAATGAATGAATTGGTTTCCTAGCTTATAGAGGCAAGTTGTTTTGACTGCCTAGATTTTAGTGCTCAGTTTAGAATTGGTTGAAACAGCTCCTAGAAGGATGAGCTCGACCCCTAGAGGCAAGGGAAGAGGTTGGCTTGCCTATATTATGTATTTTCTTAATCCTTTTCAGGGGTTGGAAGGTTGGACTCTTGAGGGAGAAGCTATCATTGTATTATTCACTTGTATCTCTGCAATTTTTGGCTAAGGAAGACCAGGGTTTTGCAGTCATCTTTGGGATTCTTGTGGACTCATGTGTTGATGATGTGTATCTCAATGTTATTGTAAGTGTGTTTATGTGAATCATTTCCTTTCCTTTACTGCTGCACATTAAACAAATGAAGTGTTAAAGTATGAATTCATGCTAGCCATGCTCTGCTTTTAAATTTGTTTAATTTCAATGTTTTCTACTGTCTAAAGGGAATTCAAAGTCATTGTTTGCTCTCTTTAGCCCCTCATCTTTCATTCCTGATCATCCATCTCAGTTTAAGGCATCAATACGGTCTCCTACCTCGCCCCAAAGAACCCCCTGCAGAAACTGTGTCAAATCCCCGCACCCAAAATTGCAATTCCTCAATTTGCCACCAAAAACCCAAAAAACCCCAAATCAACCTCTTTAATCAGTTTACTAGCCTAATATCAGTGTTATCTTGTTGTTCATCTCATCCCATTGAAGATCTACCGAGATTGACCGGAGAGAGCCTTCTCCTGCCCCGTAGGGCTAGCTACGAGGCTGAATGGTTTGATGTAGCTTTGAGATTTGCCTTTTCAGCCTGAGGTGAAATTTCAAGTGCTAACATAACTGTCTTTTGCAATGATGATGCCCTACTAGTACCATCTGTCTTTGGAGTCAACAAAGACGCTGCCCTTAGTTGCACATAGATTTTATTAATAGTCAAGCTAGAAATTCCATATCGGAAAAAACGAGAATACTCCCCTCTTTGACCAACAGACTTTTGAGACATTGTCTGAAGAGTGCCAAATGACTTTGTTGTAGGTTGTGATATAGTGGCCATTGCATTTTTTTATACGTCCTTACCACAAGTCCAGGGCCTACCTTCGTACTCAATGTCACATAATTATTGAAGGGTTAGGGCTGCTCAAGTACCTTGTTTTAGCATTTGGTACTCCCTCAAATAATTTGAATTATCTTTGTTTTGTTCTGGTGGCTCACAATTTCCTATATTCTGCCCCTCTAGGAAATAGGGAAGCCAGGGTCTCAAGGTATTCTTACTAGTTGTCTCAGTGCTAGCCTATCCGAGGGCATTAAGTTGAATAGGAACATAGTGATTGCTTCTTGTATTAGTCCCAAGTGGGGCAAGAAACTGAGACATCACCTGTTGGAGCCACTTCCACAAATTTTCCCAAAACTTTTCATTCTCCATCGAGTCTTGCCTGAAGGCCCAAGGTCTGTGACATCAACCCTATTGCTCATAGGTTGGTGCCAGGGTAAGCCAACTTTGATACAAATATAAGGTCCTAGGGGAATTTAGGGTTCTATTTTAGCTAGGGTTTTCCAACATATAAAAATTCCATGGATATAAATAACATATATTTTTCCTCATGTCACACAAATATTCAACAACAATAATAGAAAACTTGAACATTACTGATTATCCAATTAAACAAAGATATAAATGGCTTACAACCCAATACTGTAGCAAGTATAATAAATCAATCTAGCAATTGATTCCAAAACTTGAGAGTTTATATTATTCTACAGAATTTGATTAATTTACTGAAGGGGTCCTTGTAACAATTTGTATCATATGAGGGACAACTTCCATTCCTGAACGAGTTGATCTCCTATTGCCTGGTTGCCTTGGAATCCTATTTCCTTGTTGTAGACCTGGCTACGTTTCCTTACTAGAGAGACACAAAGAATACTAAGCGAGTTTGCCTCATATTATAAGTCTTTGTTGCAGGGATGTCAGAGAACCACGATTTTGTCTGCCCTACCCGACCCAACTTTTACACAATGTTGCCCCAACATTGGGTTTTTACCCCTTTATCAAGACTATAGCCTACGGGGTTGGATAGGCTATTCCGTCCTCATGGCATGGGAAATTAATCAAAAAGGGACATTACAACATGTATCCAACATTAATACCATTATCCCACAATGGGATTTGGATGTAATGGGTTGCAGAACAAAATCATGAGAGAAAAGAACTAGTAGCATGCGAGTGCAAGAGTTTTGTCTCTTCACATTAATGTTCAAATGTTTGAAAGACTCATCAAGATTACACACACCATGCAAATGATGATGGGTCCTTTGGTACTCACCACATGACGATATACCAACATTAAACAAGTTGTTGTCCAATGCATTGATTAAGGGATACTTAAACATGTCATTGTACATAACATTAATTAAGAATTAATTAAAAGTGTCATTGTGTAGTGCATTTATTAAGGCATTGATTGGGGAATTGATATATTATTAACCATAAACTCTCCTCATTTTGACGTGCCAAATGGCTTTGTTGCAGGTTGTGATGTAGTGGTCGCTGCATTTTGTTATGCACCCTTACAACAAGTCTAGGGCCTACCTTCGTACTCAATATCACATAATTCTTGAAAGGTTAGGGCTGCTCGAGTACCTTGTTTTAGCATTTGGCACTCCCTCCAATAATTTGAATTATCTTTGTTTTTTTTTGGTGTTTCACAATTTCCTGTATTCTGCCCCTCTAGGAAATGGGGAAGCTAGGGTCTCAAAGTCTTCTTACTGGATGTCTTAGTGCTAGCCTATCTGAGGGCATTAAGTTGAATAGGAACATAGTGATTTCTTCTTATATTAGTCTCAAGTGGGGCAAGAAACTGAGACATCACCTGTTGGTGCTACTGCCACAACTTTTCCCAAAGATTTTCGTTCTAGATTGAGTCTTGCCTGAAGACCCTGGGTTCGTGACATCAACACTATTGCTCATAAGATGATTCCAGGTTAAGCCACCTTTGATACCAATATAAGGTCCTAGGGAAATTTAGGTTTCTATTTGTAGCTAGGGTTTTCCAACATATAAAAATTTCATGGATATAAATTACATATATTTTCCCTCATGTCACACAATTATTCAACAACAATAATAGAAAACTTGAACACTATTGATTATCCAATTAAACAGAGATATAAACAACTTACAACTCTATACTGTAGCAAGTATAATAAATCAATAAGGCATTGATTGGGGAATTGATATACTATTAAGCATAAACTCTCCTCATTTTGATGTGCTTTTGTTCATTGATCTGCTTATTTATTTTGTTCTCATACAACATCATACTATTTTATATTGGAGAAGAAGACTCCTATTTCTCTACTTCAATCTAATATTGAGGCTAGAGGGTTATCTCCTGACAGTCTTATTGAGGCTCGATGGCTATCTCTTTGTAGTCCTTTTGACCTTATGATTGATAATCATCCTAGAGTTTTTGATCACTTTGCTGAATTGCACATCTATGCCTTTGGAAAATTTTGAGTCCTTGATACAATGCATATGCCTCTACTTTATTATTTGAAATGATATCTAATCTATAAGAAAAACAAGTTTCATTTGTCTATCCATACAGGGTCAATGACTACCTGGCCCAACCCCCTTACCCCACACTTTCTACCCAACACATGAGTTGAGTGTTACACTATTTATTAGGGGAATAATTTTATTGGATCTTGGGAAAACCACATTTCAGTGGTTTCTTGAGATTGAGAAATGGTCTTACAAACATTTTTGACGTAGATGAGTACAATAATATGATTAACACATGGTTCTTGGTGCTTCATTTACACATTTTTACTATCCCCAAGACGGTGATTGGAGAGATTTTTGTCTTAATATTAGCCATCAAAAAGTGGTTGTTTGAATTCGCATATATCGTCCTAAAGTTATACAAACAACACATTGATTTGAGATGAGTTCCATCAAAAAGTGGATCTTGAATTCACATATCATCATAAAGTTATACGAGCAACACATTGATTTGAGATGACTGCTAAGTTTTTTATTAGGGAAATAATTTTTTGTTGTTGTTGTGGTTTGCCACTTGCATGGCATAGCATAAGTTTTGAAGTGAAAGGTCATTTTTAGGTATTTCTCACAAATGTTAGAGTGATTTGAGCATTAGTTCTTCTTAAGTAATGGACAATGAAGAGGTGATTTGGGTAGCACAACCACTTATGAAAGCACAATGAAATGGATTGACGCAAGTGGTTTTATAATCTATGTTTAAAATCTTTCAATGTAACTTTACTCTAATTGAACATGCTGAGTTGCAAGGAGGTGACCTTCACCTATATAATTTTTGAGAGGAGATGAAGGGAAAATGGAGATCCTTGCCAAATCTTTATTTGTGTGATTGCTTTTGAATATTTATATGGACATTATATGAATCAGGTAATCCACATTAATTGTTGAACTTTGATTGAATTGATTGTTCCAAGACTAAAACCCTCAATGAAGCCATTATGGAATTTAATGGTAGGGAAATTCAATATGTCAGTGAAACAAGGACGACATGAATATCAAAGGATTACTTACACAATCATGTGACAACTAAACTAAGAGAACACACAATGTCCCTTTGGTAATATTTTTTGGTTTGATTTTGATCCTCCATGGATAATTGAGCCTTTCTCCATCATATCGTTCTTCATTATTTTGGTTAATGTTGCTTTATAATGTGTTTGATGTAAATTCAAGCATGGGAGGCATGCCCATGTTCATGTAATTTTCAAGTATAACATGGCACCACAACTTTGTAATATGGTAAATATGTATTTGGGTCATAATACATTAGACAATGAATGTTTCTTATGCCTAAAAATATGTGATGGAACAATGTCCCTTGGTGGGGGCATGAAACTACTAGAGATGTGGTCTGCAATATGAGAGGGTTGGGACACGCTGATAGCTCATTGAAGGTGAGCCTAAAATTGGAGGCTTATGATAATACTAGAAAAACAATGTGCATGTCCACCAATCCTCAATTGGATCTTGAACATGGTTATCATCACATTTGAATCTCCATGAGACAATAATGAGTTGTGTGGTCGAGGGTGAGAGAAAACATTTGGTCCATGATCAAATAATGGAAATCATTGCCATATATGAGGAAAACCATCATTATAATGATGGGTACCAAAGTATTAGTAAGAATATCCAAAACATTGATGGATGTGCTAAACTCATATAAAAAGAAGGCGTGTAATGAAGGAGCAACGCTGGAACTCGGTTGTTGCATATGAGGTAAACTATTAATGGTGAAAACAATAACTAAGGTATTGGGCCTCTAAATGAAATCTTAAAGCAAATGTGTTGTGGTCAGGAGGGGCATATACAGTGGAGAAAGGGAAATGATGATTCCATGTAAAACAACATGAGGTATGATGAACATTCATAAATTTAAGGATTGTACTTCACATGATGGGAGGAGGCTATGACGGGTATGAGACACAAGACTTATCTTGAACAAAAAATCACTGACCGCTAACTTAGTTAACAACTATAAACCCTAAAAAAGTTGGCTTGAATGTAAATGTGGACACTGCAAGGCAAGGAATACTAAGGGCATATTGGTACCAAAACAAGTTGAAGGTAAAATGAAGATATGATCCATAATGGATCATAATATAATTTGTCATCTATATTAGCACTTATGGGTCGAAAAATTGGTGAAATTGGCTTGCAGGGCCCATTTTATTAGCAAGTTCTAATTTGGAGATTTGGGGTTTGGAACCTTATAGAGCCATCTTGAAGCATCAAACACTTTGTGTTGAATGGAGTAAAGAAGGAGGTGATTTTGCACTTTCCTAAGTGTTAGGGAATGCAAAAATCTCAGATCAGTTCACTCAACTTAAATTAATTATTTCCTAATGTTAAATTTTGTAAAAAAGTAAAAAGTGCAAAGTCAAAATAAGATTAGATCATGTCCATTGATCTTCAAGAAGCAAGGGTAAATATCATCCCTTAGATCCTTCTAGATGGACAAAGCCACCGTAAAAAGAGGAAATAAGGTTGAATTGACAATAAGAGCGAGTGACACCACTTGTGTTCATAGTGCTTAACAAGAGGAGGTCAATTCAACAAGTCAACAATTAGTTGGAGTGTTTCAACATTCAAAGGAAGAGGATTGCACAACCTGAATCTCATCTAATAAGATGGGTAGAGTCACTTTGAAAAGCATAAGAGGGAGGCTGAGTTCAACTTAGCCACACCGTACATGCCGCAACCTCTCAGGGTCATTTAGAGCTGAGTGAGGGTGCTAAAAAACAAGAAGAATTTGCTGAAAGGGGTTTTATCTAGCTATATGTTTATCTCAAAATTTGTTGAAGCTAATAAGACCACAAGTTTGTAGGTTTTCCCTAGAGATGGGGTTTTCTGGGTATTTCTAGTGTTTATGTTTTATGGTGTGTTTTCCTTTAGTATTTTAATTTTCTACTATGCATGCTATGGTTAGAAACTCAACAATGTTTACAGTTTAAATTTCAATTCCGCACTTTCAATATTGGATTTATGGGTATAAAAATTTAGTAAATTATAAATCAGATTGTTGATTTTTAAAAGTATAACATGGTATTAGAGCTTTAACCTATGATTAGAAGCAAAAATGCTATTGTTTCTTCTTACAAAAGTAGGTTCAACATTCAGAGGGAGCAGAAAAGACCAAGTCAACTTAAAAACTAGGGTTTCAGAAAGCAATGGCGTACCAAGGGCTTTGTTTTGAAGACAAGCTTGAGGGTGCCTCAAACTACTATCCATGGAGAGAATGCATTTGCGTAGTTATGGAGGAACAAGGTGTATGGGACTTTGTGGACAATGTTTCAACATTATCCACTAATCCTCAACTGCTGGTTGGTCATAACAAAAAGGACCTAAGGCGAGAAGGATTCTACTTGAAGGGGTCAAAGACCACATAATACCTCACTTGTCCGGTAAGATGACAACCAAGGAAACGTGGAAAACCATTGTGGGTTTATATTAGAACAATTGATGAGCCCCAATATTACAACAAGAATGCAACAACTCCCAAGGCTACCAACTTTCATTATCAACCCCGGGTTCCTACAAACTTAAGAGGGGATGATACTATATGTGTAGCAGACACCTTCATTTTCCTAGTTTGACTCCCTTTAATGCAGGTGAAGGAAGGAAATGAAGCAACTTTAAATGAGAAAATATATAGGTGAGCCGCCAGTCCTAAACTGTTGCATAAGTTAAATAGCAATAAGAAAACCTGTTCTACTTTTGCTAGAAAGTGAATGGAAGAAAGGAAATATATTCTATTTGAAAGAAATGAAAACACACATAAGCTAATGACAACAAATCAAATCAAATCTATCTTAATGGAAATGAAATAATAGTAAAGGAAATATATTCTACTTTGAATTAAAGGAAATCGATAGATTACTCTTTCGGGAAAGAAATCATACTTTGCTTAAAAGTAAATTGTGGGAAATAAAGTCTAGACTAGTTGCAGAAATCAACATTCAAGAAGCAAGCAATCCAGAAGCTAAATGACGACCTAACCAAACACCAACTTTAACAAAGTGGTCTCATATAATTCATGGGCTATTATAAGACATAAATCTACTTTTACCATGAATTTGGAGTGAATCTAGGCAAGGGAAGAGCTCAAAAACAGATTGCTACAGGAAACTATCTGTTGCTACAAGATAGCCACAGGAAAGTTCTAGCAATTATGTTTCTCAATTTAATATGATAAATGCCCAATATAATGAAATGAAAATTTTTTGGTGAATTTTTTTAATTAATTTCGATGTTTTTAGGCTTCAATACAAGTGAAATTAATTCAAAATAGCTTCATTAGCATGAGTTAAAATTCAACAGAAATTTACTACTAAAAACCAGAAATTTCAGAATAGTGAACCAATAAGTGATATGTGTGGTGGGCTCCAGTATTGTAGCAATAATGATACAACTCCTGGAGCTTCCTATCTCTAATTTTATCAACCCGGTAGTTCGTAACAAACTTGGAAGCGACGGTGCTGTATGCACAAGTACTAGCTCTTGTCGCAGATGTCACTTGGTCAGCTGGCACAAATCCGCTAGGGCTCAAGCCAACTTCTATATGTTCTCAGAAGAAGCTTTCTAAATGATGGACGAAGGCTATCTCAAAGGAAATTAACCTACTTTGCAAGAATGAACTGAAAGCCAACCAAACATGGAAACCCTAGTAAACCCTAATCTGACTAGTTTAATCTCTATGATGCAATGGTGGGAGTGAAAACTTCTAGAAATGATGCCATTACTTCTAGTGAGATGAGATGCATGAATTTAAACTACTTTCATTGAAGAGAACATGTTTTTGTATTTTTGCTCAAGTGGGTGGAGTTATTGTGATTGTGCTTCTTACTAGGTCTTGACTGTGCAGGGGTAGTTCGAAGGGAAGGAAGGCTTGGGAAAGGTTAGGAGGGCTCTGAGAGGTTCCAGGGGATCCCTCACATCATTCCACAGAAGTCCACAACGTTCAGGTGCTCGGCAACCGTGTTTGCAGGCTTCTACAGGATGTCTGCAGGGATCCTACAGGAAACTTGGGATTTCTACAGGATGTCTGCTAACTTCTACAGGATGTCCTACAGTCAGAGTTTTGAGTGATGGAGGAGTGAAGGAACTGTATGGATGGATGGGTAAGATGGAAGAGGAGCTTGAGATGACCTATGGACAGAGAGATGAGGTGGAGAGAGAGTGGATAGAGATGGTTGGTCGATAGAAGGGTAGGGCAATGGAAGGCCAAAAAGATTGAGCCACATGGATGATAGAAGGGTTGGAAGGCAAATGAGCTGAACAGAGGATGAGTAGGTGGCTTAGGCACGGTTCAGAAAGATAAGAACACGATGAAGTGGTGCTGCGCAGTGTAAATGAAACAAATCACCCTTATCTTGCATGTAAACGAAAGTTCACCAACCTATTCTAACTGTTTTATTAGGAATCAAAGAACAACAATGTAAGTTGAAAGGAATTCATGCATGATACTGAACCAAAGAGTCATTACTCAAGATAAAATCGCATGGACAACTCTTCAATCGAAAACATTACAACAATCCTTGCATGCATATGTTAAAACAATGTTTTTTTGGCAGTTGGCACGGTCTACACTTCCGGTCCCCAAACAGAGGTGAAAGTGAGCATGCATTCAACCTTTTTGAACTCAACTTAACTTCAATCTCCCTACGCTAATTCTGAACTAATGAAACAACTGCATTCATGAAACTAACCTACATAACCAAACCGAAACAGTCAACTCAGCAAACTGTATTTTTCAAGTGCAAGTAAAGGAAAGAAATGCAATGAAAAAAAACAAGTAACAATACAAAGGAAAGGAGGTCTATTTCTCTCAGGTTGGGCCCTAACCTGAGAGCTATAGCTCCCCTAAGAACTCAGAATCGAATCCAAATCTGACTGCCTTTTATTAAATAATCATGAGTCTAACAACATGCCAAAATTGGCTTACAAAGAGCAAAAACAGAGCTACAGCTCGTAATCCAAAATCTATAACAAAAGTTCAAGAGTCTCATCGAAGGCAACAACCTTAATATTTATAGATGATGAGGGCCAAGTTGGCCTCCTCAATTAGTGGAGCTTGGCTGTCCAACTGAAAGTAAACTGCTGTTCCTGTAGAATCCGTTGGCTGCCTTCTAGCTCGGTGGTGATAGCTGTTGGAGCTCGGAGTTGGGGTGGAGATCACGAGGGAGGTCATTCAAGGCTGTGGACAACCTCCCTATAAACCCGCAATGCCACCTTGGCTGTCTCCTTGTCTCCATTTGCGTGGTCTTTGCTCCATTTAATGCCAAAAAACCTGAAATCATCATGTATTAGCTACGTAGGCATAATGACTGCCCTTCTCCCTAAAAATAACATGAATATACTAAGAAATGATGCATAAGTGATAAAAAATGAAGGGTTGAGCAAGGTAAGTAGGCCAAATGAGCCCAAATTGTTACCAAAATTTGGGGCTCATCATCACCCCCCAGCTAAAATATTTGCTCATCCTTGAGCAACTAGTCCAACTCTTCATCATTCATTGCCTTTACTGCTACCCTTACATCCCAAGCCTTTGTAGTAGTGTCCTCCTTGCTGATATGAAACCCAGCCCTTCTGTCTACCTCTTCCCACTGTTCATTATCATCTGTCTCTGTGCTGCCTTCCATCAATCCTAGTAGCAGTGGTGGGCTGAGTTTAAGGCCAATCCAGCTGGCCTGGAGGTTTTGCATGGATTTCTTATAGAGGGCTACCCTTACCAGAGCTTCCCTCATCCGAGTTGGGGTATGATACTCTCGGATTTTCAGACTGTGTGCCAATGTATTCCATCTGCGTGTGCATGCTTGGACAGTGTTGTCTCCTAACAGTCTCTCCATGTCCTCAAAATGAGCTATGGCTTGGGCCTGTTTATCCATATAACTTAATGAAGCTTGAGGGTCAGATGACAATTGTTGGTGTGCCGAGATTAGTGCAACTGGATCCCCTGGTTCTGGTCTGATGAGCAATGGTTCGCTCAGCTCCCAGTTCATAATTGCCTTGGCTTCTGCTGCTCTTTTGTCCTCATGGTTCAGCCATGAGGCAAATGCCAATAATTGCATACCTCCTAAGGCCGTATTGGGATCCCATGAGACTTCATTAGGCAGGGCCAGATTATGGAGGTAGAACTCCGCTAATTTGGCCCTATCCTCTGATGAGCTAGTACTGCAAACTTCAGTGAATTGTTGCGGGTCTTGGAGCTGAGAGATACCTCTTTGTGCCAATGTATTGATCTGAAATTGCAGCCATTGGTATTTCAAGTACAAGCCATAGGATTTGGCTGGCTGTCTGCATTGGATAGCATCCATGGCCCAGCTGGCCATGCAGGCCAATTGTGCTTCTTTCTGCTGCAGCTGTTCTCTGAGAGCTTGCACCTCAATTTGTGCTTGCTGTTCTGCTTCCTGTAGAAGTGTGGTTGGCTCCCCAAGACCGGTGTTCAGTTCCTTTTTACCTTGCTGTTCCTCTGTGGTGTCCTTGGAGGATGTACCTGTCCCTGCCCTCAGCTCCTGTAGCTGCAATCTCAGCTTCTGGTTTTCTTCCTGTAGAAACACACGTTGGCAATTTGCCACGTGTTTGGCCATGGACAATTCACTTCTGGCCTCCTTGAGCTGCTCCTGTAAGGGACCTATGTCCGCCACACCCTTTGACTTGGCTATCTTCATCCACGTGTGTGTACGGACTCTTTCTTCCTCTAATGCAAAAAACAGTGGCACAGTAAATTTCTGAGGTATAATTTTGCCAGCCTCTAAAAAGTTGTAATATGAACTCAGACTTGGCTGAGGGCTGGGCTCTGGTATATGTTCTTTCTCCACTTCCTTTGGTGGCTCTACTTCACCCTCCCTTGGTGGTGATAAGGGTGCTTCTCCTTCCATTTCCTCAGTTTCTTTAAGCTTGGCTAAGGTTTCCTGTAGAGCATTTTCAGCATCCTGTAGCCGAGCTTTTTCAGTCAATTGGTCTACTCTTTCTTGCCACGTAGTTTTCTTCGGGCTTCCCCTCTCATAGGTGACTGATATCCTCGAGGGGGACCTTTCCTTGGGTGAAGTAGGGGCATCTTCAATGATGATCGGGCTGCTGGACGGAGGCTGTGGCTTGCCCGTCTTTATTCTCACACTTCTTCGAGCTTTAAAGTATAGAGGGGTCTCCCTCTTTCTCTTCTCCTTTGGCTTAGGAGGTGTGCTGAGGCTGGCCAGCACAGCTGCTGCCTCCCTTTCACGAATATCAGCTTTCTTCTCCTTGGGTTTCACTTTTTCAGGGCTTCCTGTAGAAGACCCTGTTTTAGTCAATTTCGGGCTTCCTGTAGAAGACCCTGTTTTAGTAATTTTTGGGCTTCCTGTAGAAGACCCTTTTTCAATAATTTTCGGGCTTCCTGTAGAAGCCGGTTTCGGCTTTCTTGTAGAAACAGGTGTCGCCTCCTTGGTTTGCTTTTCTGCATGGGTTTTGCTTTTTGACTTGGTTGCGGTCGCTGTCGAGGCACTCTTGCTGATGTGGACCTTCTCAGCCTTGTCCACTCAGCCTTGCAACCTTTTCTCTCTTGCTGTCAAGATGGGTGTGTCATCTTTCTCCTTGTCATCCTTTTTCTCTTGTTTCTTCTCTTGCTTTTTCTTTTGCTCTGTGGTCGGGGTCTTTTGGCCTTTTCCCTTCCTTACTGCGGCTACCGACTCTTTCTCCTCACTGCTAGAAGAACCGAGTTCTTCAGTTAGAATCTTTATGTCCCCGTCCTTTGACAAATTTCTGAAGTCTTCCCATGAGAGAGGAACCTTGTATGTGTGGACCGCATCCTCCACAAGGAGTTTGATCAGTCCATGGTGGGCTACCTGGTCTGGTATGCCTTCTTTCAGCTTGGTTGCACACTCAATCAGAGACTGTAGTAGAAAGTAAGGGAGACTGAGTTTGTTTTCTACAGGTAGCTCCATCTAGTGCCGTAATTCATTGAGTAACCGAAAGTGATACCCGTATACGATGCTAAAACGGCCTTCGCAGGTGATGTACTTCATAATTTGCAGGCTCACTTCATTCCATGGTGGCAGTAAACTGGTTCTACGGACCCCATTTTTGTCTTCTGAGAATTCCTCCTTTGGTGGGAAGAATTCTTTCTTCGCTTGTTGGCTCAGTTTCCTTTCTTCTTTATCCCATGGTAATCCCATTGGGAGCTCCGTAACTCGGCTGATGAATTGTGGGGTGAGTTTGAGGCTCAGACCCCTGAAGGTAACGGTGGCCAACGCTTTAGATTTCGGCCTCAGAGCTTGCAAAAACTCTTCTGCCACTTCGTCATCATAGCCCTGCAATTTGTCACAGAAGGATATCCATTGTGCTCGTGTGAAGAGCTCCACCACCTCAGGATTTTCTCTTAACTTTGTTGAATCAGTGGGCTCCCTTCTGATGAACCCACCTGGCATTGTGAGAAAACTGCTGTGTTAGCTGGAGGTGGTAAGTGGGGAAGAAATTCGGTCTACTGGGACAGAGCGTAGGATTACGCCTCTGTCATGCACATAATTCACAAAGCTTACCCCCTGCAAACCTTTAACACAGCTAATTACACTGACATCCTGTAGGACGACAGTTCATGCACGGCAGACAACAATTGCAACAATTTTTCTTCGACCAGACTGTAGACGACGATTCTGCCACCTTCAAAAACCAATTTCATGGAGAGTTCAGGCTTACCTTTTTAATCCGCCACCTTTTGACGTGAGGAACCCGACTTCTTGTAGAAACAACTTTCCTGTAGGAGCAGCGCGCGATTTCCGGGGGATACTGCAGTGGGTCTGTGCTCTTGCTGTAGCTTCACAGGTGTTCTGATGGCCAAAGACTCGGAGTATCGGGCTACAGAGGGATCCGGATGATCACTCGAGTCGCAAACGATGAATGATAAATGCATGAGGTTGATAATCTAGCCGATTAGATTTGAATCGGCGGAATCCGTGGCGCGGGGGTGAGCTGTCCCTGCCGGACCGTTGGGCGACATCACACCATCATTCTTCTGCAAGTTTACTTACTGCTGCATCATTCCCGCAGATCCGCCGCCGCCATTCTCATTAGAACTCGTTTCTCCCCTAGTGGACGGTTCTCACGTGCCCACTGCCCGTTTTTTCCACGGCCACCATTCACACATCCAGCTCGACCAGCTGACTGGTCGACGTGGCCAATCGATTGACCATACAACCGCTCAACCCATCCATTTCACACTTTGCAAACATTTTCAAAGTAAAATTCATGAAATTCGTCGGAAGAAAGGGTCGAGACACTTACCTGTGCGGCCGCAACACGATTGTTTAGGCTCTTGGACGACGATGAGTGGATTTGGTTGCTGCTGCTTGATTTGCACAGGCCCGGAGGTTCACATTCATAGGCCGCTGACGCTGGATTGGATGTTTCAGCTGCATGCGCCCGCGTTTTCCTTGTATATGGTGTGCACTCCAGCGGGCTTAACTGTTACGGGACTCCTACAGGATGTCCTGTAACAGTTTCTTCCTCCTCGGGTGCATGCTGCACGACGAAGGCAATGGCCCCACGATCACGCTCACAAAGCTCATGGATGGCTGAGATGGATATGGTATGACATCTCAGCGGTTTTTCATCTTAAAAATTGCTTCCTTTTGATAACTCAATGATCTGCTTTGATGGTGCAGGTAACTTGGTTGCATGTCGACAGGGACGGTAGAAAGAGGTGACAACAATGTATAAGGGTGACAATAGTAGCTTGCATGTGTCCAAACCGACCCTTGGTCGTTAGATCTCCTCATAAAATGAATTCTGGCCCATCCGAACTTCTACATGAAGGTTCCTGTAGAAATACAGAACTTCTTGTAGAAAAATTGCGTTTCCTGTAGAAAATTCTGCACCTTCCTGTAGAAAGTCTGCATCTTCCTGTAGAGAGTCTGCATCTTCCTGTAGAAGACTCAAGCCATGATGAAATTGTGCACATACCTTGGAGAAAATGAGTATTCTTGGAGGAGGTGCTGGTGAGGTCTTCTGGCAGCATGATAAGGATCTTTGGCTTTGCATTAAGAGTCCTCCTCACCTTCATGGAACACCTGCAACTTGCATGCATTTTCACATTATAAACTTGCTGTCCCTATCTTTTTGCTTATTGTTTTTTTCTTTTTCTTTTTTTCTCTTTTTTTTTGAAAGATAACAGGGGCGCCTCAATGAGGTTTTCACCCTTGCCATCTGCCTTAAGCGCCTCAGAGAGGTTTTCACTCAAGGATCTTTTCAAATCTCCTCTTTTTTTTTTTTGAAAGACAATAGGGGCGCCTCAATGAGGTTTTCACCCCTACCACCTGCCTTGGGAGCCTCAGAAAGGTTTTCACCCAAGGATCTTTATTATTATTTTTTTTTTTTTTTTTTTGAATCCTTCAGGGTATGCCCAAAGCAGAGGCAGAACCCTTCTCTATGACCAACACTGATTTCTCCATAGTTTTGATGAACTCTTGTCTTGAGAGAGGCTTCCTGTAGATCTTCAAGCGATGCCCATTGACAAGCATGGGGATGGCCTCCTCATCAATGGTTCGAATAAGAACAGATCCATTGTCATGGCATTTTTCCACTGCATATGGTCCTAGCCATCTGGTTCTCAGCTTCCCCTTGAAATCTTTGTATCTGGAGTCATACAACAAGGCCCAATCTCCCGGCTGGAATTGCTTGTCATGGAGGTGTTGGTCATGCCACACCTTTCTCTAAAGTTGAACCACTTCTGAGTGAAGGAGGGCCTGCATCCGGTGCTCGTCCAATCCATTCAGCTGCAATAACCTTTCTTGTTGTGCATGGCTGAGATCTAGATCTAGCTGAGCTGCCATCCTCAAAGTGTTGTACTCAAACTCAATGGACAACAAAGCTTTCTTCCCATAGACCAGCTCATAAGGGGTGAAGCCGGTGGTGGTCTTCCAGGTGGTGTTGTAAGCCCATGTGGCCTCAACCAGGCGATCTGTCCAATCTTTCCTACTGCTGCTCACCACCTTAGTCAAAATCCCTTCCAATGCTCTGTTGGTGACTTCCACTTGCCCATTTTCTTGTGGATGATAGGGGGTGGAAGTCCTATGCTTGATCTTGTGGTGAGCTAGCAGGTCTTCAATCAAGTTGAATATGAATTGGCTCCCTTGATCGGTGACCAGCTCTCTTGGGTAGCCAAATTTGTAGAAGATGTTCTCCCTTAAGAACTCGGCCACCTTCTCTTCTGTTGCAGCCTTGATTGCTTTAGTCTTTGCCCACTTTGTCAGGTAGTCAGTGTACACAATGATGTAAGACCTTTGCCTCGAAGGAGAATTGATTGGACCCACAAAATCCATACCCCACTTCTCAAATGGCTCAAGAGTCACTTGAGGTTGGAGAGGCATCTCATCCCTTGGAGTCGGTTTCCCCATTCTTTGGCATCGGTCACATTGGCTGATATATCTTCTGACATCTTGATGAAGTGTGGGCCAATAGTAGCCTGCCTGCAGGATTTTGAAGGCAGTCCTCTTTGCTGCAAAATGTCCTCCACAAGGCCCATCATGACAGGTGAGGAGGATATCAAAGACTTCCTCCTCCCTTACACAATGCCTTAAGATCTGATCAGGGCCAAGCTTGAACAGATTGCCCCCGATCCAAGTAAATGAGGCACTTTTTCTGATGATTCTGCTCTTCTCTCTTGAAGATAGGTGCGGAGGGAACTGTGCTGAAACAAGGTAGTTTGCTATATCAGCAAACCATGGAGAGAGTACTGAGATAGCAAACAGATGTTCATCGGGCATCTGGTCATCCACTGTTCCATCCTCATCTGCAGACAAATCCAATCTAGATAAAAAGTCAGCAACAACATTTTCTTTACCTGGTTTGTCAACAATGGTCAAATCAAACTGCTGCAACAAAAGTAACCATCTAATAATACGAGCATTCACATCTGGTTTATTCATTAAATATCTAATTGCAGCATGATCCGTATGTACAAAGGTTTGATAGCCAGTAATATAATGTCGGAACTTGTTCAATGCATGGACCACAAGCAAGAATTCTTTCTCGGTTACAGTGTAATTCAGTTCGGCTTTGGACAAGTTTTTGCTAACAAAGTGAATGGCATATGGAAGTTTCTGTTCAACTTGTCCTAAAGCTGCCCCTATGGCTTTGTTTGAGGCATCAGTGTGGATGTGGAAAGGTAGGGCCCAGTTTGGGCCTCTCAAGATTGGGGCTGACACCAACTTTTCCTTTAATTCATTCAAAGCCCTCTGACAATCGTCAGTCCATTTAAACTCCACCTCTTTTGCCAATAGACCAAACAATGGTGAGGCTAACTTGCTGAAGTCTTTAATGAATCTCCGGTAATACCCTGCTAATCCTAAGAAACTCCAGACATCCCTCACCTTTTGGGGAGGTGGAACCTTCTTGATGAGAGCAATTTTGTTAGGATCCACTTGTAACCCTTGGCAATAAATGGTATGGCCTAGCACAGTCCCTTCAGTCATCAGGAATTCACATTTTTCAGGGCTAAGGGACAGGTTCATCTCAATGCATTTGGTTAGGACCTTTCCCAGATTGGACAATGCTTCCTGGAAGTTGGACCCATAAGGAGTGAAGTCATCCATATAGATTTCCACCGCATCATGGACCAACTCCGAGAAGATGCTCAAGACAGCTCTCTGGAAGGTAGCAGGTGCATTGCATAGACCAAAGGGAAGAACTCGGTAGGCAAAGGTACCCCAAGGACAAGTGAAGGTGGTCTTATCTTGGTCTTCCGGGCTGATTTGGATTTGGTTGTACCCGCTAAACCCATCCAAGAAAGAGAAGAACTTCTTTCCTGCCAGTCCATCCAACACTTGATCTATGAAAGGTAGAGGGAAATGGTCTTTCTTGGTAGCTTTGTTCAGTTCTCGATAGTCCACACAGATTCTCCACTTCCCATTTTTCTTGGGAACCAACACCAGAGGGGACACCCATTCACTATCTGAGATGGGGTAAATGAATCTGGCATCCAACAGTTTTTGCAATTCTTCCTTGACAATGTCCTTAAGGGCTGGATTCATTCTCCTCTGAAGTTGCCTAACTGGTTTACAATCCTCTTTGATGTATATGTGATGGGTACAGACTGAGGGATGGACTCCTTTCATCTCCTTATAGCTCCAAGCAAAAGCATCTAGGTGACTGGCCAACAGGCTACACAGCTCCTTTTCCTGGGAAGGAGATAGGGAGGAGCTGATCTTTAACGATCTCTCAGGGTCGAACTCCATATTCTTGACTCTGGGAGTAACAGGGTTGGTGGTACAAAGGTCCACTAAGGTGCTGGCTTGGGCGTCCTCCACCAATTTCTCTAAGGATAGTGCACTGGAAGGTGGATTCTAGATCAAAGTCTCAATCAAGTCATCCTCGGTTGGGGGGTCTCTTCTAGCGGTATCTAGGGTGCACAAAGGTGCTGAGTACACCTCATCCTCTTCTCCTTCCTCCAACCATAGTGGTAAGTCATGCTCTAAGGAGGGTTGGGCAGGAGGATATAGGACTAGTTGCTTGGACATAAGACCATTTTTGATGGTCATGTTTCCTGCACGGCAACTGATGTAAGCATCTGCAGTGGCTAACCAAGGCCTTCCCAAAATGAGAGGATATCCAGGTAGCTTTGCCTTGGGTTGCAGAACCAAGAAATCTGTAGGGTATTCCCAAGAGTCGACAGAGACCAAGACATCCTCCACAATCCCTTCGGGAGTCACAGTGGAGCGATCTGCTAGTTGCAGTACTGTCGAGGTCTTCCTCAAGGAACCCTGAAGATTGAGTTTGAGCATGGTATCCCTGGTCATCACATTAATGGCAGCCCCCAGATCAATCAAGGTGTGAGGTATGATGGTGCCATTGATGTGGACATCTACTACAGGACTCCCAGGATTTAGGTACTTTGGGCAGATGACTTGTCCTAACATAAGGTCAGACAGTTGTCCTAAGACATTGATGGTTGAAGCATCTCTCTTTCGCCTGCCTGGGTGTTTAAAACACTTTTCCTTAACCAGTCTGTTGTATATTGGCACATCCTTGATGGCTTGGAGAAGTGGTATTTTCACACACAACTGCTTGAGCTCTCCCAGAAGCTCATCCTCCTCTGGGTTGGGTTGTGTGGTGGCTGTTAGTCTCTCAGGAAAGGGCGGAATAGCCTTTGGTTCAGTTTCCTGTTTATCCTCCTCGTCCTCTGGGGGAGGAGGTTGGCGATCTGGAAGAGTCTTCCCAGATCGAAGATTGATCTCCTGGATCTCCACAACATAGGTAGGACATGATGTTTCCCTAGTGTATACGTGCTGGGCCTGTCTATTGTTGGGGTTCGGGTTCGGTTGAGCAGGCATTTGAGATTGCCTTGGAGGAGCAGGAGGTAATGGCTGAGGTTGAACTGGTTGTGGAGGCAAAATGGCGGGAGGAGTGTTGTACTGGGGCCTCCACCCCGACTGAGGTGCATTCCACTGAGGCTGTGGCTGGGCATGTGAATGATATGAATGAGTAGTGGGCTGAGTAGGGTACTGAGGTGGATAAGACCATGGAGGAGGCATAGACCAGGAAGGATGAGCAGGGGGGCCCCAAGAAGGCATAGGATTCGATTGGTTGGGGCTGTAATAAGCTTGAGGTGCCCCTTGCATCCCCTGCTGGTAAGGTCTAGGTCCTTGTGGCCTCCTTTGGTTGAGGTAATAGAGAGGTTCAGTGGGAGCTTCTGTCCCTTGGTACATAGCTTTAAACCCAGGTAAGGTGGGACATTGATTGGTGGGATGGTCCTCCTCACAAACGAAGCACACTTCCACCGAATGCAATGGGCATTCATTCTTAGGGTGTCTCCTTGTACATCGAGGGCAGAAGATAGCCAAGGCCCTCTCAGCTTCTTCCTTCTTCTGCTGGATCCTGAATGTGTCCAGTTGCATGGCAATGGTCTGTCTCACCTCACTCTTAAGATCTTCTAATTGATTTGCAAACTCATGCTTGGAGAAAGGAATACCAGCTGAGAGAGGGTTTCCTCTACCTCGTTTCCGGGCTGCCTTAGAGTGGTTTCTGAACACAGTCTTGATGTCTTCATAAGGTAGCTGGTAAATATCTCCCCCAGCTAGCATGTGAAGGGTATCTAAAAGGTCTTCAGGGACTCCTCGGAGCAGGACCAACTTGAGGGATTCAGGGTCAAGTGTGCACCTGGCCCGCTTGTAGCTAAGTTGGAACCTCTCCTCATAATCCTCTAAGGACTCATCATTTCCCATGGTCATCCGAAAGATTTCTCCCTTGGTTTCCTTGGACCTACAGTAGTCCCGGTACTTGGTATTGAAAGCTTGCTGCATCTGAGCCCAAGTGGTGATACTATTCCCAGGTAAGCCCATGAACCAGCGTAATGCTGCATCCTTAAGAGTTGAAGGGAAGAGTTTCAGCTTCTGCTCATCTTCAGTATAGTCATAGGTTCTACAAAGGACAACAAACTCAAACAGGAAGGTATCAGGATCTTCAGTAGTCAGTCCATGGAAGTGAGGTAGAGCAGAGGGACTAATGTTTTTCATTTTCATGTCTCCATTGGTTTCTCGGATGGGGAAGGCACCTTCTATTCTCTCATCTTCTCTTCTATTGTCAGCCATAGCTTCAGATGGGATGGTTTCTAATTCTTCTTCTGCTATAGGATCTTCGTATATCTCAGGAGGTTCACCTATAGGTTCTTCTGGATCACTGTCACCGAAGAAGAGAGAAGGGTGACTCAGTGATGTGGTGGGGGTGTTGGGTAGGAATTTGCCTGTTTTATCTCGGTTCCTACGAGGCATGAAATGGAAAGACTTTTTGATTTCTTTTGTTGTTTTTTTCTTTGGTACCTGCAAAACTGAAACAGATTGATCTACAACTAACTATCTTGCTGAAATAAAAATGCAGAATTGAGATGAAAGCAGGAAAGGACTAATCTATTTTGCTCAAATGAAATTGCAGGAATGGAAATGCTAGTCTACGCTTGCAGAATTGAAAGGATAATCTATGCTTGCAAAATTGGAATTGCGGAATTGAAATGCTAATCTATGAAAGCAGGAAATGTCTATGCTACTTTTGCAGAATGGAAATGAAATAAACTACTTGGCAGAAGGCGAGAGTAAGAAAATAGAAGAAAAACAACAATTACTAATACTCTGACGCTTCCCCGGCAATGGCGCCAAAAAGATGGTGGGCTCCAGTATTGTAGCAATAATGCTACAACTCCTGGAGCTTCCTATCTCTAATTTTATCAACCCGGTAGTTTGTAACAAACTTGGAAGCGACGGTGCTGTATGCACAAGTACTAGCTCTTGTCGCAGCTGTCACTTAGTCAGCTGGCACAAGTCCGCTAGGGCTCAAGGCAACTTCTATATGTTCTCAGAAGAAGCTTTCTAAATGATGGACGAAGGCTATCTCAAAGGAAATTAACCTACTTTGCAAGAATGAACTGAAAGCCAACCAAACATGGAAACCCTAGTAAACCCTAATCTGACTAGTTTAATCTCTATGGTGCAATGGTGGGAGTGAAAACTTCTAGAAATGATGCCATTACTTCTAGTGAGATGAGATGCATGAATTTAAACTACTTTCATTGAAGAGAACATGTTTTTGTATTTTTGCTCAAGTGGGTGGAGTTATTGTGATTGTGCTTCTTACTAGGTCTTGACTGTGTAGGGGTAGTTCGAAGGGAAGGAAGGCTTGGGAAAGGTTAGGAGGGCTCTGAGAGGTTCCAGGGGATCCCTCACATCATTCCACAGAAGTCCACATCGTTCAGGTGCTCGGCAACCGTGTTTGCAGGCTTCTACAGGATGTCTGCAGGGGATCCTACAGGAAACTTGGGATTTCTACAGGATGTCTGCTAACTTCTACAGGATGTCCTACAGTCGGAGTTTTGAGTGATGGAGGAGTGAAGGAACTGTATGGATGGATGGGTAAGATGGAAGAGGAGCTTGAGATGACCTATGGACAGAGAGATGAGGTGGAGAGAGAGTGGATAGAGCTAGTTGGTCGATAGAAGGGTAGGGCAATGGAAGGCCAAAAAGATTGAGCCACGTGGATAATAGAAGGGTTGGAAGGAAAATGAGCTGAACAGAGGATGAGTAGGTGGCTTAGGCACGGTTCAGAAAGATAAGAACACGATGAAGTGGTGCTGCGCAGTGTAAATGAAACAAATCACCCTTATCTTGCATGTAAACGAAAGTTCACCAACTTATTTTAACTGTTTTATTAGGAACCAAAGAACATCGATGTAAGTTGAAAGGAATTCGTGCATGATACTGAACCAAAGAGTCATTACTCAAGATAAAATTGCATGGACAACTCTTCAATCGAAAACATTACAACAATCCTTGCATGCATATGTTAAAACAATGTTTTTTTGGCAGTTGGCACGGTCTACACTTCCGGTCCCCAAACAGAGGTGAAAGTGAGCATGCATTCAACCTTTTTGAACTCAACTTAACTTCAATCTCCCTACGCTAACTCTGAACTAATGAAACAACTGCATTCATGAAACTAACCTACATAACCAAACCGAAACAGTCAACTCAGCAAACTGTATTTTTCAAGTGCAAGTAAAGGAAAGAAATGGAATGAAAAAAAACAAGTAACAATACAAAGGAAAGGAGGTCTATTGCTCTCAGGTTGGGCCCTAACCTGAGAGCTATAGCTCCCCTAAGAACTCAGAATCGAATCCAAATCTGGCTGCCTTTTCTTAAATAATCATGAGTCTAACAACATGCCAAAATTGGCTTACAAAGAGCAAAAACAGAGCTACAGCTCGTAATCCAAAATCTATAACAAAAGTTCAAGAGTCTCATCGAAGGCAACAACCTTAATATTTATACATGATGAGGGCCAAGCTGGCCTCCTCAATTAGTGGAGCTTGACTGTCCAACTGAAAGTAAACTGCTGTTCCTGTAGAATCCGTTGGCTGCCTTCTAGCTCGGTGGTGATAGCTGTTGGAGCTCGGAGTTGGGGTGGAGATCACGAGGGAGGTCATTCAAGGCTGTGGACAACCTCCCTATAAACCCACAATGCCACCTTGGCTGTCTCCTTGTCTCCATTTGCGTGGTCTTTGCTCCATTTAATGCCAAAAAACCTGAAATCATCATGTATTAGCTACGTAGGCATAATGACTGCCCTTCTCCCTACAAATAACACGAATATAATAAGAAATGATGCATAAGTGATAAAAAATGAAGGGTTGAGCAAGGTAAGTAGGCCAAATGAGCCCAAATTGTTACCAAAATTTGGGGCTCATCAATGTGTACCCAAATTCCTAGGCTAATCAAGTGAAAATACTATGGAGTAAAATTTTACTATTAAGTTGAATGTTTTTAGACTTCAATCCAAGTGGAATCAACTCAAAAGAATCCCATTAACACGTGCTAAAATTCAGTGAAAATTATCACTAAAACTAGAAATTTCAGAATTTTGAACTAGTAAACCGATCCAAATAGCTCAATGATGAATATGACTTTGCAGAGTTGTTCTAAGGATGAATAATATTTGTGACTATATAAATGAATTGTGAAACCACTTACTTCAATAATTTAACCAATCTAACCTACAACAAATGAAGCATGAATACTAAGTGTAGAAATAGGAAATGCAAGAATAAGAGATGGGCAAGAAATTGTACATAAGGGCTCTGAGGCTCCTGGGATGGCCAAGTTTGAAGGATAATCGGAGTCCTACAAATGAAACCAAGCTTTAGAATCTGAAAATTAAAACGAAACTTCATTATTAGAATCAATTCAAGTACATCCTTGCTGAAAATGAAAGTAGAACTGTTAAATAACAAGTTTTCTTCAAAAGACTAAAAATTCCATGCCCCTAGAGGCTAATTCGAACTGGTACTTATACAAATTGATGGCGAAGCATCATCCTTGAAAGGAAGCAACTTTCCCCACCAAAATCCCTCAAAAATTGGATTTGGTGCCCAACAGTAGGAATCTTCATTAAATACTGAGTTCTGTCTTCTCCTGTAGTAGGGAACACATCCCTAGATTTTCTCAATCAATGGAGCTCTATAATATATTCAATAATTTCATAATATCCTATTTATTTATTATTGCATCCTGTACCATCATGTGGTAGGGAGGAAGCCCCTAAATTCTCTCATTCTGCAGATCTTCAAAATTTAGTCAATATTCTCTCAATATTCTGCAAAATAAATAATATTAGGCACATAATAATAAATTATCTCGAAAGCTTCCTAATAATATATTAAAGCTAATAAAACATTATTATGTGTAGAAGGAGATATTTAATATAACCTTTATATTCCTAGGAAAGGTTAGATGGGCCTTATTTTGCACCTAATTGGGAGGTCCATCAACAATAATGAGACTAGGATAATGATGCTCAAAGATAAGTTGAGGAGCATTAGGATGCCGAACTCAGATTCCATGGTGATTCACCTCATCAAATTTACCCAAGTGAGGGACACGTTGGTTGGAGTGGGTGAGACTACCCTAGACTCTGAGCTTGTGCGCTTAGCCTTGATGGGATTCACCAAACCCTGGGAGACTTTTGTCAATGAGTTTGTGGCTAGGGAGAATCTCCCAGATTGGGAGAGAATGTAGAGTGATTTCATCCAAGAGTATATTTGGAGAGGGTATTTTCCAGGGTCTCATGCCAAGATAAAAAAAGAAGAAAATTTATTCCTAGCTATTAAAAAGGGAAAATCAAAGGGCAAGATGGGTGGTGAGTCGAGCTCCAAGGGAGAGAAGAAGAAGGACCATAGAAAAATCAATTGTTTCTCATGCCATAAACAAGGGAATTATGCTATTAAATTCCCTAATTGGAATAAGGGTTCCAAGAAGGACCAGGTCGCAACCTCTTTAAAGAGTGACGAGTTCTCAACCAAATTTGAGAGAGAGTTTTCCCTCATTGCTTGTATAGAAAATTATATTGGTACCAACATTTGGTACATCAATAATGGAGTGTCTTTTCACATGCTAGGAAACAAGCAATTCTTTTGCAAACTTACAGAGAAAGACATAAAGTTTCACATTGAACTAGGATATGATGGGAGGTATTGAGGCGAAGGGCTTAGTATAGTAAGATTCAAGAGGGATTTGGGAAAACCCTTATATATTAGAGATGTTATTAATGTTCCGGGCTTCAAGAAAAACCTCATTTAAGTTTCAACACTTGAATATAAGGGGTACGAAGTAACCTTCAGAAAGAGAAAAGTCTTCATCCGACCCCAAAATTCAAAAGTCACCAAGCAAATTGGGTTATATAGAACTTGTCCATATTGTAGTTTGAGTTAGTCGTAACACTTATGGGAAGAGTTGGTAGTGACTCAAGGAGAGAGCCAGGTGAGTTATGGAATAGGTATATAAGGCATCTACACCATGGGGAACTGAAGTTGCTCAAGGAGATAGTGTCTGGGTTGCTCGAATGCAACATTGATCATCATGATGTATGCAAGGGGTGCACTGTTAGGTCCCTATAATACTATATAGCCCCTATATTGTTATTGTTGTGCACCATAGGTACACAAAATGTATGCATTAGATATTTATATTCAACTTGTGTGGTATCGATGGCTTTGTTCTCGTAAAGAACTTGTCACTTGGACAATTTTTATGGAGTAATTGATAGCACATTATGAGGATACAAAGAGAAATACCTTCTTTAGCCAAATGATAAATCTCAAACAAAAGGATTAAGTTGGAGAGAACATTGAGGACTTCCAAATGTTGAATATAAAGGTAAATAATATTCCAGAGGAGCATATGATTGATGTCTTCAATGGGAATTTAAAATACAACATCTAGCATGAGGTTTTCATTTCGGAACCTAAGTGATTTGAGAATGCATTTAGGGTGGAAAGAAAAGTTGAAAGAAAATTTATGGAAAAAAGGAAGTCTAATTCTCATAACTAGAAACATGGAAGTGTTGTTGCTCCTAGCCTCCGACAACCTACAAGGTTGACACCACAACAAATGGAGGAAAAAAGAGGAAAAGGGCTTTGTTACAGTTGTGATAGAAAATACACTAAAGGTCACAATTATGCTAAGAATAAATTATTTTACATAGATTGTGAAGAGGATGAAGAAAAGGAACAAGAAACGTCAAAAGAAGAAGATATAATACACTAAGAATCAACCCTAGGGGTTGAAAAAGAAGAAATGAACATGGCCATATATTGTAATGCATTGGTAGGAATTACCACTCCCCAAACTCTAAATATAGAAGGATATATCAAGAAGAAAAAGGTAATAGTGCTTATTGATTCAAGAAGTACCAATAATTTTATTCATTTTAAGATAGCCAAGGAGTTGAATTGATTTCTATATCTAACACTAGAGTGTCAAGTGATGGTTGCAAAAGGAGGAACTATAAATTGCTCAGGGAAGTTCCATGTTATCAATCCAAACAAGGGGAAATATGTATTGAATAGTCCAATTCTTTCCATTCCAATGGGTGGTGCTGTTGTTGTATTAAAAATATTACAATATTTGTGGATGATAGCTTTTAATTTTCAAGAAATTTTCTTGATTTCTTTTTGGGAAGTAAAGGAAATTGAATTAAGGGGTATCACATGGAAACCTGAAATGATAATTAGCTCTAATGGCATGAAAAAGCTTTTGAAGAAGGAACAATGAGGGGTAATTGCACATTTATGCTCACTAAAGGTTCAAACATTTAAGTCATCCATTTCTCCAGATCTCCAAAGAGTCTTTGACAATCATTCCAAGGTATTTGAGACTCCCAAAGGTCTTCCACCTATTTGCAATCCGATCATGCTATTCACTTGATTCCCAGAAGTGTTCTTCCAGACATCAGTCCTTACATATATCCCTATGCCTAGAAGAGTGAAATTGAACGTATGGTTGCATAAATGCTATAGGCAGGTATAATTCAACTTAGCAAAAGTTCCTTCTCTTCTATAGTAGTATTGGTGCACAAGAAGGATCGATCATGGCGTATGTTTCCGGATTATAGAGATCTCAATAAACTGACTATTAAGGATAATCCTATTCCAATCATTGATGAATTGTTGGATGAACAACATGGAGAAATTTACTTCACCAAGCTAGATCTTTGTTCAGGATATCATCAAATTAGAATGAAGACAAAAGACATTTTGAAAACAACATTCATAAGTCATGAAGGTCATTATGAATTGTTGGTCACGCCTTTTGGTATTACTAATGCACCTTCCACATTTCAATGTTTGATGAATTCTATTTTCAAACCATTCCTTAGAAAATTTGTGTTAGTTTGTTTTGATAATATATTAATCTACAACAAGTCTCGGAAAAGATCAGCTTCAACATGTTGACAGGGTGCTCAAACTATTGGAGGAGAAACAATTGTATGCAAAACCCTCCAAATGTTTCTTTTGGGTACAAGAAGTGGAATATTTGGGTCATATTGCATCTCGGGAGGGTGTTAAGGTAGAAACTAACAAAATTAAAGCCATAAAGGAATGGAAAATCCCCACAAACTTAAAGCATATTAAAGGATTTCTCAGGTTGACAGGGTATTATCGCAAGCTTGTTAAGAATTATGGGAAAATAACAACAGCACTAACAACATTATTCAAGAAAGATGCATTTTTTTGACTCTAGAAGAAACTAATACCTTTGAACATATTGAGGAGGAAATGTGTAGAGATCCTATCTTAGCTACACCAAGATTCACAAAAACCTTTATTGTGGAATGTGATGCCTCAAGAAATGGCATTGGTGTTGTTTTAATGCAGGAAGGAAGGCCCATTGCTTTTGAAATTCATGTAATCGAGGGAAAGTATTTACACAAACCTATCTATGAGAAGGAAATGTTGGAAATACTACATTCTCTGAAGAAAATATGTCCTTACCTAATGGGAAGACACTTCAAGGTAAAAACAGATCATGATAGCCTTAAATGACTTCTTGGAACAAATAATATCTTCAGAAGAGCAACAAAAATGGGTCACAATGATGTTGGGTTATGACTTTGAAATCATTTACAAAAAAGGAAAGCAAAATGCTGTTGCTGATGCACTCTCAAGAAGGGATGAGGATGTGGAAGCATTTATCTGTGGCATTTCTATTATCAAACCTAATGTTATAACTAAAGAAAGGGATGAATGGAAGAATGATGAAGAGGTATGGACACTCATTCAATAATTGCGGCAAGATCTAGTGCATCTAATACATTTATCTGGAAAAATGATTCATTATGGTACAAAGATCACTTATATCCATGTAAGAATTCCTAGCTCAAAGAAAAGGTTGTTTTGGAACTGCACACCTCTCCTATAGGAGGACACTTAGGATTTTAAAAAACTTACCACAGGGTCAAGAAGGATTTTTTTTGGGATGGCCTTAAATATGATATTCAAAACTTTGTGGCAGAATGTTTGGTTTTCCAACAAAATAAAGTTGAGACAATTAAGACCTCAGGTATTTTACAACCATTATCAATTCCAAGTCAGCATTGGGAGGAAGTCCCACTGGGTTTTATCAGAGGTTTACCCAAGTCTAAAGGAAAGAGTATCATCATGGTGGTAGTTCATAGATTATCAAATATGCACAATTTTGTGCACTATGTCATCCTTTCAAATCCAGTACAGTCCCTACTGCATTTGTGGAAATAGTTCAAAAGGTACATGGAAACAAAAAGATTATTGTAAGTGACAAAGATCCCATTTTCATCGGAAATATTTGGAAAAAAATATTTTCTTGTCTTGGTACTCAATTAGCTCATAGGTCATGTTATCATCCTCAATCTGATTGGAATACTGAGATAGTGAAAAAATGTTTGGAAGGATATCTTCGTTGCTTTGTATATGATAAAAAAACACAATGGGTTAAGTGGTTACCTTTGACAGAATGGTGGTATAATACTTCCTTCCTTACTGCAACAAAAATGAACCCATTTATAGTGCTTTATGGATATCATCCACCATCCATCACATCTTCTTTAAGAGACAATTCAAAGGTTCAAGCAATGGAAGATCACATCAAGCATCAACAACAAGTTCTCCAACTCTTAAAGGATAACCAGACTCTGGCACAAAATCGAATGAAACAAGTAGAGCAACGTCGTAGTGAAATAAGTTTTTATGTGGGTAATTTTGTGTTTTTATGGCTACAACCATACAAACAAATGTACCTCAATAAAGCCAAGAAGGATAATAAATTATCACCCAAGTACTATGGCCCTTAAAAGGCATTGCAAAGGATTGGTACTATGGCATACAAATGGAGCTGCCTACATCTTCACGAGTCTACCTAGTTTTCCATGATTCATGCTTAAAGAAGGTTATATGTGACAAGCTCCCAATTCAAACTATATTGCCAAAACTTGACAAATAAGAAAAATCATATTGGAACCTGAAGCAATCACAAAAACAAGAATCCAACAACTATGAAATCGATCAATTTCAGAGTATCTCATTAAATGGAAGAACTTACCTACTGAAGATTCCACATGGGAGGATGGTTTTTTCATACAAAAGCATATAAAACTACTCAAGAATTGAGGACAACACTTTTTTGAATGAGAGTGGCATGTTATGTCCCTATAATACTAGTATAGGCCCCATATTGTTATTGTTGTGCACCCTAGAACCCCCATTTTGTTATTGTTGTGCCCCATAGAAATCCACTATTGTTATTGTAGAACCCTTACATTATTATTTTTATGTAGACCCTAATTATATTTTGACCCTTTAACTTCTATATATACCAATGAGGTCTTGTCATTTGAATCATTCAACAATGTGTCATTTATGTGATGTAAAAGGAGGTTGCCCCCTTACAGAGTATTATTTTCAAGTCATTGATTTGTCTTTTCTTATGTTTTTGTGTCTAATTACATAACATGCACACTTGGAAAGTATGCCAAAGTCTCATTTCCCAATAGTGACCACAGGGCCAAGGGCATCTTGGACCCTATACATTCAAACATGTGTGGGTCCATGTCTTCTGTATCCCTAAGTGGGTACAAGTATTATGTCACCTTCATTGATGATTTTTCGAGAAAGACCGAGATATTATTCACAAAGAAATAGGACGAGACCTTCTCAAAATTCTTGGAGTTTAAAGCCTTGGTGGAGAACTAGACTAGAAAGAAAATCAAGGTGTTGAGATCAGATAATGGAGTGGAGTGTACCTCCAATGCCTTCAAATAATTTTGTGCCAAGGAGGGCATCAGGGGGGAGCTTACTACACCTTATAACCCTCAGTAGAACAAGGTGGAAGAGCACACAATTAGAGCCATAGTTCGAGTGGAAAAACCCATGTTGCATGATCAAAAGCTATTTATGTTTCAATGGGAAGAAGCATGCAACATTACAGTTTACTTGTAGAACAATATACCACATCGAGTGTTCGGGAAAGTCACACCAAAGGAAGCCTTCATAGGAAAAAGACTAGATGTATCTCATTTTAGGATATTTGGTAGTCTAATGTAATATTATGTACCAATTGAGAATAGGTTGAAAATGGAGCCCACTATAGATAATGACATCTTTGTGGGATGCAATGAGACTTATAAAGCATACAAAATATATGTACCAATGCTCGGGAAGATAGTCATCCACAAAGACATGAAGTTTGAGGAAGTAAGGGCTACAAGGAAGTCCCTTGACAATGAGAATATTTCAGTACAGGAGGAGGAGTAGTAGGCTCCCAAGCATGAAGCTCATCCAATTCCTCAGATAGTAGTAAAACAAGATGATGGGTAAGTCAAGAAGCATGAAGTCGAGTTGGATACACATGAGAAGGAGTGAGAGTAACCCTCCCACCCTGTGACTCCTAACACAGGGATAAGGATGGTGAGATGGGAAGATAATGTGATTAGAGAGGCTCAAGAGCAATTCAGAGCTCCTAATACTTCAGTTTGAGATAGCAGACCACCACAATGGTACACAGGGTATATGAGCTTAATGTCAAAGTTGTTGGAGGCTGAGCCTTCCGAATACCAGGAGGCAACCACAGAGAAGGTGTGTAGAGATGCCATGGTGGAGGAGTATGCCTCCATCATGAAGAATGTTGTATGAGAGTTGGTGCAGAGGCATAAGACAAAATATGTGGTGGGATCATGTTGGATCCATATGATCAAGCATGGAGCTAATTGGAGCATTGAGAATTTCAAGGCAAGACTTGTGGCCAATGATTTCTCACAGAAGGAAGATGTAGAATATGATGAGACATTTGCCTTTATGGCCAGATAGTCGTTCATCAGGAAAATATTATCAATTGCAACACTGATGGGGTGGAGAATCCACTAGATGGATGTAAAGACAACATTCCTAAATGAAGTTGTTGAGAAGGAGATATATATCAAGCAAAAAAACGAGTTCGAGGTACATGGTAGGAAGACACATGTGTGTATGTTGAAGAGCGATCTATATGGGCTCAAGAAGGCTCCATAGGCATGACATGCATGCATTAACAACTAGCTACGATGATTGGGATTCACAAAGAGTGAGGCAAATTCTAACCTTTACTACATCACTATTAGAGGTGAACCAATCATTCTAGTAATATATGTTGATGATTTGTTCATGATAAGGTCAGAGAAGCTCATCCATGAATACAAGAGATATATTGCATGTGAGCTTGAGATGAAATATCTAGGGCTTATGCACTATTTCCTTGGATTGACGGTATGTTAAGAGGATGTAGAGATATTACAAGGGTAGGGCAAGTACATCATTGAGACCCTGAGGAGATTTTGGATGTAGGATTTTAGGCCCATGTCTACGTCTCTAGTCACAAACTACAGGAAAATGGATATATCCAAGTTAGAGCTAGTGAACCCCACACTTTACAAGAAGTTGATTCAGTCGCTTATGTACTTGGTGAACATGTGACTTGGCATTTGTTTTGCAGTAAAATATCTTAGTTAGTTCATGGTTGAGCCCAAGAAATTTCATTAGGTTGTTGTAGTAAACTCTCTTATTCAGTTCATGGTTAAGCTCAAGAAACTTCATCGAGTTGTCGTAAAACATGTTTTAAGGTATCTCAAGGGCATAGTTGAATTTGGATTGTGGGATACACAAGTGGATGGAGTGAAGTTGGATGGATTCACAGATGAATATTGGGCAGGTATCTCTATAGTTTGGAAGAGAACTTTAGGCTATGTATCTAGTGTTGGATCAACAACTGTTTCCTGGTTTAACAGGAAGCAAAGATTAGTTGCATTGAGATCAATAGGGCTAAGTATATGATAAGAATCACAATTTCTGTTAAACCAAAACCCACAAGTGTTAGTCAACAATCGCATCGCCATAGATAACGATCCACGAGAGGTAGTTAGTCCATGTCGCAAAACACACAGAGAGCATTGTTTTATCCAATGTCCAACAATATCCCCCCCAACACGATCTTAGTGTGTATTGAATTCGTGACCTATGCTCTGATACCACTTGATAGGAATCACGATTTCCGTTACACTAAAACTTGCAGGTGTTAGTAAATAGACGCATCGGTAAAGTTAACAGATCCATGAGAGGCGGTTAAGCCATGTCGCGAAACAAGTGGGGAGCGTTGGATTATCCAATGCCCAAAAATACCCCCCCCCCCAGCGTGAGCCAAGCGTGATTCGAACTCGAGACCTTTGGCTTTGATACCACTTGTTGGAATCACGATTTCCGTTAGACCAAAACTCACAAGTGTTAGTCAACGATTTCATCACCACAGATAAGGATCCATGAGAGGCAGTTAGTGCATGTCATGAAAGACATGGGGAACGTTCATTTATCCAATGTCAAACAATATATAGTTGCATTTCATGCAGCATGTGAGGCCATTTGGATAAGGAAACTATTTGTAGGGTTATTTGGGTAAGATCTATAGCTTACACCGATCCACTATGAAAACTAGAGTTACATCAAGCTGTAACCACCCCTCCCACATTTACACAATTTCATTGGCCTGCGAGGGTAAACATGAGATGAAAAGCTACTATGACATGACCCGAAATCCTATATCCAATTAAGGAAGTGGGGTTGATAGCTAGAATTTACCAACCACAAACTGACATCCTAGAAGGTTTACAAGACACTCAGAGGCCATGAATCATCCCAAGTGCCAAAATCACGAGCTATATTGTTGTTTTAGTGCATTGGGTCCACAATCGCATGCATGAAAATGTGTCCATGCGGTTATAGGCCTCCAACTGCATGCATACGCCTGTAAAGGTGCGATTATGGCCTAAAACTTCTAGTTAAGAGGGTGCGGTCCCAGATTCTAAGCCACAGGCTAGCATCTATACCACTTCCCAAAACTTAGTGAGACTTTCCAGAATGATAAATAACATCAGGACAAATCCATTCATACAAAACTTGATCAAAGACTTGACCTAACCAGGCCTAACCATGACAATCATTTCATCAAACATATGGTGAACATGTAAGCTACATGTCATGAATGCATATATGATCATAATAGTCTGAGGTTCACCTGAGAATAACCAAGAAGGCCCTATGCCTTCTCCACATAACTATAACAACACTTATTGGTCCATGCATTCATTAACCATTAATATATTCATCGAACGTGTCAAAAGCCATATACAATATACATCATATAACCAACATATAATAAACAAATAACCACCATATAAACTATGACAACTCAACCATAATATCACCAACATAATCAATACATATGCTCATAGATCAAAATAGAAAATACCTCATATTAAACATATGAAAACGCCAACCAAGTGAAGGACTTCCATGTAGCACCTGACCATAGATTCGGCTGAACCAAATATTTCTTTCAACCAATCACCCTCACAACATATTCCAAGCGTGAATGTGGGATCTCATGGAATAAACCAAACAAAACCAAATCAGGGCTTCTAGAGGCCAAACTATCTCAATCCTCAACCAATGATTCCACCTCATGATCAGACGTCACTAACACCAACCAGATCAGTTTCTACCCAGCTGTCCGGGGCTCCAGGAACTAGTAACTCAACCCACAAACTTCCAAGGCTCCAAAGCATTTGTCCAACCCGACTTCGGGACTAGTATCTAAACCCACCAAGGGCTCCAAAGCATTTTTCCAACTTAGGCTCTAGGACTAGTAACTCAATCCAAGTTGTTCTAGGGCTCCAAAGTGTTTGTTCTAACCCACAACCGAAAGGAATTATGAACACCAATCAAAAACAAATAAATGGAAAAACCCACAACACCATGGCTATCCAAGAAATGGAAAGGCAAGAATAAAACTACTTTCAATCCAGGAATTCCTCCATGCCAATGATAGATCATAACCAAATAATGACATGCGTATACCATGCATCCATAAATCAACAAGGAGATCGTACATGTAACCTATTACCTACAAGGCATTCCCGCTGTAGCTACTGATCAACCTGTTCTCTTGCACTTTCCCGCTTTCCTTTGCCTTCTTTCTCCAAATCCAAAGTATGCCAAAATGCTGCAAGAGTGCTCCAAGAAAAATCTAAGTGTGAAATCGTATGAGAGGGAGAGAATAGAGAGAAAGCTCCACCATATAAGTGACAAAAGTCTATGAATTGATCCTCGGAAGCCTTTTTATCATTGAGGCCTCTATTTTATTCATTTTCCTTTAATTTCCCTCTCATGCAAATTTGTGACCTTTCACCTTCCTTTTCTCCAATTTTCCTTTATTTTCATAAATAAAATTCCAATTAGTGCCTCTTTGTCTTTGCCAATTTCCTTAGCCATAAATAATCTGAAAGTGACACCCACTAGGATGTTTTTCCCACCATTCAACTTGGAATATGTGTCCGATGAACATAGTATTATATTTTTTACATGGAAAATTAAGCATGGGCTATTACAAATCCCTCTCCCTTGGGGGAACACCGTCCTCGGTGTTCAATGACACCTATGACCAACAATCCGCTGAAAACAAAGCATACTGCCTATGGAACTTTATAACCCAACTCATTGTAGTACTTACAATGACATCTGCTGAAAACATGTCAATCATATTGTTTACTGGAGCTTATAACACAACTCATTATGATATTTACAATAAAAACCACATATACTCATGCACATTGGCTTTGACCAACAAATAATCATACTGTCTATGGAGATTTATAACCACAAATCGATATAGTATTTACAGTAATATATACATATACATATGCACATTTGATCAACCAACAAATAAAAGGATATGATGTTTGCATTAATCAACAAGGGAATCTAGAGGTTCACACCTCCACCCTCAAAGTAGTGCCAGGATTCACCCCCTTCCCGAGAATTCCAAAATCCACTGCCAAAATCAAAGTCGACATCCAATGTCTAGTGCTACAATTCTCTCAGTGAATAGTTACCGACTCATTGTTTCAAGGCACACTCCCAATGTGCTTCTGATTCCATGTGGCAATGCTAATTACCAAAACAAATCCATTCCCTAGCCTTCCCTTCTCTTCTACATAGTCCCTCGAGAAATCTGGTCAACCCCTTCCATGTAGTCACACACCTTCCAAGTTCTGCTGGCATCCCCTCCTCTGCTACACAGTCCCTTAGGCGATCCGTCCCTTGGCAAGGTTTCCTCACATTATAAGGTCAAAAAACCAAGGTGTATCCCTGTGTAAAAACCATCATACTGGTCATAACATGCTCGTGGAAATCAATGAACACTATTCGGTACCAGGTGTCCCACAATGGCCCTGCTCCTGAATGATTTACCAACATATCATTACATGTTCCAATTCCTTTCACTTTTGTTGCTAACATTCTTGCAGTCACTTTCAACCACCCAAACCAGGCATTTCCCATGCTTTCCTGCACCAAGCACATAATTTCCATTAGACTAAAAGGAATTGAAATAAATTGAAATCACACCTCATTGGTTCCCCATTAATAAGGTACACTTGCAATTCTATTTACTTCTTGTCACAACAAGTCAACCTAGCTTTTTGATCAAATCATCATGTATAAACATATCACATCCAGTTAGCTCAAAACAAAACCATCATAAATCAAAATCATAGATCACATGTAACCATCATAAATTAGAGTGACAGATCACATGCATAATTAAAACTAAATAAAATACTGATACTTATCTCCCAATAGGTCCTTTGCTTCTACCTTTGTTCTTGTCCTTTTCGTACACACACTAAACTGGTCGCCACACTCGAAAAGCATCCAATTCCTTTTCTTCTCTTCAACCACGTACACATACGCATAGTGTACATCAAGCTCACACACCCACACACAGTGTACCACAATACATACACCTACACCCGGTATACAACACAACACAAACACTTACACCCAGTGTACAACAAAACACATATACAGACACTGAGTACAACACAACGAATACACATGTCACGATACAATGACTATACAATACACATAATACAATACCACATGTGCACATCACAATGTGTATGACATGTACACAACACCACCTGCACAACATGTACACAACACCACATTTACATAGCATCACTTGCACAACGTGTACACAACACAACACCACATTTACATAGCATCACTTGCACAACGTGTACACAACACAACACCACCTTCACAATGTGTACACGACACCACATGTACACAACACCACCTATACAAAGTGTACAGGTCACCACATGATCCGAATTGGATCCATAAAAGACTGTCAAAGAACCATGACTGTATCAGGTTAAACAAATCTCTAAATAATTCAAAAATGGTGATCAAAGACACCCTGAACCAGTGGCAATGGCAGCCGACGTGGAACGACGAGGACCTTGGTCAAAGCGCGCTGACCAAGGCCCATGGAGATTGCGTAGGAGGCCAAAGTAGTCCTTGGGAACCCCAGATCGGGAAACAAAGGTGATTTTTGATGTGCGAATCGCGCATCACTGGGCGAACAAGGCCAAAATGGAAAAGCCCGAGCACTTGGTTGTGTGGGGGAATCGGAGGACCACAGGCAGAAAAAGGAAAAAGTGCTAAACGTACAAGGGAGGACTCGTGCTCTGGAAACTGGCAGTTTTGATTGGGGCACCCTTAAATAGTAAGAGGTTTTGGACGAGAGCGGAGCGATTCCATACATCGATCGACCCGTGGCAAGTGGAGGTGAGAGAAAACCACCGTTGATCACGCGCTATCGGTCGAGCAAGTCAACCACGCAAAACGTGCATATGGTGTCAGATCTGGAGGGCTCAGATCAGACGACTCAGATCGCGCCTGATGGTGGAAGCGGAACTGACAGAGACTTAAACCATGTTTTAGAAGGGATTTGGAATCCATTTGACCGCCACGGTGGAGGAAGAACGCATCCTCGATGTAACTGAAGAAATGAATTGACGAAGTATGCTGGCGCCATTGAGAAGAGCGCAAGTGGCTACTCCCTGAGCGTTCATGATGATGCCGAGCCAGGAACTCCAAGTGCAGCTGCAGAAGATGAAGAGACAGAGGCAGAAGAGGAACTGAACAGGCATAGAGTTCGAATGGCTAAATCCATGAACAAAGACAGTAGAATCAGTGAAGAATAAAGACAGAAGTCGAGAGACGAAGAAGTGGAACAGTGAACCCAAAGAGGAAGATTGAACACAAAGAACAATAAAGAAAAGCATAAAAGGACAGAGGGTCGAGCTGACCAAAGGCAACATCGAGCACCAGAGGCTTGAGAGATCCGAGCTATCCCAGAGAGGATCTGTCCGGGTTGAGCACCACATTAGGCTCTCCCCTGTAGACCAGAAGGTCACAGAGCTGGTAGGAAGAAGAAGTCTGTGTACTCAAGTGGCTTGGGGAATCCAAGAACCACCCTGCCAAGCAAAACCTGCTTCAGGAGAACTCACATTGAGTCCCTGTATTGTAATTTCTCTGCTTAAAGGCACAATAAAACAAGGCCACCACTGAAAGCTGGACCGGAGATGTAGCCCTGGAGAATAGGGTGAACTCCTTATTAAAATTGCTTGTGTCTTTATGTTTGCTTACTGTATTTCTTTGCTATCTTTCCATTTTATTGTTTGTGTATTGGAAATCTGATCGATCCGTTGCTACAATAACACAGAACACACACACCAGCACATGAGTCTGTAATACCTTAGTTTAATAAATCTTTAACTGATGTCACTCATAGGGTGAATATCAAATCAAGTGGTATCATAGCTTTAGGTTGTAAGGTTAGACAAGCTTGTGTTGGTTTAGTTGTGAATGCTCACAAGATCAAAGCTCAAATTAGGAGAAGGAGATTTGGTGGAAACTAATACTGAAATTGGGAGAGTCTATTCTCCAATGACAATGTTAGAAGAAGGTTCTGTAGGGCCAAACCCTTAATTCGTAGAGAGTTTCCTAGCTATAAAGTCTATGGTTGAAGAAATGTACAAACACTTTAGAAAGCAAAAGGTGGAAGGTGCATCAAGCTCTAAGCAAGAGAAGGAAGAAGATGAGTCTCACTTCCATGACAACTCCAAAGGAAAGGGGAAAGAGGAAAGCTTTCTCACACCTCCTAATAGCCCTGTGCATAATAAGAAAGCATCTTTGATTAAGCTAGATGTTAAATTTGATTTGCCTATATATGATGGAGAGCTAAATGCTGAAAAGTTGGACAATTGGATTAGACAAATTGATGTGTACTGCAGGGTACAGAACATAAACTCGGACAAGAGTAAGATTCAACTGGCAAACCTATGCCTAGGAGGCACTGCCTTGGTTTGGTGGGAAGGCAGAACCCAAGCTGATATGAAAAAACATGGTTAGACCATCTCTGTTTGGAGTGACTTTGTTTCTGCAATCAAAAAGCAGTTCTATCCATTGGCCTACATGCAACAAGCCATGATGAGTTGGAAAACTCTTCGGCAGTTGAAAGGGAAAAGTGTGCAAAACTCAAGAATTTAGAAAGAGAGCATTGATATTGGGTATCTCATTAGACTCACCAGAGACTCTTTTGAAGTACATTGGTGGTCTACACAAGTACATGAGGCATACCGTCCTCATGTTTAATCCAGCTAGTATAGATGTGGTATCTATACAAGCTACTCATCTAGAAGCTAGAGGAAAGAATGGAAATACAGAAGTTGGGGGACCATCCCAACCCACTGTAAGCAAGAGCAAGGAGAAAAGAAAGAAGAAGTGGAAAGCAAGGAAGGCTAACACTGCACAGAAAGCTAAAGCTTCATGCACTCACTGTAAAAAGGAGGGCATGATGATGAGCATTGTTGGATTCTGCATCCAGAGCTGAGACCTAAGAAGTCCAAGGGCAAGAAGAAGAAGATAGTTGCAGCTATTCAGAAAGATTTGGGGTCAGACTTGGGAGATGAAACAACTATAGCAGTGACAGGTATAAAAGGTAAGAATTCTGAAGCATCTACTAGTAATTCTGCTCAATCTGTTGTTGATGAAGAAAATGAGAGAAAAAGACATGAGATTTTCCATATTCGAGTTATTTCCAAAAATCAAAAGATTGATACTTTGTTTGATAGTGGCTCACAAGTAAATCTAATTTCTGAAGCAATTGTAAAGAAATTGGGATTAGCAACTACACCTCACAAGAAACCATACCCATTAGGATGGTTGAATGATAAAGCACAACTACAAGTGACTAGACAGTGCAAACTCAAGTTTTCTTTTGGGTCAACATTTGTAGATGAGGTTGAGTTAGACATAATTCCTTTGGATATATGTGGAATTGTTTTAGGAAGCCCTTACTTGTATGATAGAAAGGATATTTTCTATAGAGCTGAGAACAAGTATCTACTTGTTAAAGATGGAATCGAATACTTTGTAAGAGCTCATAAGCTCAAGAATAATTATACTCTCATAAACTCAGGACATATGAAAAGAATGATAAGTTCATGTAAACAATTCTTACTGATGGTTTTAAAGGGAAAGAAACCTGATAAAACCAATGTATTTGAGGGCTGTAATGCTGAACAGCAAGCTGATATAGAAAAGGTTGTTTCAGAGTATGATGTCTTGTTTCAAGAACCTAAAGGTTTGCCACCCAAAAAGGGAATAGTACATGATATTATTTTGCAACAAGATGTTCCTTTGCCTAACATTGGGATGTACATGTTGTCTGCTTTAGAGAATGCTGAAATCAAGAAGCAGGTGCAGGAGTTGCTTGAGAAGGGCTTCATCAGGCCTAGCACATCACCATGTGGGTCATTAATCGTTTTGGTGAGAAAGAAAGATGGATCGTGGAGAATGTGCATTGATTACCGAGCACTGAATAAGATAACAATAAAAAATCGTTATCCCCTTCCTCGCATAGATGATCTTCTAGATCAATTAAAGGAAGTTGTTTATTTCACCAAGCTGGATTTGCACAGTGGATACCATCAGGTCAGAGTTGCAGAGCAAGATGCATGGAAGACTTCTTTCAAAACAAAGCAGGGATTGTAGGAATGTCTGGTTATGCCTTTTGGCTTGACCAATGCTCCTACTACTTTCATGAGATTAATGAATGATGTACTCAGACCTTTTCTTGATGATTTTGTTGTTGTGTACCTGGATGACATTCTGATTTTTAGTAAAATGTGGGAAAAACATTTAAAGCGTGTTAAGCAGACACTAGATGTTTTGAAAAGAGAAAAAATTTATGTTAAACTCTCAAAATGTGAATTTGGAAAAACATCTCTAAACTACTTGGGTCATATAGTAGGGGGAGGTGAATTTAAAATAGATCCCTCTAAAGTGGCAGTCATTGTGAACTGGCCTAAACCCAGGTCTGCTACAGAAGTGAGAAGCTTCTTAGGAGCAGCACAATATTGGAGGAAGTTCATTTCTAACTTCTCCTAGATTGCAGCTCCCTTACATGCTTTAACAGGATTGAATAAGGTGTTTCAGTAGGGAGGCAAACATTAGAAAGCCTTCGACACCTTGAAAGAGAGAATTAGTACAACACCTGTACTAGCACTGCCAGATTTACAAAGACCATTTGAGATCCTATTAAGTTATGGTATGTTCTATGCTTATAACAGTTTACTTCTTTTCCTTATTATATTCCACAGATTAGCAATCACATGTACATAAAGTAAAGTGCAGATAGAACATTAAACGATCGACAGAAAACAAGCCAAGACAAGAGACATAAGATGTGGCGGCTAGCTAGGGACAAACCCCACAATGTGTGGGGAAACCTGTTGATAAAATCTTCTTTTATCTTCAATAATTCAGCAGTGAGAAATAGTACAATAAATTTGATTCATATCAGCAGTAGCAAACCCTAGATCAGCAGCATCAACATTAGCGGCTTCATCATCAAACTAGGGCAGACGATATCTCACAAACCGACCGTCGGATCGGCTTGCTTCCACCACCAAAAGTTGTGGCTTCCAGAGGAGGCTCAGATGAACCTACATCATAATTTATATGAGGATATCTTCTAGTCCACGTAGGTCAAACTTTACTTTTGCAGTTGCAGTTTCAGTTTAGGCAGCTTCCAGCCATAAACTAGGGTAGTCAATATCTTGCAAATCGTCTGTTGGATTGACTTGATTCCACCACCAAAAGTTACAGTTTTCAGAGGAGGTTTAGATGAACCTACAACATAGTTTAGATGAGGAGATCTTCTAGTCCACGTAGGTCAAACTTTACTTCTGCAGTTGCAGTTTCAGTTTAGGCAGCTTCCGGTTTCAAACTAGGGCAGTCGATCTTGCAAACTGTCTGTCGGATTGACTTGATTCCACCACCAAAATTTGTGGCTTCCAGAGGAGGTTCAGATGAACTTACAATGTAATTCAGATGAGGAGATCTTCTACTCCACATAGGTCAAACTTTACTTCTGCAGTTGCAGTTTCAGTTTAGGCAGCTTCTGGCTTCAAACTAAGGTAGTCGATATCTTGCAAACCATCCGTCGGATTGACTTGATTCCACCACCAAAAGTTGCAGCTTTCAGAGGAGGTTCAGATGAACAGTGCAGTTTAGATTAGGATATCTTCTAGTCCATGTAGGTCAAACTTTATTTCTGCAGTTGCAGCTTCAGTTTCAGCAACTTCCGGCTTCACATGTGTGAGGGAGAGACCCTTTTCTGTGCAGTAGAGAAGAGACTCTTTTCTGTGCAGTAGAGAAAGAGAGATGTGATGAGATGAGTGAGTCCAAATGAGGAAAAGTCCTCCTGTATTTATACACAATGTTGGTGTTTGAATAGATGCGACTGTTGGGCTTCTGAGCCTACATGAGTTGTAGGTTGGCTTGATAATAATTCCATAATCAAAATAAATTCATATGTTCATGAATACTTATCGGAATTCGATGATCTTTATATCAATACTACACCTCTCGATGAGAGGAATCTAATAAAAATATTATCAACCATGAATAAGATGATCCACATGAAGTTTTTCCCTAGTTGCGAATTTTAACACTCCCTCTCAACTAGGGAGAACTTCATCTGCAATCTGTCTGTCGGTTGCTACTATTCATCCATCAAATGCACTGCCCTGTACAGCTTGACCCTTACCCTACTTTGCTCTATTCTGCTTGTTTTGCTTTGTCTTGTTCTGCGCTGTACTGATCTGCATTGATCTGCTCTGTTCTGCTCTGCTCTTGCATTGTTCTATTCTGCTCTGCTTTTGTTCGAATTATGAAGAAGAAGAAATGATCGAGGATGTATCATACTGACTCAAAGTCAGTCTCAGAGTATGTACCACTGGTCCCAAACCAGTCTCAACCAACCCGAAGTCAGCGTCATAGTATGGTACAACTCCACTGGTCCCAGACCAGTATCATCCTCCACTGACTCAAAGTCAGTCTCAGAGTGCGTACCACTGGTCCCAGACCAATCTCAACATATCCGAAGTCAGCTTCATAGTAGGTACCACTGGTCCCAAACCAGTATCGCAGTCTCAGAGAGTGTACCACTGGTCCCAGACCAGTCTCAACCGACCCGAAGTCAGCATCATAGTATGTACCACTCTCACTGGTCCCACACCAGTACTGCACTGACATAAAGTCAGTCTCAGAGTATGTACCACTGGTCCTAGACCAGTCTCAACTGACCTGAAGTCAACGTCATAGTATGGTACAACTTCTACCACTGGTCCCAGACCAGTATCATTGATCCCAGATCAATGGAGGTCATCCTAGCATAGGGAGTACTGTAGATACAACAATGTGTCCATCGGTACTACTATGGTCCCTAACTTCATTTCCATTCTCATTGATCAGATGAGAGGTACTTCCCATGAGTCCTAGACTGCATGGGTAGGATGCCTTGACATGAGAACTAATCAATCTTGTCCTCATAGGAGAACACATCAATCCTGCTACAATCACCATGGAGAACACATCAATCCAGGCCGCCATGGAGAACACATCAATCCAAGCCTCACATGAGAACACATCAATCCTACTACAATCGCCATGGAGAACACATCAATCCAAGCCTCACAGGAGAACACATCAATCCTGCTACAATCGCCATGGAGAACACATCAATCCAGGCCTCACAGGAGAACTAATCATCCTACGACACAGGAGAGCGAATCATCCTGTTCCACAAGAGAGCGAATCATCTTGTCCCACAAGAGAGCGAATCATCTTGTTCTGGTGCGCACCACCAGGGGAGGGTGAGTCACCCTGTGGTCCTATGTTGCTCCAGTAAGAACCGCAAGCCCTCAGAGCTCCCAGAGCTCAATGTATGCAACATGCAGGACCATTGTACAAGGGTTTCTTGACGACTCTGAGTCGTTTGGGAAATCACAGATTAGATCTTTCCTCGGGACTTTGACAAGGTGTATCGACTTGTACATCATCTTAATTCGATGGAGACTCCTTTCTCATCGACTTACCATATCCCAGATGATGTCTATCTGCTGGAGAAATCAACGAATACGGGATTCCTCAATAATTGAATCCCACCTCTGGTTGTTACAAAGAATCATAGTGGTATGTGTTCAAACAGCTCACTAAAGAGCTTCCCCAACCAGGCAACTTCAAACGAGATCATACTCGTAGATATGTATCCGGTCTCGGCGGTGCTTATGGCAACCGACTTCTACTTCCTGCTCATTCATTATATCGAAGCAGAATCCAAAGAGAAACAACACTAAAAAGTGCTCCAGTGATCCTCCACACTACCTGCCTAATCAACATTCGAATAATCATGCAGTTTCATATTTCTGGCAGTGTATCTCAATCCATGAGAGATTGTGTCCTGAAGACATCTCAGAAGATTCTTGACACCAATCTAGTGAGGCTCAACCAAATATGAGCTCACAATGCTAACTGTAAAACATATGTTTGGACGGAGGTTCACCAAGAACATCAACGCGAATGAGTTTTGAGACTCAGAGGCATTTCCCAAATCTGGTCCGACATCTCAACCATATAACTTTTGAAAGTTAAGATCCTCGAGGTAGTCACAGGCTTGTAGTCCACCATACCAAATATTTCTAGAATCTTCACCACATATTTTCCTTGAGATAGGAAAATTTCCCTTGGCTTTTGCCACACTTCAAGTCCTTGGTCCTTCATTTCAAATTTAGAAGCCAACTCCCTCTTACATTTTTGAATGAGAGGGTGTGCACCTATTAGAAAGAGGTCATCTACATACAACACCAATATGAGAGGCTTGTCATATTCAACCTTAAAGTAAAGGTTAGGATCAGCTTCACTCCTAGTGAATCCCAGCTTCATCAAGTAGCTATCGATCCTCTCCTACCATGCTCGGGGTGCTTGCTTCAGCCCATAGGGAGCCTTCTTCAACCTGCATACATGATATTTTCAATCATAAATCTCAAATCCTTCAGGTTGCTCCACATAGACCTCTTCTTTGATCGAACCATGCAAGAACGTGGTCTTGACATCCATCTGATGTAGGTTCCATCCTTGTGAAGCCACAAGGGCTATGATCAAGCGGAGGGTCGTATATCTGGCAACAGGTGAAAATATCACATCATAGTCTGTACCTTCCTTCTGGGAGAAATCACAAGCAACAAAACGAGCCTTGTACTATTCCGTACTTCCATCTGCTGCAGCTTTATCTTGTAAAGCCATTTTGAAGTAACAATTGTCTTGTCTTGTGGTCTGGGAACTACTTCCTAGACATCATTCTCCATAATCGTCATAGCATCCTTCCATACTTGATGCTTAACGACATCTGAGAATGATGAAGGCTCATTTTGTATAATCGTGCTCATGATGGTTAGGTATCCCTGATACCTATTAGGTTTCTTACTTTCACGCAAGGTTCCTCGGGGTGCAGCATGTCCTTCAGCATCATCAAGTATCCCCCTAAGCCATGGAGGCCTCTTCATAGAAGAGGGAGGCTCAGGTGGATAAATAGGATCCATGGGTACCTTCACATCAGGTATTGTTACATCATCTACCCATAGAGACAGCTTCCACAATCGTACGGTTCTTCCTTTCCGCCACACCATTCTGCTCAGGAGTATGTGGTGTAGTAGTCTCCCTCTTAATGCCAGCCTCAGATATGCCTGAGTGAACCAACTGTAATATATCGGAGGTCTTGCTTTGACTTGAGGGGAATGGTCCCCTTTTGAGCTTTCCTTTGGCACATCCCGGACATACACCTTCTTTCTCTACTTGGAATTCGGGCATCCCTGTTACCATCTGTCTTACATCAGGCAGAGCTTTGTAATGAAGGTGGGCAAGCCTCTGATGCCAAAGTTCGGACTGAAGAGATGTGTCATAATATATGACACCTAGCGGACTTCCATCAACCGGATATAATGAATCAACACGAAACCCAAGAGTAAAGGCATCTTTAACATTATTTTTCCATATACATACCTTGCCATCACTGAAGGTTACCTTGTAGCCTTTGTCTTCCATTGCCGAGATGGACACTAGATTCTTTTGGAGGTCAGGTGCATTTAATACATCCTGGAATTTCTAGCCTTCTTGAATGGTTGTCCTCTTCCTTGATTTCCAGCGTTCCTTTTACCTTTGCTATTGAATTTTCCATCCCTTCGATTACCATGAGAGGGATTTTGATCATCTTCATGGTGAGAGTCCTTTCTATTAGGACATTCCCTTGCATAATGACCTGCTTTATTGCAACTGTAACATCGTCCTTTTCTTCCACCCTTAGGTCCAACCTTTATTTTCGATTTAAACCCACAATTATTTCTTTTCTTAGCAAGAGAAGAAAAAGCAGCAGGAGGACCTTTAGGCACAGGCATTTCTTGCTCTTCTACCCTTGTTTCTTCTTGAATGCATCTAGCCATTAATTCCTCGAAACTAGGAATTACATTATAGTTCAAAAGAGTAGTCTTGAACACATACCATTCGGATGGTAATCCTCCAAGAGTCGTGAGTGCCATTTCCTTGTCAGTAATAGTCTGCTCAATAGATAAGAGATCGTTCTTGATCTCGGTGATTCTTAAGAAGTATGCTTGCATACTCTCATCTTTACCCTTCCCGATTTCCCTCAGCTTATTTCTAAGAAAAAAAACTTGATTTGCATCATTAACATTAAATAAACTCACTAGTCTATCGTAGATTTCCTTGGAGGTGTCTAGTTCAGAGATGTAGGCCACCAAGCACTTGTCGATAGAGTCCCAGATGATCTTCTTCGCTTTAATTTCTTCGTTCTTCCATTTGTTCCTGGCAGCAGGAGGTGCATTTGATGAAGGCTCAACAATATTGCGTCTCACATGATCCAACACTCCTTGATCCTCAAGGGTTAGATCGATAGACATCTTCCATCCGTGATAGTGAGCTTTCTCACGGAGCTTGTCTTCGGTAGGAAAGAGTGTTGAGGACCCCATCATTCTTTTAGGATATCCTTGCCAATCTTCTCTTCGGTGATTGCTCTTGCTCTTGCTATTGCTCAGGCTTTGTCTTCACCTCAGCTCTGATACCATGTTAAGTTATGGTATGTTCTATGCTTATAACAATTTACTTCTTTTCCTTATTATATTCCACAGATTAGCAATCACATGTACATAAAGTAAAGTGCAAAGAGAACATTAAACGATCGACAGAAAATAAGCCAAGACAAGAGACACAAGATGTGGCGGCTAGCTAGGGACAAACCCCACAATGTGTGGGGAAACCCTTTGATCAAATCTTCTTTTATATTCAGTAATATAGTAGAGAGAAATAGTACACTAAATCTGATTCAAATCAACAGTAGCAAACCCTAGATCAACAACATCAGCATTAGCAGCTTCATCATCAAACTAGGGCAGACGATATCTCACAAACCGACCGTCGGATCGGCTTGATTCCACCACCAAAAGTTGCGGCTTCTAGAGGAGGTTCAGATGAACCTATAACATAGTTCAAATGAGGAGATCTTCTAGTCCATGCAGGTCAAACTTTACTTCTACAGTTGCAGTTTCAGTTTAGGCAACTTCCGACTTCAAACTAGGGCAGTCGATATCTTGCAAATCGTCCATCGGATTGACTTGATTCCACCACCAAAAGTTGCGGCTTTCAGAGGAGGTTCAGATGAAACTATAGTGCAGTTTAGATGAGGAGATCTTCTAGTCCACGTAGGTCAAACTTTACTTCTGCAGTTGCAATTTCAGTTTAGGCAGCTTCCGGTTTCAAACTAGGGCAATCGATATCTTGCAAACCGTCCGTCGGATTGACTTGATTCCACCACCAAAAGTTGCGGCTTCCAGAGGAGGTTCAGATGAACCTACATCGCAGTTCAGATGAGGAGATCTTCTACTCCACATAGGTCAAACTTTACTTCTGCAGTTGCAGTTTCAGTTTAGGCAGCTTCCGGCTTCAAACTAAGGAAGTCGATATCTTGCAAATCGTCCGTCGGATTGACTTGATTCCACCACAAAACGTTGTGGCTTTCAGAGGAGGTTCAGATGAACCTACAATATAGTTCATATGAGGAGATCTTATAGTCCATGCAGGTCAAACTTTACTTCTGCAGTTGCAGCTTCAGTTTCAGCAGCTTCCGGCTTCACATGTGTGAGGGAGAGACCCTTTTTTGCACAGTAGAGAAGAGACTCTTTTCTACATAGTAGAGAGAGAGAGATGTGATGAGATGAGTGAGTCCAAATGAGGAAAATTCCTCCTGTATTTATACATAATGTTGGTGTTTGAATAGATGTGACTGTTGGGCTTCTGAGCCTACATGAGTTGTAGGCCGGCTTGATAATAATTCCATAATCAAAATAAATTCATATCTTCATGAATACTTATCGGAATTGGATGATCTTTATATCAATACTACACCTCTCGACGAGAGGAATCTAATAAAAATATTATCAGCCATGAATAAGATGATCCACATGAAGTTTTTCCCTAGTTTCCAATTTTAACAGATCCAAACTGATGCCAGTGACTATGCCATGGGAGCAGTGTTGACACAGCACGGCTAACCCATATGTTATCATTCTGAGACTTTTAATTCTGTAGTAGTTAACTATCCTACATATGATAAAGAATTGTATGCATTAGTTCAGAGTGTGAAAAATTGGAAACATTATTTAATAGGCAAAGAGACAGTAATACATACTGATCACCAACCACTTCAATATCTACACTCCCAAACTAAGTTGTAGCAATCAAGACATTACAGATGGATGGGTTTTCTACAACAGTTTCATTTGGTCATCAGATATAAAAAGGGCATACATAACAAGGTTGCAGACATGTTATCTAGACCCATTATAAATGCATCTACCATACTTAAGCATAATTCTGTGCTACATGAAATCTACATAGAACAATATGCTCAGGATATGGACTTTAAAGATGTATATGCAACTTTGAGTCAAGGCAAAAGAGTAGAAGAATTGGACTATCATATGAAGGACCAACTCTTATACCATTGTGGGAAACTCTGCATTCCACAAACCGAGAGAGTAAAGATAATTAGGGAAGCACACACTTCTATGATATCAGGTCACTTTGGGGTAAGTAAAATAGTTGCACAACTGCAAAGGTTCTGCTATTGGCCGAAAATGAATGAGACAGTTTCTAGATATGTAAGAGGGTGTGTCATGTGTGCTAAAAGCAAGCCCAACAACAGAAAACTAGGCTTGTACACTCCATTTCCAGTTCCTTCTCACCCCTGGGAAAGTGTTTCCATGGATTTTGTTGGAGGACTGCCTAAATCTAGGAAAGGTCATGACTATATATATGTTGTTGTGGATAGGTTCAACAAAATGTGTATTTTGATACCTTGTAGTAAACAGATCACAATTGAATAGACTGCAAAATTGTTCTTTGAACATGTATGGGTTCATTTTGGATTACCCACTTCCATTGTATCTGATCGAGACACCCAATTTGTGGGGAAGTTTTGGTCAAGTCTGTGGGAACTGATGGAAACCAAACTAAAGAAAAGCACAACTTTTCATCTACAAACAGATGGCCAGACAGAAGTGGTAAACAGGACAATGATCCAGTTACTGAGAGGTTATTGCAGCAAACATCCTAAGCTTTGGGATGAACACTTGTGTTATGTGCAGCATGCTTACAACAGAGCCAAACACTCTTCTACACATAGATCTCCTTTTGAGACTTGTTTTGGTTTCACAACAAGGTCTCCTTTGGGTTTTGTCTTTGGTAAAGATCCATGGTTGATGGACATAGTGATGTAGACAAGACAACTAGGTTCATTGAACAAATCCAAGAGATCGACCAGGAAGTATAGGAACATCTGGAAAAGAGCCAAGCCAAGTACAAGGCTAGGCATGATAAGCATCGAATGGAGAATAGTTTTCAAGTTGGAGACCAAGTCTGGCTGTATATCAGCAAAGACAAGATGCAAGGTGAAGGTAAAAAGCTAAAGCCTATCAGGTATGGACCTTTAAGGATACTTGAGAAGATTGGGGAAACTGCTTTTCACCTTGATTTACCAGCTTACATGCACATCTACTCAGTCGTAAATGCAGATTGCTTGAGATTGTTTGAACCTTCAATGATTGAGGACCCTGAAGAGCAGAGTCAATTGCCTTCTATTGATGACTTGCTACCTGAATATCTCAATGAGTTGCAGGAAGACACAGTGCTGGACAGGAAGGTAAGGACGACACGCAGGGGAAATGTGGAGTACCTCAGGATTGGGCTCAAAGGTTCAAAGCCGAGTAGCACAAAGTGGATTGAGATTGGACAAGTGAAGAAACAGTATCTTCACTTAGTCGATTCTTGAAAACCAACTTTTGGTGGTCCAAAAGATTTTTCAGTGGGAAGGCCATGATCCGAATTGGATCCATAAAAGACTGTCAAAGAACCATGAATGTATCAGGTTGAAAAAATCTCTAAAGAATTCCAAAACAGTGATCAAAGACACCCTGAACCAGTGGCAATGCTAGCCGATGTGGAACGATGAGGACCTCGGTCAAAGCGCGCTGACCGAGGCCCATGGAGACTGTGCAGGAGGCCAAAGTAGCCCTTGGGAGCCCCGAATAAGGAAACAAAGGTGATTTTTGATGCATGATTTGCTAGGTGAGCAGGGCCAAAATGGAAAAGCCCGAGCACTCGGTCGCGTGGGGGAATCGGAGGACCACGGGCAAAAAAAGGAAAAAACGCTAAATGTATAAGATAGGACCCGCGCTTTGGAAACCGGCGGTTTTGATCGGGGCACCCTTAAATGGTAAGAGGTTTTGGACGAGAGTGGAGCGATTCCATACATCGATCGACGTGTGGCAAGTGGAGGTGAGAGAAAACCACCGTTGATCGCGCGCTATCGGTCGAGCAAGTCAACCGCGCGAAACGTGCGTATGGCGTCAGATCTGGAGGGCTCAGATCGGATGGCTGAGATCACACCCGATGGAGGAAGCGGAACCAACAGAGAATTAAGCCACATTTTAGAAGGGATTTGGAATCCATTTGACCGCCACGGTGGAGGAAGAATGCATCCTCGACGTAACTGAAGAAATGAATCAACGAAGTATGCTGGCGCCATTGAGAAGAGGACAAGTGGCTACTCCCAAGGCATTCATGATGACACCAAACCAGGAACTCCAAGTGCAGCTGCAGAATATGAAGAGATAGAGGCAGAAGAGGAACTGAACAGGCATAGAGTTTGAATGGCTAAAGCCATGAACAGAGACAGTAGAATCAATGAAGAAGAAAGATAGAAGTCAAGAGACAAAGAAGTGGAATAGTGAACCCAGAGAGGAGGACTGAACACAGAGAACAGTAAAGCAAAGCAAAAGAGGACAGAGGGTCGAGCTAACCAGAGGCAGCATCGAGCACCAGAGGCTTGAGAGATCTGAGCCATCCCAGAGAGGATCTGTCTGGGCTGAGCACCACATTGGGCTCTCCCCTATAGACCAGAAGGTCACAGAGCTGGTAGGAAGAAGAAGTCTATGTACTCAAGTGGCTTGGGGAATCCAAGAACCACCCTGCCAAGCAAAACCTGCTTTCGGGGAACTCACATTGAATCCCTGTATTGTAATTTCTCTGCTTAAAGGCACAAATAAAACAAGGCCAACACTGAAAGCTGGACCGGAGATGTAGCCCTGGAGAATAGGGTGAACTCCTTATTAAAATTGCTTGTGTCTTTATGTTTGATTACTGTATTTCTTTGCTGTTTTTCCATTTTATTTTTCTCTGTATTGTCAATCTGATCGATCCGTTGCTACAATAACACATAACACACACACCAGCACATGAGTCTGTAATACCTTAGTTTTAATAAATCTTTAACTGATGTCACTCATAGGGTGAATATCAGATCACCACATCACCACATGCACACAACAACACATGTATCACATGTACACAATGCCACATGAACACAACACCATATGTACAACATGTACACAACACCAAATGTATGCAACACCACATGTACAACATGGACACAACACCATACGTACACAACACCACATGTACAATGTGTACACAACACCACATATACAACATGTACACAACACCATATGTACACAGTGTCGCATATACAACATGTACACAGCACCATATGTACACATCACCACACATGCAACATGCACACAACACCATACGTACACAACACCACATATGAAACATGCACATAACACCATATGGACACATCACCACATATGCAACATGTACACAACACCTGTATTGTACATCCGAAGACTACATTGTCTCTACCAAGCAACCTTGCTTTTAGTGTCTCTCCACTATCCATGCTTGTCCCATCATGCCACAAATCACATTGTTTTCATTCCGCTGATGTATCCCTCAACATGGCCTGTCCATATCAAAAACATAGGCATAAGCACATAATATAAAATCTTATCCACATGATACTAACCTCATTGATCTGTCAGGGCTACTCTACCACTTGATACCAGGAACCTCTTCATGCCATTCACCTACATAAGCAATCATTCCTCCACAAGCATGATCTTGATGACCCTGTCAGAAAACAAATACATACATACATATATACATATAAACATTAGCATAAAGCAATCATGATCCCTAACAACCTTGTCAGACAACAACATAAATACATACATGTATACATATATAGACATCAATATAATCATGATCACAACATAATTACTAGATATCATAAGGTCAAGGTTAAGAGAACTCCCTTTATCCATGCACAACATGCACAACATTGAGAACAACAGTTCCCAACATAGCCAAGGCATCTGACACTTCAAATTCATTTACTCTACCTTTCTTGTTACATTTCTCATGACTATCCTGCCACCATCCATTTATCCCAATGGACATAATCAATCCAACTGGCTATCATATTATTGCCTTCAACTGCCCCTTATACATGCACCATGATTCATCTGGGTCTTACATCACCTATTGTATTTCATTCAGCTCTCCTTGAGCTCCATTAACTTTCCTCTTTCCCCATGCAATTCCCAAGAGCCTTAAAATATAAAAGGCAAGAACAAGAAACAAACAAAAGAAAACCATGAAATCCCAATAGCAATATGGCACCATAAAAATAGTGGTATGTCCATGCAATAGACATTAAAAAACCACAAATCAAGCAAAAATAAATCACAAAGCATCGAAAGCACAAAACTAGCAACAAACACCATCACTCAACCCCGTGGTTCCCAATGCTTCCAAGGGAAAACTCAACCTGAGCCTTCTTCAAGATTTCATGGTAGTATCTTTTGCCATGTAATCCCTTGCATCATACTTCCATAAACACACATCTGTTAGTGTATAAATAAACATAACAATATACCAATTACCTTACCTTGTTGTACCCAACACACTGACCTGTAACTAAACACGTACATATATCATCTCTCAAGGGACTCCAATTCCTTGATGAATCTAGCCATAACTGGAAACTAGCTATTATACCTATCAAATACATGTTCATGAATATAGCACATATCCACATAATGTTAGACAAAATCAAGGTTAAGAAGACTTCCTGTATTCATGCAAAGCACTCATTCATTTGGAATTGTGGTTTCCAAACATAGCCAAAGGAATTCTCACCCAATTCATTTCCTTGCTACAAGTGAGTCTTATTATGTGCTATCACATCACCCATATGTTAGTTATATAAAAAATCAACAGTTACCTTGTCACGATATTACCAAGCATGTTTCCCTACAACTGTTCCCTCATGTCAGTCGCATGTTCCAAAGATCAAGAAATCATATCTGTTAATTTGAAATCAACCTTTACCAAGACTAACAACCATGTCATAATATACTCATAGTCATTAGTCATAATACTACAACTAGCGCCCACTTATACTCAAGTACATATCAATTGTCTCAACATAGTACAACCATATTAAAACAAGATCATTCCCTCATGAAATCTTATAGACACATACTCATATCATGCAATTAATCAAACATTCAAATAACTTATAAACATACCATGTTAGATAAACCAAATAGACAACATAATTAAACTCATAACTCAATGTATCTCAGGGGAGGCTATCACATCTGCACAAGTCAAACCATATTAGTACGACACAATATCACAAATATATTGACTCATACCCAGATATCGTAACCATAACCATCTTTACAGGCTAATCCAGATTAGCATGATACATATAACATCGATTTCTTAAATGCAATGACCATACTCATCATGGATATGACCGCAATGCATATAACAACAAGTTACTATCATTCATGACTAACCGATGCACGTGCATATTGTTGATTTCTGGTAGCATTAGATGTGATCTAAGACTCAAAATTTGCAGGGAGTCTTGGACACATGTATTCCACAATAATCAGAAATCGTTTTGGGAAATTCCACCCAAAAACAGTTTTATTAAAATAATTAATTATTTTTAATGGGACCCTAAGTCTAAACTTAGGAAATTAAAATAATTGAACGGTATTAATCTAACTATGGGTGAAACTTCTAGAAGAAGACGAAGATTGAGTCCAAATGATCTGAGCCATTGATTAGAATCTAATCTGGGCCGTTGGTTCTCAATTGGAGGACTATAAGAAGGACTTTGATGGGCATTTGGAAAATACACCAAGCAAATACTTAGTTACTCGAGTAAAATCGATTTTCTCACTGATCGAAGTTCGGCAAGAGGAAAACAATTTAGAGGGAGAATTGTAGGTGAGGAGGAGAGAGGGGGTGGAAACATCATTCGGGAGTGCAAGAGAAGAAGATGCAGAGCAGAGAAGGGACAACGTAGAGGCTATGACGCAGAGGGACAATGTAGAGGCTGACGTTGGGACTATGCAATCTTTATGCAGAAGCTGACGCAGTGAGATGTAGAGGGGCCTGTTAGTGTCGGTCTTGAAAGCCCTCCATCAGTGATCAAAGCTCTTTGCATTTGCATTAGTAGGTGTCTCATCAGTGTCAAAGTTTGCATCCTGTTAGGCATGCCATAACCCTGATGGAGGAGCTGGTCAACTCATACCCCTCTTGGCTTTGCTGGATCAGGTCATATCAGTCATTGAGTTTTTTAAGCTTGTCTTGATGTGTCTTAATGTCAAAATTCTAGGTCTAGGGTTTTGGTCATTTGTCTCTGCAAGGTCATGTCTCTGAAAGTCCTTGAGTGACCAGCAAGCCAGAGGGAGGATGGTAAACATGTTTCTTTGATATTCTCATTATGTACAGTTCATTTTTAAATTTGGATTTAAAAACTCTGTTTTTAAAGCCAAATTCATGATAAATTTTTGTAAAAAGAATAAATTTCCAAAAAGTCTTCAAAAAGGCAGCAACAACCCTGGTCCCCTTGCCACAGTCCTTCAGATGATCTACCTGCAAGAAAAAGCAAGTCAAAGCACTCAAAAAGTCAACTTCAGGATAAAGGAAACCAAAAAATCAGTGTTTTAAAAAAGTGTCAAAATAGACTTTATAAAGTGGGTTTATGGATGAAATTTTTTCAAATGAAGATTATAAAAGGTAATATTCCCTCCTTTCACTCTCATTGTGCATTTCAAAGCTTGCAAGAGAGATTGTGAGAGAGTGATAGGCGAAAGAGGCAAAAACACAGTGATTTCGGGCAGTTAGCAGGTGCGCGACCCGTTCAAGCCTGTGCGCGACCTGTTGGGCGGTGCGCGACCCGTCCAGGGCACTCCAGCAGTGTAAATTTACTACGGGCGCGACCCGTTGGGCTGTGCGCGACCCGTTGGGGAGCCTGCGCGACCCGTTCAGCTGTCTGCAATCAAACTTCAACCAAATTTCCTCAACCTCCCTTCAACTCATTTACATTGCTCGAGGTAGGGTCTTACTCATTGTTTTGGAGGTTGATGATGAAAATAAGCTTGTATGCTATGATTCTAACCTCATATCAAGCGAATGAAAAGACTTATATGGCTGCTTGTTAATGTTTGTAAAATGCTAGGGTTTTGTGACTGTTTCAAGTGATTTTGTCCCATTTGATTCCCTCCCTTCTTTCCCCTTTCATTCACAGTCATGCTTTCATCTCTGTCCCATATTATTTGTACATAAAATGTAAACTTTTTCCCCCATCCCTAATCTATAAACCCTACCCCTCTCCCAAGCACACAAAACCCTAATTCCCTCTACCATACACATGCAAAAATAAAGGCAAAAAGAAAAGATACATTTGCAAATAAAGAAAAGAGTCATGTGAAAATAAATGTTGCTGAATATCTAAAGTCATGTACATAACCCCTACATGCCCTTGACATCCCCTTGTACATGAAAACCTTCCCTCTATATTAAAACAATGTACATGTACTCCTTATTAAATTTTTTTTTTTTGCCTTATGATACACATGAACTCCTATAAGTAAATTTGGTGTATGGTGTCCCTATGTCCCTATTGATACATGTATGCCCCTTCCATGTTCACTATCATACATGTTTTTGTCCCATATGAGATGTTCTTTGCAAATGATTTCCCAATGTTAAAATGTGTTCCTATATGCATGACAATTTGTAAAGTTTCCCTTGAAATTCCCTGTTATTTTCATATATTCCCATTCCTCGTTAAGAAGTTCCCTCCCCTAACATTCCCCTCATGTTTTTTCCCCTTGAAACAACATAGAGTTCAGCACTTTTGCAGGCAGAGGCAGCAGTTCAATTTGTCCTTCAGTTTGTCCACTTTGCTCCAAAACCATGTCAGATACCGAAACTTATGAGCAAAGTGATGACCATTCATCATCTACAGAGGTTGAGGAACAGAGGAGGCCTCGTAGAGGAGGTAAGGGAGGACATCATAAGCGGGAAGAGCCTACTTCTTTGGCAGAATTACAGGCTTGTCCTTTGGCAGTGAATTGTTTCCGGTACATGTCTTGCTATCAGTTTTGTGAGAGGATCTCTCAGATTCAGCATCATAGAGAGTTGGCCCGCTTGTTTGTCTTACACCTCCATGATGGACATGTCACTCTTGCAGGGGTGAACTTCATATTGACACCTGAGGTGATTTCAGAGGCTACAGGGATACCAAATGTGGGTGAGGTGTGGCCTAAGCGCAGGTTACTTGATTTTGTTCACTTTGAGCCTTATGTCCAGCCATCATTTGTGAGACTATTGACGGGTGTCTTCCCATTCAGTTTTCTCTGGAGCGAGTATGCTCCCCTCATGAGACTTATCATGCATTATTTTACATGTGAGGGCAGATTTTCACAGGTGTATTCATATCACATTCGCCTGTTGATGCATTTCACCCGAGTGAGGGTGATGAACCTCCCGGTCTTCCTGTTTCATAACATTCATAGGATGGTGCCCATGTTGCAGAGGAAGACCCCGGCCCAGCAGTACAGGAGCCTTTGCCATTATGGTTTGATCCAGCTCATAGTCTCTCATCAGTTGACTCAGCAGGGTATCTCATGGGAGGAGTTCATCTCCCGTGAGTTTTTCACAGTGCCACCTTAGCCACATCAGGAGGCCATTCATGAGGAGGGAGGACCATCTCAGTAGCCTTATGCTCCCATCACCCGACATGTCAGCTCCACTCCTTTGGTCACCTATCAGAAAGGCCCAAGGGCCTTATTTGCAGCAGCTAGGCGAGTACTATCTCCACAGCAGGTGGAAGGGGTCTCGCCTTCATCTTGAGATCAGCGAGTGTTATCTCCACACCAGGTGGAAGGGGCCTCGCTTTCTTCACCAGCACAGGTATTGCAGAGGGGCAAAGAGCACATGGTTCATGAGGATCCGGTGATTGATCTTGAGGTCAGTTCTCCTAGCCAAGAGGCAAAGGAGATCATTTAGCAGCTCAGGACCGAGAATGATGTTTTGCAGCGGAGACTTGAGGGTGCCCAATGGACCATCACCTATCTAGAGCAGCGGAACACACAGCTGGAGGAGGAGAAGGCGCTTGATGAGCTTTGGAGGATTCGTAGTGACCGAGTCCTAAACCGTAGGAGGCCCGGTGATCCATTGCCTGCTGACCGAGAGTCACTGCTCATTCAGGAGAATTCCCACTTGGAGAGGCTTTTGGCTAAGGCCAACCAAGAGAAAAAGCTGCTAAGGAACATGAAGAATCACTATTGGGCGAGGATGCATATTTGCAAGGCAAAAATGAAAATGTTCCAAAGGAGGTTGTCCGAGGCTCTTAGGCGGAAGAAGAAGACCAACCCCCTCCGTATCTTGGCTGAGGCATCCCTCAAGGATCATGACACCCACTATCCTCTTCACAGCACCAAGCACAAAATTTTTTGGAAGTTTTGGCTCATTTTTGGCATTTTTGGGAAATTTACAGGTTTTGGCTTCTCAATGAGTCTCACCCCCGGTGAGACCCTTTGTCATCGTAGCTCCGTTTTGCGAAAACTCAGCATTGCTAGATTTTTCATGCAAAGTTACACATGCCTATGGATGGATTTGAGTTTTCATGGAGTTTTGGGCCTCCAAAAGGTCAAAATACAGCGAAATTTCGACTTTCTGCCCCTTTTTTGAGCTGCAGAAGTAGTCTTGGGAGAATTGACTTTTGACTGGGCAAATGACATCCAAATCCAAAAATTCTGGTTGGGTTGGAAATTAGACTCAGAGACCTTTCCAACGAGCTATCCTGCACCTCATTCTGACACTGGAAAGGCCTCCAAAAAGGGCTCCAAAGTGCGCGACCCGTTGAGGAAGATGTGCGCGACCCGTTGAGGGAACTTTGCCAGATTTGACCAGTTCAGCTCAGAAATTGCAGTTTAGCTCCAGTTTGACTTTCTGAGGTCGATGGTGGTCCTCTTGACTGTAATTATGACACTTTTTGGATACTTTTACTCTTGTTTAACTCTTCTAGAAGTTTCTCTCATGTAAAGGGTAAAAATTGACTGTATGATCTGGTTTCCAAGTTTATAGAGGCAAGTTGTTTTGACTGCCTATTTTGTAGTGCTTAGTTTAGAAGTTGTTCAAACAGCTCCTAGGATAGTCAGCTCGACCCATGGAGGCAGGGAAATAGGTTAGATCATCTATATTATGTACTTTCTTGCTCATTTTCATGGTTGGACTCTTGAGGGAGGAACTATCATTGTATATTTCACTTGTATCTCTGCAATTTTTGGCTAAGGAAGACCAGGGTTTTGCAGTCATCTTTGGGATTCTTGTGGACTCAGGTGTTGATGGTGTGTTTCTTCATGTTATTGTAAGCTTTGTTATGTGATTCATTTCCTTTCTATACTGCTGCATATTAAACAAATGAAGTGATAAAGTCAGAATTCATGCTTGCCATGCTCTACTTTTAAATTTGTTTAATTTCTATGTTTTCTGCTGTCTAAAGAGAATTCAAATCCATTGTTTGCTCTCTTTAACCTTCTTTTCTTTCTTCCTAATCATCCACTTCAGCTAAAGACATCAATACAGGTTCCTACCTTGCCCCAAAGACCCCCCTGCTAAAAACTGTGTCCAATCCCCACACCCTAAATTGCAGCTCCTCAATTTGCCACCAAAAACCCCAAAAAACCCCCAAATCAACCTTCAAATCAGTTTACTAGCCTAATATCAGTGTTACCTTGATTGGTCATCTCTTCCTATTGAAAATTTACCGAGATTGACCGGAGAGAGCCTTCTCCTGCCCCGTAGGGCTAGCTACGAGGCTGAATGGTTTGATGTAGCTTTGAGATTTGCCTTTTCAGCCTGAGGTGAAATTTCAAGTGCTAATAGGGCCAACGTGTCCTCTCCTGGATCAAAATATCATCGGGAAGCATGAGAGAATTGTCAGTAAATTTCTCACAGAGATTCCTCTTCTATTCTGCTGGTTGTATCTTGTACACGAGATTTTTTCTGAAGATTAATAAAGAAACCCTCATTTGCTGCACCAATTTTCTTGCATTGGGTTTTTCCAGGGACAATTGTCCAAAAATAATTGTGTCATTGTGATTATACTTGTGCAGGTATTTTGCATTGCATTTACTTTCCGCAATATTTTAATTGTGAAGGTTGCAGTAGAATTTATTTCGATATTTGCCGTCGAAACACTGTGAATAACTTATTTATGAATTAATAAGTAGAAGAAATAATATCAGTCACTGCAGTTGGATTTATGTCTAGAAATTTTCACATGGTATCAGAGCACAGATCGTAAGCAGAAGAGCTCAGAAGAAGAGAGGAAAAGGTTTTTGAAATTACTACAGAGGCAACACAGTTTGAAGGCCAAGGAGGAAAAAGTTTTGAGGAGAAATCAATTTCCTTGATTGAGTCGATAGATAAATTCGATCTATAGATCGAAACTTGCCAGGGGCATAAGGGAGAAACATATTTTTCCTTGTAGAGCAGATCTTCAGCTAGGGATGCAAATATTTTGCAGCAGTAGTTGGGGTAGAAAAGCGTCATTAATCGATAGGAAAATAGCACAAAGAAGGATGGAAAATCAAGATGTCTTTGGATTATCTTCTAGATTAGAAGAATAATTTGCATGCTTGGCAAGTTCAACATCAGCAGATGTTTGGTACATTGATAGTGGGGCTTTAGCCCATATGACTGGAGTATGCGAATATTTCTCGAGCTATCAAGAAGAGAAAATGGACTTCCATATTACTATGGGAAATATAATGAATTGTACTCCAATAGGGAGAGGCACCATAACATTTTAGATGGAAGCAAGAACCGACATCCGAGCCACTAATGTTTTGCATGTGCCCGGGTTAGGAATGAATCTAATTTTAGTGTCCTAGTTATAGGACAAGGGATACAATGTATAATTCTTTGGAAATAAAGTATATGTCAAACATCCAAGGTGGAAGAAGAAGAGACAAATTGGAGCTTGAAGCAACAAATTGTATATGTTGCAGCTCGAGTCTCCAATGACACTAATAGACAACAATCTTAATGGTGAAAAGGAACTGAATGAGATATGGCACAAGCGAATGGGACACTTACACCATGGAGCATTGGGGATGCTCAAAGAGATAGTTACAGTAGTTCCAGTTCATAGTACTGAGCGTGATGATATATGCAGAGGATGCGTACTAGGGAAGTATGCTAAATCAACTTTTTCCACGAGTAAAAACAAAGTAGAGGGTGTATTGGGATTGAAACACTCAAATATATGTGGTCCAATGTCCACAAGAGATCTTAGTGGTGGCGAATACTTCGTCACCTTTATTGATGACCACTCTAGAAAAACCTGGATCTATTTCTTAAAGACCAAGGATGAGGTCTTTGATTGGTTCAGAGAGTTTAAGGCCCTTGTTGAGAACATGAAAGGGAAAAAGATAAAGGTATTGCATTCAGATAATGGTGGAGAATATACAGACAAAGACTTCACAATTTTTTTCACAAAATAGGGCATCAAAAGAGAATGGATAACTCCATATAATCTGGAGTAGAATGGAGTAGTAAAGCGTAAGAATACAATTATTGTTGGGGCAGCAAAGGCTATGTTGTATGATCAAGATTTGCCTAGATTCTTATGGGCATAAGCTTGCAACACAATGGTGTATATCCAGAATAGAACTCCTCATAGATCTTTGTGGAAGAAAATCCCCGAAGGTGTCTTCACAGGGAAGAATCTGGAAGTCATTCAACTCAGAATATTTGGAAGTGTGGCATATTGTCACATTCTAGACATGAAGCGGAGTAAACTGGATCAAACTGTAGAAAAGGGGTACCTCATAGGATATAGCGACACCTCAAAGGCATACAAAATATTTATTCCTAACAACAAGAAGATTGTTGTAAGATGAGATACAAATTTCATGGAGGATAGAGCTTTCAGGAAATCCCGAGAGATGCCAACAAAAGATCAGTCAGTAGATATTCCTTTAGTCTAATAGTATCATGGGCAACAAGGAGGACAAGTAGGAGGTTAGACACCTGGAACTAGCACAATGATTAGTACCAATATTTCCTCAGAAGAAGGAAATCCAAGTAGTTCTTAGTAGGTGGAACGATAGGAACAGGAGGGGGATTTGATCGATCCTCCCACCACTAGTGGTAGAACCAGTAGAGAAGTATGACAAACATTGAGGAACACAAAGGAGTTTGTCGGAGCTCCTAGAACCGAGAAGAGGCATCGTAGACAACCTGACAGGTACCAAGCCTTGGTAGCATAGGTTGAAGAAACCTCTAGCTTTTAGGAATCCATAGAACACCAAGTATGGGTGGATGCCATGGTATAAGAGTATAGTTTTATCATTGCAAATGATGTATGGGCAATGGTACCTAGGCTAAAGGATAGAACATTGTAGGATCAAGATGGATCTACAAGATCAATAATGCTGCAGATGGCAGTGTAGAGAAGTACAAAGCTAGGTTCGTAGCAAAGGGGTACACACAAAAATAAGGAATAAATTATGAAAAGACTTTCACACCAGTATCCAGATATACCTCAATTAGATCCGTTATATCCCTAACAACTCAAATGGGACGGGAGATTCACCAGATGGATGTCAAGACAACATTCTTGAACGGGTTGATAGAAGAAGAGGTGTATATAGAAAAACCCAAAGGCTTCTAAACTCATGAGAAGAGAATTCATGTATGTAGGTTAAAGAAAGCCCTATATCGGCTCAAGCAGGCACCTAGAGCATGGTATGGTCAGATTGATAGTTACTTGCAGCAGTTGGGATTCATCAAGAGTGATGTTGATCCCAATCTCTACTATCTAATGATGGAGAATGAGCCACTTATTCTAGTATGATATGTGGATGACTTGTTTCTAACAGGGTCATCTAGGATCATAAAGGACTACAAGAAGAACCTTGAAGTAGAATTCGACATGAAGGATATGGGTTTGATGCATTATTTTCTAAGGTTGGAAGTGTGGAACAAGGATTGGAAGATCTTCCTTGGACAAGGAAGATATGCTACAGAGATTTTGAAGAGATTCATAATGCAGGATTGTCGGCCCATGGCTACACCCATGATCACCAACTGGAAGAAAATAGATGCATCAGGAGACAAAGAGGTGGACCCCACCTTGTATAGACAACTCATTGGGTCGCTCATGTATCTGGTCAACACTAGACCAAACATTTGCTTTGTTGTCAACACCCTTAGTCAGTTCACGGTGGAACTGAAATGGGTGCATTGGGTAACATCTAGGCACATTCTTAGATATGTGCGTGGAACAATTGGATATGGGTTGAAATACACCCGAGAAGATGACATCAGATTGAATGGATTCACAGATGTAGATTGGGCAGGTAGTTCAATAGACCAGAAAAGTACCTCTGAGTATTTCTTCAGTGTTGGATCAGGAATGATCTCTTGGTGTAGCAAGAAACAAAAGTTGATAGCTCTAAGCTCACAAAAGCATAATATATGGCGACCAACACAACTATGTGCGAAGCTATATGGCTTAGAAAATTGCTCGTGAGTTTGTTCAAGAAAAGGATAGACGCGACCACTATTTTATGTGATAATCAGAGTTGTATTAAAATATTTGATAATCTAGTATTTCATGATCGGTCGAAACACATTGATATCAAATGTTACTTTATCAGAGGTTGTGTTCAACGTGGGGTAGTACAGTTGCAGTATATCTCCATAGGAAATCAGGGATAAGACGTACTCACAAAAGCTCTAGGAAGAGCTAAGTTCATCCAATTCAGGGAGCATATGGGTATGGTAGAAAATCTGTTTCAGTAGCAGAAACAAATGGTTTCTCAGTTGAAGTGGCAGAAAGTTGAAGTACAAATGCAGTGTTGGCAGTGGCGGGGTCAACAACAGTACATATACAACATTTGTGAAGTAGTTGGTGGGCAGTGATGTCAGACATCAACATCGTAGAGGGAGATGTTACAAAACAGGGTGATGCTTCAACAAGGTGGATTGTTAGAGCACATTCCTTGCTAAGAGGCAGCGTTGATTTCTGGTAGCTTCAGATGTACTCTAATTCTCAAAATTTGTAAGGAGGCTTGGACACATGTATTCCATAATATCCAGAAATCATTTTGGAAAATTCCACCCGGAGGCAGTTTTATTAAAATAATTAATTATTTTTAATGGGACCCTAAGTCTAAACTTAGAAAATTAAAATAATTAAAGGGTATTAATCTAACTGTGGGTGAAACTTCTAGAAGAAGACAAAGATCAAGTCCAAATGATCTGAGTCATTGATTAGAATCTAATATGGGCTGTTGGTTCTCAACTAGAAGATTATAAGAAGAACATCGATGGGTGTTTAGAAAATACACTATGCAGATATTCAGTTACCCAAGTAAAATCGATTTTCTCATTGGTCAAAGTTAGGTAAGAGGAAATCGATTCAGAGGGAGAGTTGCAGGTGAGGAGGAGAGAGAGGGTAGCATCATCAGTAAGGAATGCAAGAGCAGAAGATGCAAAGCAGAGAAGGGACAACACATAGGCTGTGATGCAGAGGAACAATATAGAGGCTGACGGTGGGACTGTGTAGTCCTCACACAGAAGTTGACGCAGAGGGGCCAATAGGTCCTCTCCTAGGTCAGAATCTTGCTTGGAAGTGTGAGAGAACTGTCAGTAAATTTCTCACAGAGATTCCTCTTCTATTTTGCGGGTGGTATCTTGTACATGAGATTTTATGCTGAAGATTAATAGAGAAACCCTCATTTGTTGCACTGATTTTCCCGCATTGAGTTTTTCCAGGGATAATTGTCCAAAAATAGTTGTGTCATTGTGATTATACTTATGCTAGTATTTTTGCTTTCATTTACTTTCCGAGATATTTCAATTGTGAAGGATGCAGTATAATTTATTTTGGTATTTGCCATAGAAGCACCGTGAATAGATTATTTATGAATTAATAAGTAGAAGAAATAATATCAGTCACTGTAGTTGGATTTCTATCTAGAAATTTTCACACATATGACTGCACAGATTAATTAGCACCTATCATACATGTAACCACAACAACAATAGATTGACATGCATGTACATAACCATAATGCTTATAATGGAAATTAACCAACATACTCGCATGTCCAACATACAAACATGTATGATGATTTTCTCATACCTCGAGGTCCAGTGCTACAACCTCACTCTAATAATATGCATCTCCTACTCCATCTTAGCCAACATATCAACATCATAACATACCAACAACATCATGATGACACAAATTGCATAATGACCACCACCATGCATGCATAATGAAACATAGACAACTAACATGCATGCATGACAAACACATTCTGCCCATCCAGTCCAAGTGTTTGAATCTGGAAGCTCTAATACCAATCTATAACCACCCCTACCACATTTACCCAATTTCACCAGCCTGTAAGGGTAAACATGAGATAGAGAGCTACTATGACATTACCTGACCTCCTAAATCCAATTAAGGAAGTGGGTTCGACAATTGGAACTTACCAACCATAAAGTGACATCTTAAAGGGATCTAGAGCATTTTCCCAACCTAGGCTCTAGGACTAGTAACTTAACCCAAGTTGTTCCAGTGCTCCAGAGCGTTTGTTCCAACCCACAACCAAAAGGATTATGAGCACCAATAAGAAAACAAACAAATGGAAAAACCCAAAACACCATGGCTATCTAGGAAATGGAAAGGTAAGGCTAAAACCAATGTCAATCTAGGCAATCCTCCATGCCAATGATAGATCATAACCAAATAATCACATGCATGTACCATGCATCCATAAATAAGCAAGGAGATCATACATGCACCCTGTTACCTACAAGGCAATATCACTGTAGTTGCTTATCCACCTATTCCCTTGCGCTTTGCTACTTTCCTTTTCCTTATTTCTCCAAATCCAAAGTATGCCAAAATGCTCCAAGATTTCTCCAAGAGTACTCTAAGTGTGCAAGAGTATGAGAGAGAGAATAGAGAGGGAGATCCACCATAGAATTGAAAAATGTCTATGAATTGATCCTCAAAAGCCTTTTTATCATTGAGGCCTCTATTTTCTTTATTTTCCTTTATTTCATAAATAAAATTGTAATTAATGTCTATTTTCCCTTTCCAATGCCTTTGCCAATTTCCTTAGCCATAAATAAACTGAAAGTGACACCCACTAGGATGTTTTTCCTACCATTCAACTTGGAATATCTGTCCCATGACCTCGGTCTTATATTTTTTACAAGGAAAATCAACTAGGGCTTGTTATAGAAGCTCTCTAGAAATATAATGTTTCATGATCGGTGAAAGAATATTGACATCCAGTATCACCACATCAAAGACTGTGTGTAGAGAGGTACATTTAGACTCTAGTACATCCCGACAAAAGAGCAGGTTGTAGACATTATAACCAAGACATTGATGAAGGGGAAGTTTTTCTACTTAAAAGACAAGTTGGGAGTGGTGAATAACACCTTCCTCTCTAAGATGAATTGTTAAATGGAGTAGTAGGAGGTGATTCTACGCTTTCCCAAGTGTCAGGGCATGTAGAAATCTCAGATCAATTCACTCAGCCAAGATTAATTAAAAATTTAATTATTTACTAATGTCAGATTTTGTAAAAATTAAAAGTACAAAGTCAACATAAGATTAGATTGTGGCCATTGAACTTCATCGAGCATGGGTAAATCTTAGCCCTTGGATCCTTCTATATGGACAAAGTCACCCTACAAAGAGGAAATAAGGAAAAGTTGAAAATCAGATTGAGTGACACCACTTTTGTACAAAGTGCTTAGCAAGAGGAGGTCGATTCGATAAGTCAACAATTAGTTGGAGTGTTTCAGTGTCCAAGAGGGCAAGGAAGGGGATTATACGACTTGACTCTCAGCTAATCTGCAAGGTTCAGTCACTTCAAAAGGTGTAGGATTGAGGCCAAGTTCATCTCAACTACACCATATGGCCAACACAACCAACCATATGATATAAATGTCGAGACCTATCAGGGTCAAGTCGAGCTGAGTGAGGGCGCTGAACAACAAGAATAATTTGCTGAAAGGGGTTTTACCTAGCTGTATTTGTATCGTAGAATTTTTGAAGCTAATAAGAACATAATTTTGTATGTTTTCCCTAGAGTTGGGGTTTCCTGGGTATTTCTGGTGTTCACGTTTTATGGTGTGTTTATCTTTAGTCGTTTAATTTTCTACTGTGCATGCTATGGTTATAGACTCAATAGTTTTTACAATTTAAATTTCAGTTCTGCTCTTTTAGTATTGCATATCTAGGTGTAAAAATTTAGTAAACTGTAAATGCAATTGTTGAGTTTTAAAATTATAACACTTTTTGGGGTCAAAACTTTGCAAACATGGGTTTAGCACTAGATTCCATTTCACATATTGAGATCTTTCCAAATGTGTGAAAATTACCTCAATCGAAGTTCATATGCAAAAAATATGCCTTGTGCAAGTTGACTTACCTTGTTTGACCAACATGGTATCCAATGGTTGCCCCATTAATGCCCGTTACTCACATGTGGATTTTCAATAAGATTCTAGGAGAACTAAAAACATAACATTAATTGAAGGTTGACGCATGGAAAAACCCTAACCATAGACACTGGTCAGGAAATGTTAAATATTGGGCTGTTAATAAGAGAGGGGGTTCCATTCTTTAGCATTGTACTTGTTCCATAGTTGATTAAAGCATCTAGGAGTGTGATTAGAGAGTATAACACATGAGGAAGAAGATTTTGTAGTAGCCATTTAAGGCACAATGTTAAAATAAATTGCATAGCGAATGCCCCTTTCTTTGTATCTACATTTTCATAACTAGAAAAAGGATTGAGTAGAGCATATGCCTCATGTTTTGGCTATGTTTTTACTTTTTCAGTTTTCTTAGGGTATATTTTTTGTTCATTGTGTGGATGGTGTTCATTCCCTTATTCTTTAATTTTCATATTTCATTTATTTGCAAAAAAATGAGTAATAACCTAGTGATAATAAATATGATATCTCTATTGTGATAAGCTATTCTATAAATGTGACTCAAGGACTAGGTGATGATCCCAAAAGAATGGGGTGAGTGAGAGTTGAATGACATGATGAAAAAATCAATTGATGGAAAGAAAAGGCACTTGATACACCATGGAACTTGCAAATGGCTAGAATGAGTTGACATAAAAATGATCCTTCAAATAAGTTTGACAATGATAACTCCCTAAACTAGTGAATATATGTAACATGATCTAGCCCTTTGTGACAATATATGAATTTACATTCCTTTCCCTTTTTATTTTTTGATGTTTTTAGAATTTTGTAATTCTTTTTCCTTTCTTTTAGGTTGTCCTTTATAAATAATAAAAAATGATGTTATGTTACAAAAAGGAGACATGCACCATATGTGATAGAAGAATACCAAATGATTAGTAGGGAGCACAATAACAGATGAGTGTCAACCAACTGTGCACTTTAGGTGGGTTTCCTTGGAGGGGGCAGGGGATGGAGGCTTGGATGTAGATGGAGCTTAACACAATGGTGGGGTAAAATAGTGGGTTAATTAATGTAAAGTGTGAAGTAGGGCATCAAACCAAAAATCTTAGGTGTCCATAGGGTAGAGGTCAACATTTGATAAAGAGAGACATGATACTCATTTATACAATTAGAGATTACACAAACCCCTAATCCTATGGGAAGGGGAAACTTGGGTGCCAAAATTCAAAGTGCAATAAACTAAGGTAACCCATGTAATTTGAAGAGTGCAAACCATCTAACAAGGGTGAAAAAACAACTTACATTGGTGAGTTTTTTCCTCGAGATAGGAGGAAATCTATTGAAAAGTTATAGGTGGCAAAAGGTCTTGTTGGAAGGGCTAGTCAACTTTGTCAACTAGACCTGACAACCGATGCAATTAAAGAGTAGTGATTTGAGAATTTAGTTGAGTTTACAAGTCAGTTAACCACTAAGTTAGGTACAACAACCGAGGTAGTTAAGTAGTTGTAACTATGTAATTGAAATTTGAGTATAAATATGAGCATGCATGTAAGAAATAATAGTTAATTAGTTGTTGTTGTGGCGGTATTTGATAATACAATGATTATTGTTGGTCTCACTACTAATTTTGTTCTCTTCTCTCATCTATGTGTGTGCTTGTATAATATTGTACATTGTTGTATATTTCTATGTCTAAAGAATTACTAGTAACATTTCTACGAAAACCCCTAGATTATAACATTGGTTCCATTGCTGGTAGTTCCTAAAATTGAGTCTGTAAAATAATGCACATACATAGACATTGAACCTGGAAGAGATACATGTGTGGTTGGAGAAAAATATCAATAATTATCTATGAAAATAATGCAGGTATAAATCAATTGACACTTGCGGTGGTGAGAGACCAATTCTTCCTAGAAATCCACAATAATTGTTTTGAAGTGATCCCTAAAGAAATCAAAAGATACATTGAATGACATGTTGAAAATGGCAACAAGAAAATCTTGATTCAATTTTCCCTTGAATTAAATTAGGAGAAAATTGTAATTCCACATCACAAGTCAACTTGAATGATTTAACTGAGTTAGTATTACTTAGTTATCTTAGTTAATTCGAGTTGTGGGCCTAACTTGAGTTGTGTATAGTGTGTTAGCACTCCGTAGTTTTCATAGGTTGATGAGGAAATTGCAGAGGTAACCACAAACCACTTTAGGCTAGAATCTAGCCCTTCTAGCCTGGAGAGGGATCTCTCACCTAGTTTACTCAATAAATAGGATATTAGGCTAGGTAATAAGCTCAAAATTGTTGTGTGATAAAATGTGTCTTTTTAACTCCTAATTATCTTCACATTAGTTATCAATCTGGGTAAGACTCTCTATTTCAAAAGTGTACATAGTATGTGGCGGCTATTTAACTCAAAGAGTAATGCTTCTATATTGCAGTATAGTTCTTTCGAATACAAGAGTAAATGGATGCAACTAGTAAACTCTAATTACAATTAAAAGAGAGCTTAATTCGCTAATGAAACCAAATCAGACATTCATTCAAGTATCAATCAAGAATACAGTAACAATAACTCATTTCTCTTTCAACTGATTGATTTTCCAAACACAATTTCTAATGTAAACAACAAGGATCTCAGTCTGAGAGCGTAGACAACATTAGTTAATACTCTTTATAGTAGAGAATATCAAGATAGCACACTGAGCTAAATAATTGGATTGGAAATAACAATAATAGAATGCTGAAGTAGATAATTAGATCAGAGATAACAACTTAAATCAATATTACTGCAGAATGTAAAACAGAGTAATTTCGTTAAGACTAGAAATATGAAATAACAAAGCGATGAGATTACAGTAAGTGGAAATCAAACCAAACCATCACATGATAGAAATCATAAAAGAATGGTACAGGAGCAACAAGTGAATCCACCAGGGCCAGGCCCTTAGTCGCCAGTGAACACTGCCGGATTACTTCAGTAGGTGAGAAGGAACAACAACTATTTTATATATTAATAATTGCAAAATAGTTACAGCCAATTCGTACTCTACTTTAATTGCAAGAGTCGATGATCAAAGTTACAAATACAATAGTAATTATCGAATAATGTCTCCTCTCACTTTGCTTACAATCGCCGCCTTTTATAATGGCAAAAAGGTAAAAGGATAAATAGTAACAACGATCCCTCAGGATCAAGAGATCCTGAGGGATTCCTTGTGCTGGTCCTGTGATTCGCTTTGCTTTTGTCCATAACTGCAAGCTCCATCCTTGGCTTGCTTGTCTCTTCGCTATCCCTTGGCTGAGGAACAACAATTATCCCATTTCGTCTTTTTCCTGCATAAAGAGGGATAATAGTAAGCTAAATCGCGATGATAGATAATTTCCCCATTCTTACCATAATACTTTGATATATTACCATTTTAGGATATAAAAGGGGATATAACTAAAGAAAAGGATGATGAAATAAATACATATGCATACCTTTTCCATAACTCAACATACTCCCCTACTTACCCTTTTTCATGCCCTCATGAAAACCATGTAGTTTGTGTGCAGAGCAGTCAAGGAATAGGCTGGAGAAGGAATGTCATGAAGTGGTCTGAAACCATGATTTTTGGCCAAGGTTTCGAAAATGTGTCCTGTCTATCCTTCAGGTAATTCATATATAGCTTTATAGCCTTCTGCAGGGTACCAGACAATAGGACTACGGAACCGACAGCCTAGGCAATATGGGCCTTCCTTCAAGATGAGGTTGCTATAAGTAACAAAGCGATCTGCAACCAACTTAAAGTTTTTATAGTTAAATGGTTCTCTGTCCTATACATTACGATTGGAAACTATCCATCTAAATTTAGCTGCAGCCAAGGAGCTGTCTTTAATAGAGAGAAAATACTTTACCCCCTGTCGGACAATTTCTTTGTGAATGGGCCCCAAGATCTAGATTACTCCTTCCTTTTGCATCAATTTTTTTTTTTTGCCAGTGTTTGTAGTGGGTTTTTCGATTCACCTCTGACCCAAAGGTCCAATCCATTTTCCTGCCTCTAGAATGTATTATGGGATTTAAACCATTTCAATTGGTTAGCAGCAAATGAAATGAAGGCTTGAAATTGTACATCCCCCATAAAAAGGCTGGGATTCTTCTCCAATTCTTCTTCCAATACAAAATTATGCAAGTAAAAATCGCAGAGTAATCGTTGAACTTTCACTCCATGGTGTTTACAACAGTTTATGAAATCTTCAATATTTTTCAATTCTATGGGCTTCCCTGCCCTGACAACCTTGATTTTTAGCTGTAAATACCTTTCTAACAAAAATAAACGTAGTTATTGGCTGGGAACCTGCATGCCAAAACATCTGTGTATAGTGAACAAAGAGTATCCGTTTGATGCATGACTGTCTCCAGTCTGATCTTTATTTTCTCAGTTCTTTCTTTTGCCCTTCGATATTTATCGAAGGCCTCACTTTCCGACGCACTGATATCCCACAGTTGCCTTTGTAATTCTTTGTATCTCCGTTGGGGAACAGTGTTAGGCCCCTATACTACTAGTGTAACCCCTTATTGTTATTAGTATAACCCACTTATTATATTGATGTACCCATGTAGTGCCCATATTGTTACTATTGTGCCCCATAGAAGCCCACTATTGTTATTATTATGCCCTTATATTATTATTGTTATGTCGGCTCTGATTATGTTATAACCCCTTAGACTCCTATATATAGAAAGGAGGTCTTTTCATTTGTATCATCGAAGAATTGTTCATTTATGTAATGTAAATGAGGTTGCCCCCTCGAAGAGGCTGAATTCTAAGGCGTTGATCTATCTTTTCTATCTTTTCTTGAGCTGGTTTCATAACATTTGGTATCAGAGCTTTGGATTCTAGGGTTTCGCTGCTCCAAACAAGTCATCGTGGTATTTTCGCTATAACTTTTTTTCTGTGAAGTTTTAAAAGTCGAAAAAAAAACCCATTTGAGAAGAATTGACGCTGAACCTTGGGTCCGAATTTCAGAGATTTTTACGTGATATTTTCAGAGATATGATCTGAGGAAGTTGGTCTTTTTGCAGACTCCTGAATTACACTCAAAACAGGGGACCTGGGGAAAATCGTCATAACTTTCTTTCTGAGCATTGGATTGAAATTTCGTAAGAAGGTAAAGAAAGAGGATGGACTGTAGTTTCTATTTATATATTTTTCAGAGTCAAAGGTTGAAACAGTGACACGTGGCACTTCATACAAGTTCGCTCTACTAAACTAGTCTATAATCAGGTCACTGCGGGAGATTGTGCATAACTCTTTCTTGGAGAATCCAATTTGGATCAGACTTGTGGCATTGGAAAGAGGACACAAAGGGCTACTAGAGGTCACAATTTCAGAACTTAAAGGTCCGAAAGTACAGAGTTACAGTTGTTTCAAGGTAGAGCTCCTAAAATCAAGAAAAAGCAAGATGAGGAAGTTTGATGGCAAGGATCCGGTAAATTGGATACTTCATATGGAGCAATATTTTGATATACATGGTGTACAACTGTTACAAAAGGTATGTATTGCATCTTCATATTTAGAACCAGATCAATTTTTATGGTACAAAGGGCTTTGTTCTCGTAAAAAACTTGTTACGTGGTCAATTTTCACGGAGGAAATGATAGCACATTATGAGGATACAAAGAGCAACACCTTCTTTAGAGCAACACCACAACAATTGGAAAGAGTAAAAGGGCTTTGTGACATAATGGAAAGCAAAATTATGGAAACCAGGAAGCATACCCCTCACAACTATAAAGATGGAAGTGTTGTTTCTCCCAGCCTTCCACAACCTACAAGGGTTACACCACAACAATTGGAAGAAAAAAGAGAAAAAGGGCTTTGTTACAATTGTGATAGCAAATGCACTAAAGGTCATAGGTGTGCTGAGAAGAAATTATTTTACATAGAATATGAAGAGGAGGAAGAAAAGGATCAAGAAACATCAAAAGAAGAGGATATACGGTAGGACACCACCCCAGAGAAAGAAGAAATGAATCAGACCATATCTTGTAAAGCATTGGAAAGAATTACCACTCCTCAAACTCTCAAGATAGAAGGACATATCAAGAAGAAAAAGGTGCAAGAAGTGAAAGATCACATCGAGAAATAAGAAATGAATCCAACCATATCTTGTAATTCAATGGATGAAATTACCACTCCTCAAACTATCAAGATAGAAGGACACATCAAGAAGAAAAATGTTCAAGAAGTGAAAGATCACATCGAGCATCAAGAAATGAATCCGAACATATCTTGTAAAGGACTGGAAGAAATTACCACTCCTCAAAAGATAGAAGGACATATCAAGAAGAAAAAGGTTCAAGCAGAGAAAGATCATATCGAGCATCAACAACAAGTTCTCCAACTTTTAAAGGATAATGCCACTTCGGTGCAAAATCAAATGAAACAAAAGGTAGATCAACATCGTAGTGAAAAATGTTTTGGTGTAAGTGATTGGGTATTTTTACTGCTACATCTCAAGCAAGCTATTTATGAGAAGGAAATGTTGGCAATACTACATGCACTTAAAAAATGGCGACCTTACCGAATGGGAAGACGCTTCAAGGATGAGGATGTGGAAGCATGGTTTTGTGCTATTTATATTATCCAACCAAATTGGATAAACGAAGCAACAGATGAATGGAAGAGGAACGAAGAAGTATGGCCACTTATTCAAAAGTTGCAAAAGATCCCAATTCAAGCAATATTTCCAGTAATTGAAGAGGAAGGAAAAATCATATTGGAACCTGGAGCAGTCATAGAAACAAGAACCTGACAGCTACGAAATCGATCAATTTCAGAGTATCTCATCAAGTGGAAGAACTTACCCGCTGAATATTCCACATGGGAGGACAAGAATTTTATATAGAAGCATCAAGAACTACTCAAGCGTTGAGGACAACGCTTTTTGAAGGAGAGGGGCATGTTAGGCCCCTATACTACTAGTGTAACCCCTTATTGTTATTAGTATAACCCACTTATTATATTGATGTGCCCATGTAGTGCCCATATTGTTACTATTGTGCCCCATAGAAGCCCACTATTTTTATTATTATGCCCTTACATTATTATTGTTATGTCGGCTCTGATTATGTTATAACCCCTTAGACTCCTATATATAGAAAGGAGGTCTTTTCATTTGTATCATTGAAGAATTGTTCATTTATATAATGTAAAGGAGGTTGCCCCCTCGAAGAGGCTGAATTCTATGGCGTTGATCTATCTTTTCTATCTTTTCTTGAGTTGGTTTCATAACAAACAATTTCTTCCTCAAGCCTTTCTATGGTCAGCCGAGCTTGTGCCAGATTTTCTTGAAGATTTTTTATACAAGGGTCTCTACACATCAAAATATCTTTGGCTTGGATATCTGTCTAGCTGTCCTTACTGTTGAAGGGTATCACCTTTGTTTGAACAGCTACATTACAAAAATGTACATTCTCTGTTTAGGCAGCCGCTTTTGCAACAATTGTATGCTGTTCCTTATCAATTTGAATGAATATGGGCTTAGTTTGAGTCCCAGTAACCCTTGTATCATGAAATTCGGTTTGAATGGCTACATTCACCGTTTCCGGGTTCTACTTGAAACTTTCCCCATTTTTAATGTCCTTATCTTTTGCCTAGGTCTTTTAACTAATTTTTGCAGCTTCTGCTATTCCTTTCTAAACCTTTCAATTTTGCTTTTCTTCTTTTTGGGAGGAACAACTGTTTCACTAACCATTTCTGTTCTTAGCGAGCTCGGTTGCTCACTTGGGCTTTGCTCTCCAAGGGCTGTGTCTTTTCCCTGACTGGTTTCTGTTTCTCCTATTTGGCCCACATCCTCTGTGTTTAAATTGACTCGACTAGGTTCTTTTGGATGTGTACTCCTAGTTTGGTTTGCCTCTTCCTGAGTAACTTCTGCCCCTGTTTCTTCCTCACCAATTACGTTTTCCGTCATGCTCTTATTATGGGCAGAGTTTTCTTCCGATTGCTCTACTTCAACATTAAGGTTGAGTGGGCTTTCGGGTTGTATAAATTCACTCATATTGGCCAAAATCTGGGCCAATTCAACATCATGTAATAAGTCTTGTGGTGGACTTGTGCTGGGAGTTAAGGGAAGTTCTGTTTCATCCCTCTCCTCTTCACTAGTATGCTCTGTTTCCTCCTCAAGTTCTGACTCTTGGTTATCTCTTCCTTCCAGCTGTAAGGGTTGCTCATTTTCAGGGCTAGATAATTCTAAGGGTTGGCTGCTGCTACCCTGGAGGTTTTCAGTTGTTCCCAAGCTTGTCTTGGTAAAGCATCTGCGTTTTTGTGGTCTATTTGCTGTGCTGGTAGTCCTTTTCCTTTTTGGAGTAGGTAAGGCTAAACCCCACTCTATAGTAAACACTAATTCTTCCCAACTGGTTTGCTTTTGGGCAAGGTTGTAGCTTACTATCAGCCTAATTAAATAATGATGACTTACAACAGTCTCTATATGCTAGGATTTCTTTATGCTTTGAGCAACGCCATGCAACAAGAAATTCAAATATGCAGGCAAGTTTACAGAACATTTCTGTTTTAGAACTACTTATAATTTAAGGTGGCGTGGCCTTACCACATCTTTTCTTCCGTCACATGTGATATAGCTCTGAACATCTCTAGCCAGCTTTGTCCATGGTTCTCCCAGAGATGAAGGTTGAACTCCTTTGCCTTTGAAAATCAAGTTCTGTCCCTCATCCCGAAAGGCAGAAATGGCATCTTGTAGCCTCAATTTTTTATGCGTCCATATGGGTCCGACTGCTGGTGATCAGGTGCTCATGTCCTAAGTGTCGTAAAATGCTCAAAATTTAAAGTACTTAGAACTGTTTCAAAGTTGAATGAATGGAAAGTGCTCATCTTCCCGATTCCGGCGCCGCAAACGGTTCGAAAAACGGTCACCGTATGAGGAAGTTATGGCAAAAAGAAGAATTTGTCCATAACATTAGAAATTTTATTTTTTCAAAAAAAAAATTAAAAAAGGAATATTCCGCCTGGCACAAAATCCGAGGCAACCACCAAACATTAAATGTAACTGCAGTTAAGTTGGTGGAATTTTGGCAGGAGCGCCAAATCTGGTGGACCCGCCATAATTGGCGGAGCTATCTGGAGTTAACTAAAGTTAGCTGGAGTTTTTCTAGGGAAAAACTGGAGAAACTTTAAATGGCCATAACTTTGGCTAGGAAAGTCGGTTTTTGACGAATTTTTTTTTGATTTTGGATTTTTTTGACCTTATGAAGCTATTGGTGTAGGTTTAACAACCATCTGAGGTCATTTGCAGGTGTTTTAGCTTCATGGAAGTTCCAAGAGCCACCACAGCCAAATCAGTTTGGGAGATGCATTGGGAATTGTGCAGCCAGTGAATGTGGAACGGAGGTCATTCCTGAAGTTTTCCAGCCTTCTGAATCCATTTATGCAGCTCGTTTTTACTTTTGAGGCATTCTTCTGACTGTTTAGCTTCAGGGAAGCTTTCAGGGCCACTAGGGCCATTTCAGTGCTTGAGCTGTTTGAGGGCTATGTTCATCCGTTTTTGGTGATTCAAAAGCCTATGTCTGCTATTTTCGACCTTCTGAGTCTAATGGAAGAGGTTTAAGAACCAATTGAGGTCATCTTCACCTCGAAATTCTCCATGCAAGTTTAAAGGGCCATCAGGGCCAAGTGGGAAAGTACTGTATAAGGTACAAAATTCACTGTTTAGTATTTGGGAAAGAGCGTGTTTGGATAATTCCTATCTTCTGATTCTGTATTTACAGTCAGATCTGTCCTTTGAGACACCCATATTCTTGTATTAGCCTTTGTAGCAATTTTAATACAAGAGGACAAGCCTAGTTGGAGAGGTTTGGTCCAGCAGATGTAGCCCAGAGGGGGGGTGAACTGCTTTATCATTTTGATGTCTTTATTTGCTGAAGATGATATGCTAAACAAAACTGATATAAAGTATTAAACAACAAATAAATATAACTTGCATACACACATAATCACTTATTCAGCTATAGAAAGTTACTTGTCTTATTCCGTAAGACCTTAACCTTCAAGTATGTGTATGTCAAAGACTTCTAAGTGTTTACTTTGTTATTTCTTTAGGCAGAGCCTGTAGAGGGCCAGGTAGCCTCTGGAACTCATCCTCTTTTTAGAGGTGACATGTCCGGTGAATGCCCCTACAGTCTATCTCTGTATAAGAAATAAGAAGTTTATACATTTTTAGAGGTCATTTGGAGTGTCTAGCTCACAGTTGAAATTATTGGAAATGGATACCTTGCACCCTTAAACAAGTACATTCCATTTTCAGATCAGATGGTATCAGAGCACTAGGTTGCTTGACTGACATCACTAGCTTGATTGTGTAGCTTGAAAGGTGTCTTAAGCAGTGTTGGAGATTCACTGCTTTATTATTCCGCAAAGTACTTGTTGTTTGAGTTGCTGAAGCTCTTTTGTTCATTTTTACAATGACAACTTCCATAAGTGAGTTCTCAAAATCATCCTCCTTCACAAGATTCTTTGATGAAGGTTTGAAGCAAGAATTTTTCATCATGATGAATATGGTGAGAGAAATGTATGAGGATGAAAGAAAGAGCTCTAGACTTCAAGAGCAGTTGAATTCCATGAGGGAAGAGAATCAGTTGCTTTCTAACAAATTGCAGGAAATGGAAGGCCAACTTCATATTGCAAACATGAAGCTGGAAAGGATGCATGATTTGGAGACACAACTCCTTGTTGCCAAAGAAGCCTTAGCCAAGTATCAGCTGGAAGAAGAGGTAAACAATTCTAGTTTGTCTTCAAATTCTGATAAGAATGTTTATGTTGGTTCTTTTGAGAAACATACCAGAGGCATAGGGTCCAAGTTGATGTCCAAAATGGGATATGAAGGAAAAGGATTGGGCAAACATGCACAGGGTATAGTTGAGCCAATAATGGTTGAGGTAAGGCCTAAGAATTTGGGTCTTGGCTATGGACAATCTTGTGGAGAAAGTTCCAAAGCAGCCATGAAGGAAATTGAAACAGTTCCTAGAAGGAGTTTCATTTCAGGTTCTTTATCTCAAGGTTGTAAAGGTTGTATCCTTGAGGAATGCAATAGTTTGAAACAGACCTTGCAGGAAGAAGGTGTGCATAAGCATGCACTTGAACAAGGAAGTGGTGAAAGCTCTAAAGCCATTGCAAGGATTCATGGTGTTCCAAAAGGAGCTTCTTCTTCGTTTGATTCACCTCCTCATGAAGGTAATGAAGGTGAAAGGGAAAGGTATAAATCTGATTTCAATCATATTTCCTTTGATCATGTAAAGCATGGAAAATTTCCACATAAGCATTGGAAAAGAATTGCATGTTCTTTTTGTGGTTTGTTTAACCATAGTGTTTCTAGATGTTGGAAAAGAATGGCAACATACATGAAACTTTTGAAGGAAAGGAGGCAAGAAGCCAAAGTTCCATTGAACAATGCAAATCATGCTATCAAGAAGATGAACCTGTGTTGCACTTATTGCCATAAGCAAGGACATTCTGTTGAAAGGTGTTGGACTCTGAAGCCAACAATGCTTCCACGAAAATTGAAGAAATGGGAGAAAGAGTATGGCAATAATGGGAAGGAAGTTTCCATCATTGATATGTGCAATGGAACAACAAGTTGTTAATATCGGATAATATTTTTTCAACATAGATACCTTTAAAAACTTGCTATTTTGGGATATCATGTAGCCCAGTACAACCAAATAAAGGACTAACACATATGCAAAAAATCTTTGGAAGTCACCCGCGCCCCCCTTTAAAATGATAGGTTGCCTTCGACCAGTTAAATGAAGGAACGACATATTGCCGGAAACATATAGTGGTGGTAAAAATGGCAAGGTATACATATTTATGATAAGATCACAAAATATCGGGTTGCTGAAATTGATGCATAGAATGAAAATTATGAATAAATGTGGAGATGCCATGGAGTGATTCGAAAAGGGAGAAAGGACATATGACGTGGGTGAGATGCTATGCGGTCATTATTCCACTTAAACTGTTATGATTGACTTTTTAAATGATATCTCATGCACAAAGGTTCAAAAAATGAATTAGGAACATAATCTCTTTGTAATAAAGATATTGAAATAAGAAAAGGGAGTTATAATCACTATTGATGTTGAAAATATGACTCCAATACCATCAGCAGAGCTTCTGTTGCCCACAGGTGTTTATAACCTTGACAGAGTTTCTTTTTCACCCTTTGGAACCATGATCCTTTATGTATAATTAGGAAAGTGCCTTGTGATGTCAGAATGGAGGACATTGTGTTGGCTTGGTAACCGGATGGATCACAATGCCATTCACTGGGAAGGAGTGAAAGGTGGGCAGACTGGCTCATGATGAGACCTTCTGTTCCAAGGACTTTTATTTTTCTGATGTATCCATTGGATCATATCCCTGGTGTGGCAACCATAGTGGGAATGCCACTTCACTGCTTCCTTATGATCATGGTAGGCTGGCTCATGATGAGACTCCCTATCCTCTATCTGACAAATCATAGAATTGTTAGTAAACATATATATATATATATATATATATATATATATATATATATATATATTCTTTCCTTATTTTTTTCTTTTCTTTTAGATAACACTTCCTATTTATATATAGAGGGTGGCTCAACACTCCTTAAGAGTAGGGATGGTGGAAGAAGTCTGAACATACCAATAGAAGAAAATATGCCCTTACTCTTATTCAATGATAATAAGTAGAGAGAATTATGGGGATTAAGGAAGAACCAGCATGGTACAAATAATCAATCAATTTGAGTTATAGTGAAGATAAGGACAACAAAGTGATATAGATGGTTGTGTCCTCCCCTTTTCTAATCAATACAAAGCAATCTCATTAAGGATGATATTTTTTTTTTTTGATTTGCTTGTTCCAGTAACCTTCAAATTTTGTATCTTTACATATACATTTGTATTCTTTCCCTATAGAGGATGATAGAGAGTAAAATAATTTTGACAAGATGCTTATTTTCTAAAAAAAACTCTCAAAAAGAGTGTTGTTCTTTAGGAGGAACAACAAAAAATACACACAAAAAAAGGTGTTGTTCCTTAAAAGGAACCGCAACTGTTCCTTAGGAGGAACAACAAAAAGACAAAAAACTGCACACGAAACTGCTGTTCCTTAGGAGGAACAATAACTGTTCCTTAAGAGGAACAACAAAAAGAAAGAAAAATAATAGGACGCGAACTTGCTGTTCCTTACAGGGAACAACAACTGTTCCTTAGGAGGAACAACAGAAAAACAGATGCAGGCGAAACTACTATTCCTTTAGAGGGAACAACATTAAAAAAAACCTAAATGAAACTGTTGTTCCTTAGAAGGAACAACCAAAAGCAAATAATCGACAAAACTGCTATTCCTTAGAAGGAATGACCGCTGTTCCTTAGAAGGAACAACAACTGTTCCTTAAATGGAACAACGCAAAGCAATCACACACGAAACTGTTGTTCCTTAGATGGAACAACTACTGTTCCATTAAAGGGAACATCAATTGTTCCTTAAATGGAACAACGAAAAGCAAATGTAAATAGAACTGTCATTCCTTAAAGGGAACAATTGCTGTTCCTTAGAGGGAACAACAACTGTTCCTTAGAGGGAACAACAACTGTTCCTTAGAGGGAACAACAACTGTTGCTTAGAGGGAACAACAACTGTTCCTTAAATAGAACAACAAAAAGAAACATGCAAAACTGATGTTCCTTTAAATGGAATGGCTACTGTTCCTTAGAGCGAACATCAGCTGTTCCTTAAATGGAACATCAAAAAGAAACACGCAAAAATGTTGTTCCTTTAAATGGAATGACCGCTGTTCCTTAGAGGGAAAAACAGCTGTTCCTTAAAAGGAACAACAAAAAGAAGACGCACAAAACTGCTGTTCCTTAAATGGAACGCTTGCTGTTCCTTAGAGGGAACAACAACGGTTCCTTAAATGGAACAACACCAAAAAAACACGCGAAACTGCTGTTCCTTAAAGGGAACGACTGTTGTTCCTTAGAGGGAACAACAACTATTACTTAGAGGGAACAACAAATGTTCCTTAAATGGAACAGCAAAAAGAAGACACATACCAAATTTCCGTTCCTTCAAGGGAACGGCTGCTGTTCCTTAGAGGGAACAGTAATTGTTCCTTAAATGGAACAACACAAAAATCGTATATATAGGGAACTGGTGTTCTGTAAATGGAACGACAGCTATTCCTTAGAGGGAACAACAACTATTTCTTAAATGGAACAGCACGAAAATCAAATAAATAGAAAACTGTTTTTCTTTAAATGGAACGACTACTGTTCCTTAGAGGGAACAACAACTATTCCTTAAATGGAACAACATGAAAATCAAATAAACAGAAAACTGTTGTTCCTTAAATGGAACAACTGCTTGTTCCTTAGAGGGAACAATAGCTGTTCCTTTAATGGAACAACACAAAAATCTGTACACAAAATTGATGTTCCTTTAGAGGAACGACAACTGTTCTTTAGGAGGGAACAACAATTATTCTTTAAATGGAACAACAACAACAAAAAAAGAGTTTATTTACAGTTTATACAAGCAAATTCAAATAGAAAGAAAAGTTTATATACAAAATTCAAGAACAAATGAATTATTCACTGGATTGATGTTGAGGTTGGGTTGCCTTCCTCAGCGAGAATTTGCATGGTGGAATCTTCCCGTAACTATTGGCAAAAGGACTCCCTGGTAAGCAGTTTGCGATAATGTCGCTCTCGATGAATATTCGCTTTAAAAGAATAGCCAGATCCATCAGTGTTTGCTAATGTGATGGTGCTATTATCATGCACCTTTTGTATCTCGTAAGGTCCTAACCATCTGGTCTGGAGTTTTCCAGGGAAATCCTGGAACCTAGAATCATATGGGAGTGCCCAATCTCCTTCATGGAAAATCTTCTTTTTAATAAGGGCATCATGCCATTTATCTCTTTGCTGTTGGATTAATGCAGTGAGCTGAAGAGCTAATAGCCTGATTTCATCTAATTCTTTGATTTGCTGTAATCTATTGATCTGAGCTTCATTTAGGTTCAAACCTACCTCCTGAGCTGTTCTTAATGTCTGAATTTTGAATTTGATTGGGAAGATAGGTTCCTTTCCAAATACTCGTTGATATGGTGAATATCCCGTGGTGTTTCTCCATGTTGTACGGTATGCCCATAGGGTTTTTGGCAATTTGGAGGCCCAGTCACGTCTGTGTGATGCAACTGTTTTTGTGAGTATTGCCTCGATTACCTTATTAGTGCTTTCTACTTGGCCATTTGCCTGTGGGTGGTATGGAGTCGTAATTTTGTGGAGAATATAATAATTTCTGAATGTTGCAGCAATCTTGTTGCCTACGAATTGTGGTCCTACATTTGTAATTATGTCTCTTGGCAGGACATATCACACAAATAGTTGGAAAGGAAAATGTATCAGTGAATCCTTGGTTGCCCTTGGTAACGCCTCTGCCCCGACCCATTTAGTAACATATTCCGTTGCAACTAGTATGTATGTTTTTTGATTAGATGATGGGTTGATAGGACCAATAAATTCTAGCACCCACTGCTCAAAAGGCTCGATTACTAATTGCGGGTTCAAAAGCATCTCATTAGATTGTCCAGGGCGTCCCGCCCTCTGGCAGCTATCACATGCTTGAACAAGATTTTTAGCGTCTTTAAAGATAGTGGGCTAATAGTAACTTGTTTGTAAGACTTTGTGACCGATTCTATGGTCTGCAAAATGTTTGCCACACGGCCCATCGTGGCATGCTTTTAGAATGTCAAACACTTCATCTTCCCTGACGCATCTTCTAATGTGCATATCTGCTCCTGTATGGAATAAATAGCCCTCGATCCAAGAGAATCACGTATTGCGCTACACTATTGTTTTCTTTCATTAGGCGTCAAGTGTTTGGTTAATTTGCCTACTGCCAAATAATTTGCAACGTCTGCATACCATGGCGTTTTGACAGTAACAACGAATAAATGTTCATCAGGAAATTGATCCTCAACTGCTGCTGCGTCAGCTGGCTTTGGCATGCGTGAGAGAAAATCAGCTATAGGATTTTCTTTTCCCGGTCGATCCTTAATTGTGATGTCAAATTCCTGCAAGAGAATCAACCATCTTGTCACTCTTCCATTTGTAACAGGTTTATTTGCTAGATATTTAATGACAAAGTGATTTGTATATAAAACTACAGGATATCTAGTTATATAATGTCGGAATTTATTAACAGCATATATTACAACTAAAATTCTTTTTCAGTCATAGTATAATTTAATTCAGCAGGAGATAGATTTTTTCTGATATAATATATATCATATGGTTTTTTATCTTCTTCCTGGCCGAGAACTGCCCCGATTGTTGTGTCTAAAGCATCAGATAAAATCTGGAATGGAAAATCCGAGTTTGGGCCCCTTAACACTGGGGTTGTTGATACAAGCCTTTTTAAATCCTCAAAAGTGCTGTCACATTTATCTGGCCAAATGAAATCAATATTTCCTGTTAGTGCATATAATGGTGCAGCAATTTGAGATATTTTTTTTATAAACCTTCTATAATAACCAGAAAATCCCAAAAAATGCGTACCTCTGTTTGTGTGGAAGGGGTAGGGATTAGAAGAATTATTTGAATTTTAGCTGGATCTACCTGTATTCCAGCTACTGAGATATAATGTCCCAAGATGAGTCCCTCGGTCATCATCATATGAAAATTTTCATGGCTTAAACAGAGTCTGGTGGCAATACATATTTGCAGCACTTTTTCTAATGCTTGTAATGCTGGCTCGAAGTCATCTCCATAAGGTGCGAAGTCATCCATATATACTTCGAGCCCTTCATTTATTAAATCTGAAAAAATGCTGAGTACAACCCTCTGAAATGTGGCAGTGCATTGCACAGCCCAAAGGGTAAGACCCTGTAAGCAGATGTTCCCCAAGGGCAGATAAAGGTAATCTTATCCCAATCTTAAGGGGCAATCTGAATTTGATTGTATCCACTGAAGCCGTCAAGGAAAGAAAAGAATTTCTTTCTTGCCAGTGTGTCCAAGACTTGGTCAATGAATGGAAGGGGGAAATGGTCTTTCTGGGTTGCTTTATTAAGTTCTCTATAATCAACACATATCCGCCACTTCCCATTCTTTTTTGGCACCACTACTAATGGAGAGACCCATTTGCTGTTAGATATTGGATAAATAAAGTTTACATCTAAAAGTTTTTGCAGTTCAGCTTTAACAATATCCTTAAGGTGAGGATTTAACCTCTGTTGAGGTTGTTGAATGGGTCTGGCATCCTTTTCTGTATAGATATGGTGCATACACAATTGGGGGTCAATTCCTTTCATGTCCGGGTAATCCCATGTAAAGGCCTCTTTATATTTTCTCAGGAGTTGGACAAGTTTTTGTTCTTGGTCAACAGTAAGGTTTTTGTTAATATTCAAAGTTTTTCCCAGCTGAATTTCTATGGTTTTGCTGTTATAAACAGAGGTGGTTGCTATTGATTGATCGTTAATATTTTTTAGGGAATCTTCTTCTGCTTCACTATCGAATGCTGCTTCGATCATGTGACATTTTAGATGGGATCCGACTTCTGGTTGGTTAATGTAGGTGTTAATTATGTCTTCTTTTGTTTGATCTTTAAATTCGAGAGCATCTTCTATGGTTAGCAGTGATCTAATGTTTTCAGTTACAAATGATATTGGTTGTTTTCTGGTTTTGATTATTGTTAAACTTGGTTGAGTTAGAGGATATAAGGCTAAATTATTTACATTGCTTCCTCTTGCTATAGTCATGCTGCTTGTTTGACAACTAATGTAAGCATCCGCAGTTGCTAGCCAAGGTCTATGTTGAGCTCTGAAACTACATCTCTCCTACACATTTTCCTAGACCTTTTCCCCTTACCAGTACCTCATAAGCTATCAAAGATCATTGCATATTGATTCTAAAAGAGAATTTAAGTGGTTTTCTAACTATGTTTTTGTGTTTGCTATTTGAATTAGATTTTTCTCATTAGCTGCGGAATGCAGCCACTTTCCGCAGCTGATTCAACTTTCCGCAGCTATTTTTGTTGATCTCTATATTACATGTGTCATCCTTCCCATTGGGTAGTTCAAGAATGATCTGGACATGGATCAGGTCCTATTGGTTTAGCCGGATTCATAAAGGAAAGCCGTGGTCAAACGATGGTCAAACGAAGGAGTCCTACGGCAACAGGTCTCTGTTTTTCAACACGTGAAGGGTCTGAGGCCGTTCCTAGATCCCTGGGTTCATTTTGACAGTTGTAGACTGCCTCCACGACGCAAATCCAACAACCATATTTTGATAGATTGAATGATCTCGACAACCATCATGCTAAACCCACGGATGTTGTCTTTTTACGTGTCCTCTGTTGAAGGTGTTTCATAAGAAAACAATTATGTAATTTCCCTTATAAATAACGCGTTTGCAAACGCATAGAGTTAGTTAGTTTTTGATGTCGTTTTGCTGTTAGTCATTGTACTGTGCCATGAACTGGACTTGATGTTGTAACGAGAGGAGTCTTCCTCCGTTTTGCAATATAACAAGACTCTGTTTTATATGACTGTGTGAGCGTAATTCTAGACTGATAGCGTGTTGACCAAGGCCGTGCAGAGGGCCCCTGCATGCTGAGGTTTTGTTTTCGTTATTGCTGTAAAGTTTTTATGCATTGTTTCCTTGTTTCCATTGTACATATTTCATAATTTGTTCACCTGTGTATATTTCATAAGATAGTTATGATGTTAACATTACAGTTCTGTACATGATTTTTCAAGGATTGTATATTGTTGCTAACACTGATCAGTGTGTGTTTCAGGATAGGCTAGGCCGGGGCATTTTCAGACAATTTTTACAATAACTAGTGACATGAGATTATCCTTTCTGTTCACTGTGCTTTTCTTAGCTTTTCAATTTCAGTTATGCTTTGATTTCAGTTTTATTCATTTGCTTTGTCAGTTAGTTTAGATATCAAATTCCTCATATCATGGACGTTATCTCCAGAGCCATAGCTTAGACTACCTGGCGAGCTATCGGACTATGAATGATGTGATTTGATTTTAGCTTTATTTTTCTGCAATTAGATATCAAATTCCTCATATCATTGACGTTATCTCCAGAGCCATAGCTTAGACTACTTGGCGAGCTATCAGACTATGAATGATGTGATTTGATTTTAGCTTTATTTTTCTGCAATTAGATATCAATTCCTCATATTATTGACGTTATCTCCAGAGCCATAGCTTAGACTACTTGGTGAGCTATCGGACTATAAATGAAGTGAATTGATTTTAATTTTATTAGTTTGCAATTTTTGATTTGTTTGAGTGCAATAGCTTAACTCATTTTTCTTTCTATATTTAGATAAGTAGCAGAGATAGTGATTTCATGATCAGTAGTTCATTATTTGTTTGATTTGAATAGCAGCACATTTCATTCTTGTTCAAGTATTAATTTCATCACTAGTATGTTTTAAGACCTTCTGAAGTGTTAAGTTCTGGAAATCATTATAGAGGACATAATTGCCTTAAAATCTATACCCAAACTTGCCTTCTAAAAGTATTCTTAAAACTTAGGAATAGGATTATCATTTGCATTAGGAGACAAACCAAGATAAAACCCCCAAAAACAAGATAAAATTGATAAAAAGTAAGAAAGAGGCTGTCTTGCACATATAGTGCACCACACTTCATCAGTTTACGACTCCCGGATTGATAATTAATGTAGCAATTTAGGACATACTAAATTGACTAAACATTTTGGCGCCATTGCCGGGGAAGTGTAACTAGGTAGCTAATCTCTTACAAAAAAAGGGGAAAAATTGATAACTTCTTGAAGTATGCTCTTCTCTTGCACCTAGCGTGATCTGTAGGATCAGAAAAGAGAGTTATTAGTTCAATAATTTCTTGATTATGATCTCTTCTTGCACCTAGTGTGACCTGGAAGATCAGAAACAGAATTATTAGCCCAACTTAAAAGAAAGGATTAAAAAATGACATGCATAGAGCAAGATATTCTAGGGGAAGGTTTATAGCTAAGGCCAAAAGTTCGATTTTCACAACTCCAGCTACTTCAAGGCATATACAAGATACACCTCCATCATCTTTGACTCATACTCCCAGCCTTACGATTCCTGGAATTCAAGGGGCAGCAGCCGAATTAGGAGACTCTCCCACATTATCTATTAAATCTGATCTAGGAGAACAACCTTTCTTCACTTCTATAGGGGAACATATTGTAATCAAAGAAGTAGAATCACCTGAAGAAGAGGAGGGAGAAACTCTTCATCGTTCACCATTAATAGAAGAACCAGAGGACTCTGAGGAAACTGTCATGACAGAGGAAGTAGTAAATGGATTTGGAGGAGGGGGTTGAGGTAGAGGAAGAGGAAACAATGGAAGAGGTAGAGGTAACAATGGGGGAAATAGGGATGGAGATAATTCATTTGGATTTCCTATAGCTGATGAGGAATCTCATACAACAATGAAAAACATTTCACCATTTGTCCTCCCAAAATTTTATGGGTTGCGAAGTGAAGATCCTGAAACATTTCTATTTGAGTTTGAAGTCTTGTGCCAAACCTATGACTATATGGAAGACTCTCAAAAACTCAAATTGTTTCCTTCAACATTGAAAGGATCTGCTTTGAAATGGTTCATGGGATTAGTCACTCAATCTATTAGGACTTAGAATGATTTGAAACAAACATTTTTGGATAGATACCTGGATTATTGTATGCCCACCAATCATAAGGATGAGGTATTCAAGATGATGCAAAGAGAAGATGAAAACTTGGAGGATTTACTTGAAAGATTTCAATACAACTTAAAGAGAGCAAAAATGAGTAATTTAGATGAGGAAACCTTGAAGGCCCTTCTATTGAAAGCCATTAGAGATGAATGGATAGATATTTTAAACATGATGGGGAAGGGAGATATTTCTCAACTTCCACTTCATGACATAGCAGAACTATGTGTCCATCTCTCAAGAGGAAAATCTAAAACTGGAAAAGGGCTGAGAGATCCTTCTTTTATTAGAGCAAACAAATCTACAACTGGATCAATAAGTAGGGCAGAGATTGGAAATATGCTTGATGAGTTCAAAAATGATATTCTAGGGAGCCTTAGTGAACAATTAGACACCCTTAAAATAAAAAACAAGCAGAAAGCAGAAGTTGATGCCTTGGCCATCTTTTGTCCAAAATGTAGAAAGAAACATGCTCTAAGGGAATTCCCCTTGGATGCAAAAGTTGTAGAAACATGTATGATTTGCTTAGAAAACCATGAGACCAAGGATTGTCGTTCAATTCCTGGGCTCAAAGCTGTCTTTCAGGAAGATCCAAATTCAGTAGAGTCCCTTTGTTTTGTTTCAAGAAGACCATGGCAGGGGCAACAAAATCAGGGATTTAACAATCCTATGAACTTTTATCTCCTGCCAAATTGGAATTCTTGGCAACAACGTTGGCCCCAAACTCAAAATCCATACCAATCATGGGCACAAGGGATGCAAAATCCTTATGGGAGATTTGCTCAATTTTATCAATATCCTCCATCTTTTCCAAATCAACAAAATCCACCAATTCCAAATCAAAACCCACAACTTTCATTACCATTCCCACAACAACAACCTTCTCAACAAAATCCAAACTCTCAACTCTTGCTCCCATTTCAACAAAATACAAATCAACTACCAGCCCAGCCATTGCCAAATCCCAACAAAAAAAATCCTCAGAATGCTTACATGGTAGAAGGACAACAATTTCCTACCTATATGATTGTTCCTCTTAATGATGTTCAACTCAGATCTGGTAGAGTTTTAGAAAAACCTTCTATAGATGTTCAAGAGCAAGGTACTTCTGAGGAGGATTCTCTTAAAGTCAATAAAGGTTCTGAGGAAGCATCTCTTCAAAACCCAATCATTCAAAAAGAAAAAGAAAAAGAGTCAACCCCTACAACTCCTATAGTTGAGCAACCTGCATCTTCATCCACGCCTCCTTTCCCTGAAAGATTACAAATTGACAAAGGGGTGGAAAAACAAATCTTGTTGCCTGACTATGATTTTCTAGATGAATTGAAGAATGTTTGTATCAAGATTCCCTTGCTACAAGCCATTCGAGAGATTCCTATTCTAACGAAAACAATAAAAGAGTTGAGTCTTAAAAGACCAGGAAGGAAACCAAGAGATACAAGAAGAATCCACCTGGTAGGAAAAATTGTAGATATCATGATGGGAAAAATTACCATGCAGAAGTATGTAGATCTAGGTAGTCCAATTTTCAAGACACATATAAATGGGATAGAAATTCCGAACACTTTGATTGACTTAGGGGCTGCTATCAACATTATGAGTAGATAGAATATGGAACAACTTAAACTTCCTAATCTTCTTTTTACACCCACCTTACTGCAACTTGCAGATAGATCAATAATCAAACTAGATGGTGTACTAGAAGATATTTCAGTCTCCTTAGATTCTTGGGAATATCCTGTAGATTTCATGATTTTGACTCCCAAGAGTAATTTAGGAGGACATCCACTCATCTTAGGAAGACCTTGGCTAGCCACAACTGATGCTTTCATTAGTTGTAGATATGGAGATATGTACATTTCTGATGGTAGTTCAACAAAGAAATTCAATCTATATCCTCCAACAAAGGCAATTACAGAAGTAGGAGACAATGAATGGGTCGACGATGAAGATATTATACAACCTGTCTTTACTGTTTCTGAAATTAGTGAAGATAGTCAAATTTTGAACACATTAGAAAATTTTGAAACATCTTCAGAATATGACCACACACAATTTCAGTTAGATTCTGATATTGAATATCTATCATTAAGACAAATGTCTCTTTACTCTATGGAAGAGTTTGGTAGCTCTACCATTGAGATTTTTCCAGGAAAAACACTGAATATCAACAAAAATTTGGAAAAGTCACAACAGGAAGAGCTAACCAAAATCTTGCAAAAACATTCTACTGCATTTGCATGGGAGTATACTGATATGAAAGGTATTGATCCTAAGACTTGCATCCATCATATCTATATCGAGGAAAACAATAGACCAATCAGACAACCTCAGAGAAGGATGAATCCAAATCTTAGGGAGATAGTGAAAGAAGAGCTCCAAAAACTACTCAATGTAAATTTCATTTACCCAATTTCAGATAGCAGATGGGTTTCTCCTTTGGTTGTAGTACCCAAAAAGAATGGTAAATGGAGGGTATGTATTGATTACAGGGAATTGAACAAAGCAACCTTGAAGGATCACTTTCCCTTGCCCTTTATCGATCAAGTATTAGATACATTAGCAGGCAAAAAGTAATTTTCATTTCTGGATGGTTTTAGTGGTTATAATCAAATTCAGGTAGCACTTGAAGATCAGGATAAGACCACATTTACCTATCCATGGGGAACGTTTGCTTATTGAGTGCTTACTTTTGAATTATGTAATGCAACCGCAACATTCCAAAGAGCAGTACTAGGAATTTTTTCTGATCTAATCCATGATTGTGTAGAGGTTTATATGGATGATTATACAGCTTATGGTGATTCATTTGAAGAGGCATTAGAAAATTTGGAAAAAGTCCTTATAAGATGTAAAAAAACAAACCTTTCACTAAGCCATGAAAAATGTTTTATGATGTTTACTGAAGGTATTGTTTTGGGACATCATATTTCAGGGGATGGGATTAAAGTTGATAGATCAAAATTTGAAGTCATCTCCAAGTTGCCTATTCCAAATTGTTAAAAAGATGTTAGAAGTTTTCTGGGATTTACTGGATATTATAGAAGATTTATAGAAAACTTCACTAAAATAGCATCTCCACTCTTCAAACTGCTTACAAAAGACTGTGAATTCAAATGGGGTCTTTATTTTCAATCAACATTTGAAACTTTGATAGGACCAAATTGGAAGCTCCCTTTCCATATTTCTATAGATGCTTCAGATACAGCTCTAGGGGTTGTATTGGGACAAAAAGATTTAGTTCCTTATGCCATTTACTATACCAGTAAAAATTTAACTCCTACGGAGTTGAACTATACTGTGACTGAAAAAGAGTTCTTAGCTGTTGTTCACGCAATCAATAAGTTTAGACATTATATAACATGCTATGAAACTTTTATTCATACTGATCATTCTGCAATTAGATATCTAATGAACAAACCCATTACTAATGGAAGAGTTACAAGGTGGCTCTTACTTTTAAATGAATTCAATATTACTGTGTTAGATAGACCAGGGAAACAAAACACAGTAGCTGATTTCTTGTCTAGGATTCAGAATACTAAAGAAGATTCTCCGGTAGATGACAAGTTTCCCGATGAATATTTATTTGCAGTAACTACTAAGACTCCTTGGTATGCAGATATAGCTAACTATTTGGTTACAGGGAAACTACCTCCACATTTATTTCCTGGTGAAAGAAGAAAGATTATTCAGGAGAGTTCAAAATATTCATGGATTTCTAACGAATTGTTTAAAACAGGGCCAGAAATTGTGATTAGAAGATGTGTTAGGGAAGATGAAATGCCTGATATTCTCAAAGCATGCCGTGATGAACCATGCAGCGGACACTTTTCTGACAAAAAGACAGTCTATAAAATCCTCTCTTTAGGATATTATTGGCCATCCCTCTTCAAAGATGCAAAACAATATGTCAAAAGGTGTGACAACTGCCAAAGAGTAGGGAAACCTACCATTTCAAATGAAATGCCATTGCAGCCACAGGTACTCATCAAACCCTTTGAAAAATGGGCTTTAGATTTTATTGGACCTATTAACCTACCATCTAAACAAAGAAAGTATATATTGGTATGTATTGATTATGTCACTAAATGGGTAGAAGCCAAAGCATTATTTTCTGCTACTGCACATGCAGTTGTTAGTTTTGTTTATGAGGATATTTTTACTGGCTTTGGTGTTCCAAGAGAAATTATGACAGATCAAGGAGGAAAATTCACATCCAAACTGGTGGAGAAGCTGATGGAAGAGTACAAGGTCAAGCACAGAAAATCCACTCCTTACCATCTGCAAGAAAATGGTCAAGTGGAGTCTATAAACAAAGTTCTTGAAGGCATCATTACCAAGACTGTTCATCTACACAGAAGAGATTGGGCAGAAAGGCTTCCTGAAGCCTTATGGGCCTACAGAACTACATGGAGGAATACAATAGGACATTCTCCCTATGAACTTGTTTATGGGAAAGAAGTCCTGTTCCCCATTGAGTTCCAAGTCAAAACTTTCAAGATGGTAGTTCAGTTGGGAATGGATCTATCAGAAGCCCAAAAGCATAGAATGGAGCAGTTGAATGAGCTAGATGAGATCAGACAAGAAGAAATCCTAAGAACTGATCTAGTTCAATATCAAAGAGCTAAGTGGCATGACAAATACATCAAGGAGAAAAAGTTTCAAGAAGGAGATTGGGCATTGCTATTTGATTCCAAGTTTAAAGATTTCAAAGGAAAATTTCAGACTCATTGGCTTGGGCCATATGAGATTGACAAAATATTTAGCAATGGAGCGGTAAGAATCAAAACCATTGATGAACATCAAACTCCTCTTATTGTGAATGGCCACAGATTAAAGATCTATCATAAGCCACTCTCACAGGAGGAATTTGTCAAAATATTTCAAAATAATTATGCAATAAGGCTGGTGAAGAAGAATCCTTCTTCTCCACCAGCCTAGTCCTTGTTCTTTTCTGTTAAAAAAAAAAAGAAAAAAGAAAAAAATTGTATAAGCCTGAAAACCAATCACTGATTGGCAGTCTTATACAGAAAATACAGGGCGAAAATCAGAAACTTTTGATGCCCTATATTTTCCAAAAACAATCTTTCCTAATTGTATTCATAGTTTCATGTCATTTCACTTCATTTCACTTCACTCCATTTTATTTCATTTCATTTCATCATCTCATTTCGCCAATAAAATTCCTTTCATGACCAGTTTTCCTATATCATTCACTCAGTCATTATTCATTTCCATCCATCTCCATTTAGTCATATGTTCACTGTGTCTGTTTCCGCCGCTGAATTCAGTTGTCACAGCTAGAAACTGATTCCGTATCTAACACTCTGTTATTCAGCACTGACAGTCAGATGTTAGCCAAATGATGATGAGAACCAAGTGCAGGTATGACAAAGGAAAATATTTTGAAGTTATAAAGCACCTAAAGCACCAACAGGAAGTAGCTAATCAAAGGTTAATGGACGAAAGTGGCAAAAATTCCAAGGTATGAGCAAGATTTATTTCAAATAGCATTTAAAAAAAAGCACATTCTATATAGTTATGAAACCACGGCTCCATTATATGTAATGATTAGCATTGATAGCTTCCATAACCGCTCCATGACCTTTACATGATTTCTCCACGAACCTTGCATTAATTTTTAACGGCCTCATGATCTGCCTCCAAATTTAACTCGTGTTTATTTGTACGTTGGCATTCCACCTGCTGAACCGGGTAATTATGAGGACGTGATCTATTTGATCACGGCTCTGTCCCGCCGCACATTCTGCAACCATTTTGAGAACGTGCTCACACTTATTCCGTAGCCATCTATCTCAAAATCTAAGCTCACTCTATTCCCATACTATCCCGATTGTTATTTCTGGCCTGTTTACACTCCCGTGAACTCATTCTCATTACCTGTTCTCTGCTCTTTCGTTTATGATTACTGGTTTTTCTCCATAAACCTTTTCCAGTCCCCGCTAACATAGTCGTTTCACCTCCGTCAATCCATTACTCACTCAAACGTATTTTAAGGCAGGAGGTAGGAATGGGTCTTTTTCTAAGAGCAGAACCGGAAGGGCCCAAATTCATGGAGGGGTATCCCCAATTGAAAAACATACTAAGGAAGGCACGATGGATACAGTTCATCCTGAAATTCAGAGGCTACAACAAAGAAGTTACGAAGACATTTGCAAGGTCTTTTAATGGCGTGGAAGTTGAGGTTGGAGACCTTAAATTTTCAGTTACAGAGGCATCTATCGTTGCAGAAACGAAACTCCACAGGAGGGGGAACGGTGGTTCAAAAAAAAAGCTTTGACGAGAGGGCCTGGAGGGTTATCCTACACAATCCAGGTATGGATATAACCATTTTCAAACGTGGAATCCCTGTCTCTGCTTTAGAAGAAAAGTGGGCCAGTCTATTATTGATAATACAGAAGTTTATTATATGTGAGGGATGGTCTGGGTCCATGTATATGTACCACACCCGGTTGCTAATGAATTTTCTAGAAAATCAAACTATCAATTTGCCTTACTTTTTATTGAATAGTCTGAAAAAGATGTCCATAACTGTCCAAAAGAATTTGGAGGACATAGAACCCCACCTATACCATCACGGCCTTGTGAAAATTTTAACTGAAAAATAGTTGAAGGAAAAGAAGGTCACCTGGGAACAGTTTTTGGTTAGAAACTTCTTTCAAGATCCACCTGAAAGACCTGAGAGCAGCTCAGCGAGGAAAAGTAGGAGAAATAAAACAAGTGTGAGAATTCAGGACACTCCTACTAACATAGCTAAAGAAACTAATAAGGAAGAAAAGATGCCAGAAAGTAGGAAGGAAAGAATTGAGGATAGGAAGCAAAGAAAATTAAAGGGGAAAAGAAACATTGAAGTTGTCTATAAAACCCCAGAACCTTCCTCAGAAGAGGACCACCATATACTTTCTGAAAGACTAGTTTATCTTCAGGAACAATCAGTTGCAGCAAAGAGGAAAGGGAAAGAAAAACAGAGTGTGGAGAAAGAAGACACTAGCTCACAAAATTTAAGGAGGAGCTCCAGACTTAAAGGAAAACTAAGGAAAGTACAAACTAAAGGGCCCCACTTCATTGATTTAGGAGGGGAAACACCGGAACAACCTCCAGCAATCCCTCCTGGCCGTGGCCCACACCATACTCCTATTCCTCAGCCAGATTTTGAGATTAGTCCTTCTCAGCCAGATCTTGAGATCAGTCCTTCTCAAACATATTTTGGGGACATCCAAGGAATACTACACCTGAGATAGATCAAATCCAGCAAGAAATGTATGATTATATTGAAATGTTGGAGAAAACTGCCACAGATCAAGGCACGTCATCTGCCCAGCCTAATATAGCCCAGGAAGCTCTAATCCAATCACTAAAACAGGAAGTTTTTGAGCTGGAGGTCCTAAACAGACACATGAAAAGAGAAAATGAAACATTGAGAGAACATAGCAGGTTGGGTAAGATTATTCACGACAACACCATGTTTCATATTGGGCCGTGGCAGAAGAAAAATAGAAAATTGAAGAAAAAGAGCAGGAGGTTGAGCAGAGCTCTCATCAACCTCAAATTCAAGTGCCTAATGAGGAAACCGAGGATGACAGTGGTCCCAAGAAAGAAGAAAAGAAGGCTGGATGTGTTGGCAGAGGTCTCAGAACACATGAACTGAAAGGAGGATGGTCAAAGTTTTGGTTGCATGGGGACATGCAACACCTTCACAGTGGGGGTATGTTGAGCTTTGAAACTACATCTCTCCTACACATTTTCCTAGACTTTTTCCCCTCACCAGTACCTCATAAGCTATCAAAGATCATTGCATATTGATTCTAAAAGAGCATTTAAGTGGTTTTCTAACTATGTTTTTGTGTTTGCTATTTGAATTAGATTTTGCTCATTAGCTGCGGAATGCAGCCACTTTCCGCAGCTGATTCAACTTTTCGCAACTGTTTTTGTTGATCTCTATATTACATGTGTCATCCAGCAAAATGAAGCACGTGGGCAGTTCAAGAATGATCTGGACATGGATCAGGTCCTATTGGTTTAGCCGGATTCATAAAGGAAAGCCGTGGTCAAACGATGGTCAAACGAAGGAGTCCTACGGCAATAGGTCTCTGTTTTTCAACACGTGAAGGGTCCGAGGCCATTCCTAGATCCCTGGGTTCATTTTGACAACTGTAGACTGCCTCCACAACGCAAATCCAACAGCCATATTTTGATAGATTGCATGATCTCGGCAACCATCATGCTAAACCCACAGATGCTGTCTTTTTACGTGTCCTCTATTGAAGGTGTTTCATAAGAAAAACGTTATGTAATTTCCCTTATAAATAATGCATTTACAAATGCATAGAGTTAGTTAGTTTTTGATGTCGTTTTGCTGTTAGTCATTGTACTGTGCCATGAACTGGACCTGATGTTGTAACGAGAGGAGTCTTCCTCTGTTTTGCAACATAACAAGACTCTGTTTTATATGACTGTGTGAGTGTAATTCCAGATTGATAGTGTGTTGACCAAGGCCGTGTAGAGGGCCCCTGCACACTGAGGTTTTGTTTTCTTTATTGCTGTAATTTTTAATGTATTGTTTCCTTGTTTCCATTGTACATATTTCATAATTTGTTCACTTGTGTATATTTCATAAGATATTTATGATGTTAACATTACAGTCCTGTACATGATTTTTCAAGCATTGTATATTGTTGCTAACACTGATCAGTGTGTGTTTCAGGATAGGCTAGGCCCGGGCATTTTCATACAATTTTTACAATAACTAGTGACATGAGATTAGCCTCTCTGCTGACTTTTCTTTTCTTAGCTTTTCAATTTCAGTTATGCTTTGATTTTAGTTTTATTCATTTGCTTTGTCAGTTAGTTTAGATATCAAATTCCTCATATCATTGACGTTATCTCCAGAGCCATAGCTTAGACTACCTGGTGAGCTATCGGACTATGAATGGTGTGATTTGATTTTAGCTTTATTTTTCTGCAAATTAGATATCAAATTCCTCATATCATTGACGTTATCTCCAGAGCCATAGCTTAGACTACTTGGCGAGCTATCGGACTATGAATGATGTGATTTGATTTTAGATTTATTTTTTTGCAATTAGATATCAATTCCTCATATTATTGACGTTATCTCCAGAGCCATAGCTTAGACTACTTTTCGAGCTATCAAACTATAAATGAAGTGAATTGATTTTACTTTTATTAGTTTGCAGTTTTTGATTTGTTTGAGTGCAGTAGCTTAACTCATTTTTCTTTCTGTATTTAGATAAGCAGCAGAGATAGTGATTTCATGATCAGTAGTTCATTATTTGTTTGATTTGAATAGCAGCACATTTCATTCTTGTTCAAGTATTAATTTCATCACTAGTATGTTTTAAGACCTTCTGAAGTGTTAAGTTCTAGAAATCATTATAGAGGACATAATTGCCTTAAAATCTATACCCAAACTTGCCTTCTAAAAGTATTCTTAAAACTTAGGAATAGGATTATCATTTGCATTAGGAGACAAACCAAGATAAAACCCCCAAAACAAGATAAAATTAATAAAAGGTAAGAAAGAGGCTGTCTTGCACATATAGTGCGCCACACTTCTTCAGTTTACGACTCCCGGATTGATAATTAATGTAGCAATTTAGGACATACTAAATTGACTAAACAATGTACCTAGAATTAAGGGGTTTCCATTGAGTCGGTTTCTAGGATTGATGATCAGAAAGTCTGCAGGGTATTCCCAAGAGTCTACAGACACCATTACATCATGTAATGTGCCTTCTGGTTTGACTACCGATCGGTCAGCCAATTCCAACAAGGTTGTGGTTGGGTCCAATGATGTAATGCCAAGCTTTTGGCAAGTTGTGGTTGTAAGAATATTGATTGCTGCTCCTAAATCAACTAAGGCATTGGGGAAGGAGCATCCATTTATTTGCACCGTGACTATAGGATTTCCTGGGTCCTCATATTTTACAGGTGTTTCTCTTCCTGATAGTAAATCAGATAAGGTACCGACTACATGGACAGTTGGATTTGTTGTTATTTTCCTCTTTGGCTTTTTCATACATAATTCCTTGATAGTTTTGCTTAAATTGGGATGTCTTGAATAGCCTGGAGGAGTGGTATTTTTATACAAAAAGTTTTCAATTCTCCCAGAATATCAAAATTAGGGTGTTCAATTGGGCGAGGTATGATTAGTCGTTATGGGAATGGTGGAGAAGAGGTGGTTGCTTGATCATGATTTTGTGGTCTAACCATGTTCTCTTCTTGTGGTGCTTCTTGAACACCTGATACACAAATTAATGATGTCAGCAAAATTTTCCTGATATATATCACCTTTACCCATAAATATTCAATGTTTCTACCCATTGTTCTTTCATGCGGGTGACCCAGGTTCGATCCCCGGTAACGGCGCCAAAATGTTGAGTGATAAAAGGTGTCTTTTTAACTTCTAATTATCTTCACATTAGTTATCAATCTAGGTAATACTTTCTATTTCAAGAGTGTACACAGTATGTGGTGGCTATTTAACTCAAAGAGTAATGCTTCTAGATTGCAGTACAGTTCTTTCGAATACAAGAGTAAATGGATGCAGCTAGTAAACTCTAATTACAATTAAAAGAAAGCTTAATTCGCTAATGAAACCAAATCAGACATTCATTCAAGTATCAGTCAAGAATACAGTAACAATAACTCATTTCTCTTTTAACTGATTGATTTTCCAAATGCAATTTCTAATCTAAACAACAAGGATCTCAGTCTGAGAGTGTAGATAGCATTAGTCAATACTCTTTATAGTAGAGAATCTCAAGATAGCACGCTGAGCTAAATAACTGGATTGGAAATAACAATAATAGAATGCTGAAGCAGATAGCTGGATTGGAGATAACAACTTAAATCAATATTACTGCAGAATGTAAACCAGAGTAATTTCGTTAAGACTAGAAATATGAAATAGCAAAGCGATGCGATTATAGTAAGTGGAAATCAGACCAAACCATCACACGACAGAAATCATCAAAGAATGGTACAGGAACAACAAGTTAATCCATGAGGGCCGGGCCCTTAGTCACTAGTGAACACCGCCAGATTACTTCGGTAGCTGAGAAGGAACATCAACTGTTTTATATATTAATCATTGCAAAATAGTTATAGCCAGTTCGTACTCTGCTTTAATTGCAAGAGTCGATGATCAAAGTTACAAATACAATAGTAATTCTCGAATAATGTCTCCTATTGCTCTGCTTACAATCACTGCCTTTTATAATGGCAAAGAGGTAAAAGGATAAACAGTAATAGCGATCCCTCAGGATCAAGAGATCTTGAGGGATTCACGCAATCTTCTAACTTCAGTCATCTTTCCCTCCTTGCGCTGGTCCTGTGATTCGCTTTGCTTTTGTCCATAACTGCATGCTCCATCCTTGGCTTGCTTGTCTCTTCGCTGTCCCTTGGCTGAGGAACAACAGTTGTCCCATTTCGTCTTTTTCCTGCATAAAGAGGGATAACAGTCAGCTAAATTGTGATGATAGATAATTTCCTCATTTTTACCATAATCCTTTGATATATTAACATTTTAGGATATAAAAGGGGATATAACTAAAGAAAAGGATGATGAAATAAATACATATGCATACGTTTTCCATAACTCAACAAAAAGGTTTTGATTTTAGATATATTTTGATGAGAAAAGGAGGTAAACCATTAGGCATAGCGTCATGATCAAAATCTGATTACTGTCCAGTTAGAAGACGGGAAAATAGAGGGTTTCTCCACAGGGGCGAGGTAGGCAACTTTGGTGGTGGTTTTAGATTAAATTTTTGTGGAAGGTTAAGGAAAAAAAATTGAAGGACAAGCAAATTAAAGCATCAAACAATAAATTAATTCTAAAATGTTGTTCTTAAAGCTAAAAACATTAATAACTTGGCAAACTAATCAGAGCATCATTAAGGATGAATTCTGAATCAATCATCTAGTTTTTTCCAAGCAATAAAGATGCACATTAAAGGGATGAAAAAAACATAAGACAACCGTAAGTCAAAGGGGCACAAGCCACCAAAATTCTGACACAAGAATCCCTGCAAATCACTTGCTATTCCATTCATTCACTAGCAAAAGTCTTTAAAATGACAGTTCTGAAAAAGTATTCTCTCTAAAATCAGCCAATAGAACCTTAACATTCAAAATCATCTCCTATATACAAAATACTATATCTAGATCAAAGGAGATCGAAATCCACCTGTTCTCCAATAGATGGATATGATTTCATAAAGATAGGAAAGAAAAACCATTACTCTAGAAACTAGTAAAGTATCTTTGACTATTACTTATAATCTTGCCTAGACATCTAATACATTGAATTTATAAAAATTATGATGAGTGAAGTGTTTAAATAATAAAACATAAATAAATACATGATAAAATCCTTCCTTTGCCAATGATGAGGTAACAAATTATGTCCAAAAAGGTGACTGTATCTGTGCACAACACCTGAGTGTTCTCTCTCTGACTGCATAGATGGCTGCACATTTGTCAAAATCTACTAGTGGATGACCTGCTAACTGTGATGAAGGTTTTCTTCCAAAAATGCCCCTTTTCAAGAAACCATAATATCGTTGCTCACCTTGTGCGTTGAATTTGTGGGTAGCCATTGTCAACTCGTCTTTTCACTTGATTTCTTTGCTTCAACTACCTCAACCAACAAATATAGCTTTCCTCTATATTTATCTTGAAGTCTCTGCTGTGCCTACTGAAGATCTTCCTTCATTTTTATGAATTTCTTCTTCAATGTCCAATTCTTCTTGTAGATGTTCTTTAGTTGCTTGTGTAGAGGAAGGGATCTGCTCAACATGTATTTGGCATCATCCATGGATGGATGATAGATGTCCATAAGATCACTCCATTTCTTCTTGGCCTCTTCATCTTGCTTCTTGAGCTTAGCAATTTCATCTTGGGCCTCTTTTAATTTCTTCTTCATTCTCATGAAGGTGAACTTCCCTTCATCCTCCTTCTCCTCTTGCACTTTCTTCCCTTCTTGGATTTGTAGCTTTTTAGATGAGGATCTTGTAACCCTGGTTGCTGGTATCTCTGCATTCTTAACCTCTTCCTTGATTACCTTTCCTTTGCCCTTGGATTTGACAACAACTGGTGTGGCTTCAACCATAGTCATGTCTTCACTAGATTGAGTTATTTTTCCTAAGATGGTCTTCTTTAGCTGCCTATTTGCTTGTTGCAGTTGGGCTATAACTAAATGATCTTCTCTTAACTGTTGCTCTAACTCCTTGAGTTGCTTATCTTTCTCATCCATAGAAATTGTTTGTGCTTGAGTTTCCTTAGGCTCAACAAGTTCTTCAGCTAGATTCTCCAATGGTAACCTTTTGGTAGCTTCCTTTGTGAGTGGATTTCTTGGCACTAGAATCTCCACTACCTCTGGTGAGAACTATAGTCTTTTTCCTTTTTCCTTCAGTTGTTGCTCAAATTTTAATGGATTTATTTTCATGATAGAACTCTTTAGGGGTGAATAATTAGTGTTAGTGGTGGATGAGGGAGTATCCTTGTGGCTTAATGGAATTCCAACATATTGCACTGTAAACTTGGATGAGGTTAGAAAATCATACCATACATGTCTCTTTTTTTGTAGCTCTTCTAATATCAATAATTTTATTAGTGAAAAATGAAATAATCCTGAGTCAACCACACCCTTCTTCATTCTTACTCTCTCATCCATCTTTCCTAAACCCTGAAGAGGAAAAAGGGTAGATTTAGGGTCTTTTAACTTGAGAAACACATGAGGAGCTTGAAGTGATATTAATAGACCCTGGTGAATCTTCATTCACACATGAAGTACCTTTGAATTACCTTGAGAAGCCTGCTATAATGTTCCAATAAATAGTCACTAGGCACTACAACACCAAACTCCTAGTTTTTATACTTTGGTTTCATGAAATCCTTATAATGATCCAACTCCAAAGGCATTCCTTTGAACCATTTATCCCCCTCCAAAGGTATTTATGTGGCTGATGCTATGGTGGCTTCTGACACAATGAATTTCAATTCACCAACTTTTACTTCATCTCCATCAAAATTTAGGGCAAATTATTTGGTCACCTCCACATTATACCCCTTTATCTTTTCACAAAATTTGACACAACTTGTTTGCTCAAAGGCTGCTTTGATGGCAGGGTCTAAGTTGATAAGTGAGAGATCTTGTGGTTCAAACTTCACAATCTCTAATCCCTTTGTCTTCCGCTTCTTCTCTGGAGTTGTCATTGCTCAAAATAAGACTCTGAAGATACAAAACTTGGGCTAGGGTTTGATGGTTTATCAAGGTTGCGAATTCAATATAGGGTTGAAAATTATTTTCAAACCCTAAATGACTAAAACAATACAGAGAGATGACAAGTTATGACTGATAATGAAAGAGATGAAGATGCTCTGTTTTGGCGTGTGCAAAGCACCCTAAACACACCAATAAAGAGAAAAGACACTTCTATTGGCCAAATGACATGCTCAAGATTCCCCTAAGCTTCACAAGAAATCTAATAATTTCAACTTAATTCATGTAAGGCTGACACACTAAAAAATTCACAATTCCAAGGTGGGTGGATAGGTGGAAAAAATTATTGTTTCTGTGCACAACACGTGATATGAGAAGCGTTAAGGAAACATAAGGAGAAATACCCAGAAACAATGATGAATTACATTCCAAAGGATACCAAAAATTCCTATAATTGTAAACAATCATACTCATACATAAAATATGGGGTTCAAATATGATTTGGTTGATCGAATAGGATGAATAACGGGTGACTGTGTGGGCAAGCACAACACTGTGTAAGTAAGAAATCTGGTGTTTCAAACTCGGTTTTTTAGTTGGCAATGGGTAAATGATTTTCAAATTTGACAGAATAAAACTCCAAATCAATACACACACCTGGAACCCGTGTTTGATGAGGAGAACTGATTCTTTGAGCTGTGTGCAGTGTTCCCCTGCAACTTGTGCATAGCGACAAAACTGATCTTTTTCAAGTCCCTGGAGATGAAATGTCTGCAAACTCTGAAGGTTGAAGGATGAACTTGCATGTAATTTGATAACTTTATAGAGAAATTTGCTCCTCCTTTGGAAATAATGGTACTTTAGGAAGATCAAAAGGTTGAGTGCAACAAAAATAGGATTATGCCAAATTTGATGATGAATGTTGTACATTTGTTGATGTCACCCACCACTAACTATTCTTTAAACCTGATTGACATGACTCTGATGACAATGACCCCAATTTATTCCCATAATGACATTGTTTCCCCATGATTACTAATTTCAAATGATGACCCCTTATGGACCCTACAATTCAAACCAAGACTAATAAACTTCTTTTGACACACATATTTACAATGACTTGACCAATTTGAGTCCTTTGTACAAAGAACTCTTAGACTATGACACTCGGTGAATTCACAGGCTAAATCTTAGAAACAAACAACCAAACTGAATAGTCAGGAAAACACACTTTTATCCCTATATTATAGGACCCTAACACAATGATTCCTAAATTTTAGGAGCCTAGGTTGAGTTAATTTCATTTGTAACAATTTAATTAAGTTAAACTGAGTTAAATTCGGTTAAACTATTTCCAAGTGTTGGAGGAACTAGTAGGAGGTTTAGTAGTGGGGTGAAAATTCATGTGCTCAACCAGTTAACTGATAAATCAACCATATTTAACTCATTCATGTATGAAATTCGAGTTACCCAGTTGAGATTGAAGTTCAAGGGCAGTGTACTATCAATTGTATAATTTTCCGAGTTGTACAGGTAGTGCATGTAGTCAGAGAAGGGCCTAAAGGGATTGTGCAGTTATTGATGGGGAATTTCCTATTTAATAGGGGATAATTCCAAAGGAAACAATGCAAGGAAATAGGGACTTGGGAAGTCTTGGATTTGGTTAAGTATTGACCAGATATTGTCTAGGAAGCAGTGAGAGAAATAGAGATAGTGCAGAGGTTGCTTGGGCTTGAGCAAAGAATTGTAATCTTCTCATATTTTCCGACTAATGCAATATACAAATAACAGGGGTTTTTAGCTATGGATTTCCCTAGGAAATCATTGTGTAATGTGTTGATTGAATTCTTTCTCTTGTATGCTTCATGATTTCACAATTGTTAATTATTTCCGCAGTTGGTAGAGTAGATTCAAGTATATTGTTTTAGTAAATTACAATTAGCAGTTTGAATATACAAGGAATTTCTACATGGTATTAGAGCTAGAATCACACTAGAATAGAGAATTCAAAGTTTGTGCGGGAGGTTCGAATTACAAGATCAATGTTACGGGTTTTCTCCAGGACTAAGAAGATGACTTCCACCAAACTCAGGCTCAAGTATGCTCTGGAAGGAACCACAAATTTTGTGGCATGGAAGATCTATATGGAGGTAGTATTAGATGATAACGAGCTACTAGATTACATCAAGACAAATTTAGTTAAAACCCCAACAAATGATGCCCATGATCTCGCTCAGTGGAATAAGGCTATAGCTAAAATGAGGAGGATCATATTGGAGGGAGTTCAAGATCATATTGTCTCAAATCTCCATGAGAAAGAAAATCCATTCGTTATGTGGAAAAAAATGACTGACTTGTTTGAGAACAATAGTGACCACATGAAGTTGGCACTGAAGGACAAGCTTTGTAGCATAAATATGCAAAAGAATGTCACAATTCCAAAGTACCTGAGCAAGTTTATGTAGTGTCGTGAGTGTGATTTTCCCTGAAGGATATTTGGTAGATATAGCTCTGTTGGGTCTTCCCAAGAGATGGCATAGTTATCAGGATTCTGTGAATAGTAGAGTCAAACTACTGAGTTGGGAGCGGTTATGGTCCAATCTAGTGCTTGGAAGAAATAAGGTAGGACAACCGAGATGGGATCTCATCCAAAGAAGATGAAGAGGACCTTGCATTATTTTTCAAAGGAAAGAAAGCCAAGGGAAATAAGTCCCAATGCGAGGAGGGAAAGAAGAAAGACTTGTCCACTATCAAGTGCTTTCACTTTCATGAATTTAGGCACTATGCCACGAAATGTCCACAGAAGAAGGCAAGCAAGAAGGAGCCTGCAGTAGCAGTAGCAGGTGAAGCTCTAGCTTCAAAATTTGAGCTTGATTTTACTCTCTTTGCATGCATGGAAAGCAAAATAATGGGAAGCATGCGGTATATCGACAATGGTGCCTCTTTCCATATGACGAGGAATAGAGATATCTTTAGTGACTTGGACGAGAAAGACCTTAAGTAGAACATTGTGTTTGGAGACAGTGGAAGGTATAACACGACAAACATTAGTACCATTACTTTTCAGAGGGATTCTGGCTCCCCTCTCAATATCAAGGATGTGATGTATGTACCAGGTCTAAAGAAGAATTTTGTTTCCATCGCTATATTGAAAGACCATGGCTACACTGTGATACTTAGAAAAGGAAAGGTTTTCCTTAGAAAGGTTGTCATGGGACAGGTGAAGCAGATCGGTGTGAAAGTCAAGAACACGTATGAATTTGAGGTCGAAGATGCATGAAAATCCTTGAGGAGCAAGGAAAAGGTTAGAGACTTGGTGGTTGAGAGGGAGCATAATTTACCTCTCAAAATGGAGCCTTAGAAGCAACCTCAACAAGTTGTGGAGCAACCACAATTGGAGAAGAAGAGAGGGGGCAAAGTGGAAACATCCACTCAAGAAGAGACCTCTAGTAGGGGGAAATTTTGAGCTAAGTGGCCAGAGTGAGCACATGCAACCATACCTCCAGGTGTGAGGTGGGGCGATGTGAAGAAATAGTCCCAAGAGTTACAGGAATTTGGGCAGGGTCCATTGAGTTGTTTTTGTCTCATGGATCATTACCTCACTATGAGGGACCACAATATTCTGTAGCAAGAGGATCAATGTCAATTAGATACTGAGGAGTACATAACAATGTTGACAACAGAGAATGAGGATCAATAGCAGAGTCAAGCAACAACACAATTTTCCTAGTAGATAGTTGCATATTGAGTTAGTGATTTTATTTTTATTTTTATGCTCTTCAGTTGCAGTAGAAACAACAATAGTGAGAAGTGTTTCATGCAATACATTCCAAAGGAGTTGGATTGTCGTATATGTGAATCCATTTCTTATTGAGAGGGATAGTTGAAAATGGAAACAAAAAAATCCTGATTTAATTTTTCCTTGAATTAAATTAGGAGAAAATTGTAATTCCACATCACAAGACAACTTGAATGAGTTAATTAAGTTAGTATCACTTAGTTAACTTAGTTAACTTGAGTTGTGGGCCTAACTTGAGTTGTGTACAATGATTCCTAAATTTTAGGAGCCTAGGTTGAGTTATTTTTAGTTGTAATAATTTAATTCAGTTAAATTGAGTTAAAGTCAGTTAAACTAGTTCCAAATATTGGAGGAACTAGTAGGAGGTCTAGCAGTGGGGTGCAATTTCATGTGTCCAACTAGTTAACTGATAAATCATCGATAATTAACTCATGCATGCATGAAATTAGAGTTACCTACTTGAGATTGGAGTTCAAGGGAAGTGTAATATTAGTTGTATAATTTTCCGAGTTGTATAGATGGTGCATGCAGTCACAGAAGGGGCTATAGGGATTGCGTAGTTAAGAAGACACAACAAGGCTAGAGCTACCAAATCTTCTTAAGAGAAAATCACATCGACCCCGCCGATTTCATCATGACACTGTGTAAACTTTCTCAGGTACTATAGAACTGTGTCATTCTTTTGCATCTTGATGCTATGAAGCTTGTCCTTCAGTACCAGCTTCCTATGGTCACTGTTGTTCTCAAACAAGTTGGCCAGTGTTTTCCACATAGAAAATGGAGTTTATTTCTCGTGGATATTCAAGACAATATGATATTTAACTCCCTCCAATATGATCCTTGCCACTTTAGCTACATCCTTCTTCCATTGAGCGATATCCTAAGCATCAACTTCTAGGAGTTTAACTACATATGTCTTGATGCAATCTAGTAGCCTGTTATCATCTAATACTGCCTTCATATGTATCTTCCATGCCACAAAATTGTGGTTCCTTCCAGAGCACACTCGAGCCTAAGTCTAGTGGAAGTCATCTTATCAGTGCTGGAGAAAACCTACAACACTGATCTTGTAATTCAAACCTCCTATACAAACTTCAAATTCTATTGTCTAATGTGATTCTAGCTAAGCCAAAAAATTATGCAATTGTTAATATGAACAATTTAAATATAATTTATTTTCATATAAACACAAAATTTCTCTACAAAATTTTGTAGTGGAATAAGAACATAAAAAAATCACACTAACAGAGTAGAAAAAGACAATTTTTTTTTCTAGGGAACCCAATTAGGAAAACCCTCTACTTGATGAGAATTTTCATTGTTAGATAAAATGAGAAATTGATCTAATACAAAATACAAATATTTCAATATGAAAGACACACTTGTCTTTCCTGCTTGTTCTAAGATTGAAACCCTTGCAAAACTGTTGATCTTTGCTACCCTCTAGCAAACTATGCATAATCTTCTCTTGCACACTCTTCCTCTTACAAGCCCCATGCACAAAAGTGTGATTCCTATTGCTTGGTCTCACTAACTCGTGCTAACCAAAACAATAATTAATCTTGTGCCTTCTCTGCTTGTTTTAAAACAATTAAAATGACTAAAATTAGTGGGTTCTATATTACGTAAGTCAAACTGGTGGTTCCCAAGTTAACAAAGGGTCACTGCTAGTGTTAACTCGTCCTTCCTAAATTTTAGGAGGCTAACTCAAAGTCTTCGTCTTGTTCCCAATACAACTCACACTAGAAGAAAAATAACTCGACCTTCTATTTTAACACATTGGTTAACTGCTTCATAGCTTGTCCTGGACTCCTATTTTTTAGGAGCTCGAGTCATGCACAAGAAGGAAATCAAATCTGACTCCTTGAATTAAGGCACAAATCAAGGAATCAATTTCTCGCTATTATTTGCAACATGACCCCCTAGTGAAAAAACTCACTATGAATGAGTGGTTTATGTCCAAAATTATTAACATTGGTCAAACATATTTGTATGAGTGGTTTTAAAAATTTTCTGAAGGTTACTGTAAACAAGCAGTTATCGAGGAGTGAATGCTTTATGACAATTTCCACGATGTTTTCTTTTGTATAATAATTTCTCTGCTACATAAATTTCTCTTATATAAGGGAGTCAATTGCATCATTGTGTACACACCACTAAATACCGACTAGGATAAATGACAAAGCGATTGGGAAGCATTTTTGGAAGCTAATTGTATAGATACCAAAGCATCTTGGAATTTCTTACTTAAAAAATGAACATGACAATTAACTTCACCCTTACCTACCAAGAGTAAGGTGGGGTTGTGTTAAAATTGGAAACTAGGGAAAAAATTCATATGGGTCATCTTATTCATGGCTGATAATATTTTTATTAGATTCCTCTCATCAAGAGGTGTTGGATTGATATAAAGATCATCCGATTTCGATAAGTATTCATGGAGATATGAATTTATTTTGATTATGGAATTATTATCAAGCTGACCTACAACTCATGTAGGCTCAGAAGCCCAACAATCGCATCTATTTAAACATCAACAGTTGTGTATAAATATAGGAGGACTTTTCCTCATTTGCACTCACTCATCTCATCACATCTCTCTCTCTCTATTGCGTAGAAAAAAGTCTCTTCTCTACTGCACAGAAAAGGGTCTCTCCCTCACACATGTGAAGCCGGAAGCTGCAACTACAGAAGTAAAGATTGACTTGCGTGGACTAGAAGATCTCCTCATTCGAATTGCACTGTAGGTTCATCTGAACCTCCTCTAGAAGCCACAACTTTTGGTGGTGGAATCAAGCCAATCTGACGGTTGGTTTGTGAGATATCGTCTGCCCTAGTTTGATGATGAAGCTGCTAATGCTGATGTTGCTGATCTAGGGTTTGCTACTGCTGATATGAATAAGATTTATTGTAATATTTCTCTCTGCTGAATTATTTTTTTTAACCACATGGTGAATCGGTAACTGCCAGGCCTAATCTATGGGAGACCCAGGATCAAACCTCATAGCTGCCACTATAACACCAAGAGCATAACCAACCACCTGCAAGTCGGGTATACTAAGTTCCTATGATTTTAGCAAGAGCAGACTCAAGGGAAAGGGGAATCCGCCCCTCTAGCCTCCACCACAGCAGGTCATTGTACTCAATGAGAGAACTTCGGTCTCCCCGGGCTTCTCCCATGTGACTTACCGTCAAACCACACATCACTGTACTTCTCTCTACTGAATTATTGAAGATAAAAGAAGATTTGATCAAAGGGTTTCCCCACACATTATGGGGTTTGTCCCTGGCTAGCCGCCACATCTTGTGTCTCTTGTCTTGGCTTGTTTTCTGTCGATCGTTTAATGTTCTATCCGCACTTTACTTTATGTACACGTGATTTCTAACCTATGGAATATAATAAGAAAAAGAAGTAAACCGTTATAAACATAGAACATACCATACATTAACATGGTATCAAAGCTGAGGTGAAGACAAAGCCCGAGCAAGAGCAAGAGCAATCACCGAAGAGAAGATTGGCAAGGCTATCCTAAAAGAACTATGGGGTCCTCAACACTCTTTCCTGCCGAAGACAAGCTCCGTGAGAAAGCTGACTATCACGGATGGAAGATGTATATTGATCTAACCCTAGAAGAACAAGGAGTGTTGGACCATGTGAGAGGCAATATTTTTGAGCCTTCATCAAATGCACCTCCTGCTTCCAGGAACAAATGGAAGAATGGAGAAATTAAAGCAAAGAAGATTATCTGGGACTCTATCGACAAGTGCTTGGTGGCCTACATCTCTGAACTAGACACCTCCAAGGAAATCTACGATAGACTGGTGAGTTTATTTAAAGTTAATGATGCAAATCAAGTTTTGTTTCTTAGAAATAAGTTGAGGGAAATCAAGAAGGGTAAAGATGAGAGTATGCAAGCATACTTCCTAAGAATCACCGAGATCAAGAACGATCTCCTATCTGTTCGGGAGACTATTACTGACAGAGAAATGGCACTCACGACTCTTGGAGGATTACCATCCGAATGGTATGTGTTCAGGACTACTCTTCTAAACAATAATGTAATTCCTGGTTTCGAGGAATTAATGGCTAGATGCGTTCAAAAAGAAACAAGGGTAGAAGAGCAAGAAATGCCCGTGCCTAAAGGTCCTCCTGCTGTCTTTTCTTCTCATGCTAAGAAAAGAAATGATTCCGAGTCTAAAGCAAAAAGAAAGACTGGACCTAAGGGTGGAAGAAAAGGACCATGTTACATTTGCAATAAAGTAGGTCACTATGCAAGGGAATGCCCTGATAGAAAGGACTCTGACTGTGACGATGATCAAAATCCGTCTCATGGTAATCGAAGGGATGGAAAATTCAATAGCAGGGGTAAAAGGAATGCTGGAAAACAAGGAAGAGGACAACGATTCAAGAAGGCTAGAAATTCCAGGATGTATTAAATGCACCTGACCTCCGAAAAAAACCTGGTATCCATCTCGACAATGGAGGACAAAGGCTACAAGGTAACCTTCAGTGATGGCAAGGTACGTATATGAAAAAATAATGTTAAAGATGCTTTCACTCTTGGGTTTCGTGTTGATTCATTATATTAGGTTGATGAAAGTTAGGTAGGTGTCATGTCTTATGACACATCTCTTCAGTCTGAACTTTGGCATTGGAGGTTTTCCCACCTTCATTACAAAGATCTACCCGATGTAAGACATATGTTAATAGGGATGTCCGAATTCCGAGTAGAAAAAGAAGGTGTATGTTCGGGATGTGCCGAAGGAAAGCTCAAAAGGGGACCATTCCCCTCAAGCCTAAGCAATACCTTTGATATATTACAGTTGGTTCACTCAGGCATACCTGAGGTGGGCATTAAGAGGGAGACTACTACACCACATACTCTAGAGTAGAATGGTGTTGCACCGTATGATTATGGAAGCTATCTCTATGGGTAGATGATGTAACAATGCCTGATGTGGAAGAACCGATGGATCCTATTTATCCACCTGAGCTTTCCTCTTCTAGGAAGAGGCATTCATGGCTTAGGGGGATACTTGATGATGCTGAAAGACATGCTGCACCTCGAGGAACCTTTCGAGAAAGTAAGAAACCTAATAGGTATCAGGGATACCTGACCATCATGAGCATGATTATACAAAATGAGCCTTCATAATTCACAAATGTCGTCAAGCATCAAGTATGGAAGGATGCTATGACCGAAGAATATAAGTCTATTATGAAGAATGATGTCTGGGAAATAGTTCCCAGACCCTAGGCCAAGACAATTGTTACTTCCAAATGGCTTTACAAGATAAAGCATGCAACAGATGAAAGTACGGAAAAGTATAAGGCTCGTTTTGTTGCTCGTGGTTTCTCCCAGAAGGAAGGTATAGACTATGATGTGATATTTACACCTGTTGCCAGATATACGACCACCTGCTCGATCATAGCCCTTGCGGCTTCACAAGGATGGAACCTACATCAGATGGATGTCAAGACCGTGTTCTTGCACGGCTCGATCAAAGAAGAGATCTACGTGGAGAAACCCAAAGGATTTAAGATTTATGATCGAAAATATCATGTATGCAGGTTGAAGAAGGCTCTCTATGGGCTGAAGCAAGCACCCCGAGCATGGTATGAGAGGATCGACAGCTACTTGATGAAGCTGGGATTCACTAGGAGTGAAGCCGATCCTAACCTTTACTTTAAGGTTGAAGATGATAAACCTCTCATACTGGTGTTGTATGTGGATGACTTCTTCCTAATAGGTGCAGACCCTCTCATTCACAAATGTAAGAGGGAGTTGGCTTCTGAATTTGAAATGAAGAACCAAGGACTTGAAGTGTGGCAGAAGCCAAGGGAAATTTTCCTATCTCAAGGAAAATATGTGGTGAAGATTCTGAAAAGATTTGGTATGGTGGATTGCAAGCCTATGACTACCTCGAGGATCTTAAATTTGAGAAGTTATATGGTAGTGATGTCGGACTAGATTTTGGAAATGCCCCTGAGTTTCAAAAACTCATTCGCGTTGATGTTCTTGGTGAACCTCCGTCCGAACATATGTTTTGTAGTTAGCATTGTGAGCTCATATTTTGTTGAGCCTCACTAGAATGATGCCAAGAATCTTATGAGATATCTTCGTGGCACAATTACTAATGGGTTAAGATACACTGCCGGAGATGTGAGACTACTTGGATATACTAATGCTGATTGGGCAGGTAGTGTGGTGGACCGTAAGAGCACTTTCGGGTGCTATTTCACCTTGGGATCTGCTTTGATATCCTAGATGAGCAGGAAGCAGAAGTCGGTGGCTTTGAGCATCGTCGAAGCAGAGTATATTGTTGCTAGCATGGCCTCTTATGAGGTAGTCTGGTTGCGAAAGCTCTTCAGTGAGCTGTTTGGATTTACATTGGATACCACCATGATCCTATGTGACAACTAGAGGTGGGATTTGATTATTGAGGAATCCCGTATTCGTCGATTGCTCCAGCAGATAGACATCATTTGGGATATGGTAAGTCGATGAGCAAGGAGGCTCCATCACATTAAGATGATGTACAGGTTGATACACCTTGTCAAAGCCCCAAGGAAATATCTAATCTGTGATTTTCCAAAACGACTTGGAGTCGTCAAGAAACCCTTGTACAAGGGTCCTGCATGTTGCATACATTGAGCTCTGGGAGCTCTGAGGGCTTGCGGTTATTACTGGAGCAACATACGACCACAGGGTGACTCACCCTCCCCTAGTGGTGCACACTGGAACAAGATGATTCACTCTCTTGTGGGACAAGATGATTCGCTTTCTTGTGGAACAGGATGATTTGCTCTCCTGTGTAGCAGGATGATTAGTTCTCCTGTGAGGCCTGGATTGATGTGTTCTCCATGACGGGCTGGATTGATGTGTTCTCCATGGTGGCCTGGATTGATGTGTTCTCCATGGTGGCCTGGATTGATGTGTTCTCCATGGCGATTGTAGCAAGATTGATGTGTTCTCCTGCGAGGACAGGATTGATTTGTTCTCTTGTCGAGGCATCCTACCCATGCAGTCTGGGACTCATGGGAAGTACCTCTCATCTGATCAATGAGTAGGGAAATGAAGTTAGGGACCATAGTAGTACCGATGGACGCATCGCTATATTTATCATACTCCCTATGCTAGGATGACCTCCATTGATCTGGGATCAATGATACTGGTCTGGGACTAGTGGTAGGAGTGGTACTTACTATGAAGCTGACTTCGGGTCGGTTGAGACTGGTCTGGGACCAGAAATACACACTTTGATACTGACTTTGAGTCAGTGGAGGATGATACTGGTCTGGGACCAGTGGAGTTGTACTCACTATGATGCTGACTTCGGGTTGGTTGAGACTAGTCTGAGACTGACTTTGAGTCAGTATGATACATCCTCGATCATTTCTTCTTCTTCATAATTCAGACAAAAGCAGAGCTAAAAAGAACAAAGCAGAGCAGTGCATAACAGAGCAGAGCCGTACAGATCAGTACAGGGTAGAACAAGACAAAGTATAATTGGCAAAATAGAGCAAAGCAGGGCAAGGGTCAGGCTGTACACGTCAGTGAATTTGATGGATGAATAGTAACAACCGATAGACAGATTATAGATGAAGTTCTCCCTAGTTGAGAGGGAGTGTTAAAATTGGAAACTAGGGAAAAACTTCATGTGGGTCATATTATTCATGGTTGATAGTATTTTTATTAGATTCCTCTCGTTGAGAGGTGTAGGATTTGTTAGCGCTTGGAATTTCACCTCAGGCTTAAAAAGGTAAACTCCAAGGCAACATCAAACCACTTAGCCTCGTAGCTAGCCCTATGGGGCAGGAGAGGGCTCTCTCCGGTTTATCTCGGTAAAGATCTTCAATGGGCGAGATAACCAATAGGGAAATACTTATTTTAGGCTAGTAAACTGATCAAGAGGTTTGATTTGGGATTTTTAGGTTTTTGGTGGAAAATTGGGGAATGGCAATTTCGGGTGCGGGGATTGGACACAGTTTCCGCAGGGGGTTCTTTGGGGCAAGGTAGGAGACAATATTGATGCCTTTGATAGAGGTGGATGGATGAGAATGACCGGTGAGGAGTTAAGGAGAGCAAGCAATAACCTTGAATTCCCCTTAAACAGTTGAAAACATTGATATTAAGCAAACTTAAAAGCAGAGCATGACAGTCATGAATTCTACTTTAACACTTCATTTGTCTAATTTTCAGAAGGAAAAGTAAGGAAATGATTCACATAACACACTTACAAGTACAAAGAGAAACACACCATCAATACATGTGACCACAAGAATCCCAAAAAGGACTGCAAAACCTTGGTCTTCCTTTCCCAAAAATTGCAGAGATACAGTGAGTAATACAATAAGAGCTTCTCCCTCAAGAGTCCAACCTCTCCAACCTCTGAAAATGACTAAGAAAATACATAATATAGGCAAGCTAACACCTTTCCTTGCCTCTAGGGGTCGAGCTCATCCTTCTAGGAGCTGTTTCAACCAATTCTAAACTGAGCACTAAAATCTAGGCAGTCAAAACAACTTGCCTCTATAAGCTAGGAAACCAATTCATTCATTAAATTTTTGCCTATCTTATGAATGAATCTTCTAGAAGAGATAAATAAGTGTCAAAATATCATAAAATTACATCATTTACAACAAGGAGGATGAAAATCAACTCCAAAAAGTAAAATCCAGTGAAAACTGCGTTTTGCTGAGCTGTAGGTTGAATTCCTGTGCAAACTGCATGATGGGTCGCGCACAATTCCTGAATGGGTCGCGCGCCTTTGGAGGCACTTCCAGGTGTCCAAATGAGGAAAAAGTGGGCTTGTTGGAAAGGTCTGGATGTCTACTTTCCAACCCAAGTGTAATTTATGAATTTGGTGGTCATTTTCCCCTCAAAAATTGCAATATCCCAAGACTGCTTCCTGTGTGTCAAAAATGTGGCAGAAAGTCATTTTTTGCTTGTTTTTTGACTTTCTGGAGGCCCAAAACTTGGTGAAATTTCTTGGTAATGGCTGAGCAAGTGTAAATTTCCATGAAAAATCCAGAAATGCTTAGTTTTTCCAAAATGGAGTTGCCAAATGAAAGGGTCGCGCGCGGCGCGCGACCCATCGATGAAGAAAACCTGTTTTTTGCCCAAAAAATAAAAAATGACCCAAAATGCTCAAATTTTTTTGAAATTTGTGCTGGAGTTGAGTTATTTAGTATCATGCTCCTTCAAATAAGCCTTAGCCAAGATATGGAGGGGGTCAGGCCTTTTCCTTTGTTTTTGTGCTTTGACCAACCGTCTTTGGAGCACTTTCATTCTTGCCTTGCATACGTGCATCCGCGCCCAATAATGATTTTTCATGTTCCTGAGAAAGTTCTTATCTTGGTTGGCCTTGGCCAGCAACCTCTCCAAATGAGCATTGACCTGGAGAAGCATAGCCTCTCGAGAGATAAAATCCTCCCATGGGATACCCTGCTGTTTTGACTATTTAAATGCTGCTCCAAGGGGACAAAAACACAAGGGAGATGTTAGGGAGGGGGACTTTTGAAGGGATTTATGGAAAATACACATGAAAGGGGAATTTAGGGAAGAAATTATGAAACATATACCATCACATAATCATATTTTGTAGGGGTTTCATAGGAGGTAGGGTTTTAGGGCTTTTGGTATTTTTGATAGAGAGATTGAGTAAAAATGATGAGGGAGGTGGAAATGGGATGTAGGGAAAAAATTAGGGTGAAAAGGATAACCTTGAAAACAGTAAGACAAACCCTAGCTCAACCAACACTTTGACCTTCTTGAACAAATATGCATTGGATTCATTATTTCAAAATTTCTCATGCTTTTCAAGCTTTGGCAAACAATGTATTTTAATGATGAGAGGCCTACCTGCAACCTTGAAGCAATCTGGGGTTATTTAGCAGCTTACTGGCGAAATTTGGCAGAGGAATTCCCAACAGGTCACGCGCACTGCCCAACGGGTCGCGCGCCCTCAACGGGTCGCGCCTGTGTAATTTCTGAACTGGAATGGGCAGCCTGACGGGTCGCGCTCACCCAACGGGTCGCGCGCAAGGCTCAACGGGTCACGCTTTTGCAGGAGGCTTTTGGAGGCCTTCCTCAACCCCAAATTGAGCTCATGATAGCTCATTGGAAAGCTCTTTGTGTCTAGTTATCATTTTACCCATCAAGAAAATCATTTGGCCAACCAAGCTAGGAGAAAACTTGATTTTCCCAAGGTCACTTCAGAGGTGTCTTTGATTCTCTTGAGGCAACGGTATTCTTGACATTTCTCTCAAACCATGACACCTGTGAAAAACGTGAAGGAGGTTTTTCTTCTTTAGCATGTTTTGGACAAAAACCTCTCTCAGTTTCCCAAAATTCTTCTTTTATTTCTCTAGAACATCTTTTTAGTGAAACTTATCCTGATGTGTGAAACAAGGAATTTTGTCGAAATGAAGCGAAATGAAGGGGATAAGGGGCTTCTAAATTCTTGGGGAAATTTTTGGAAGTAGGGAGGGATGTTAGAAAGCAAGGGAAAGTGGAATCATGGAGATCGAGTGAGGAGAAGGGGTCCAAAAGGGCAAAACACAGGCCCAACCTAGAAAATTGCCAGGTTGTAGCAAGAAACTAGGGTTTGTGCAAAAATGAGGAATTTGGGGGATCTCAGTGATGGAAAGCATTTGGTAAGGTACTTTAAGGATAGGGGAAGGTGTATGAACATCAGGATACAAGTTTTTCCGATGATTTGACCGTCCAAGAGAAATAAGCTTTCAAAACCCTAGGAGAGGGAAATGACCCTGCCTAGGCGCAACTGAAGCATGAACAAGGTGTAAAATGACTCATTAGACACTGAGATGATAATGAAAACCCTATGAATGATGATAGACTCAGATGAATGATGACATGGACCGACATTTGGACAACTTTAGAAGGAGTGAAAACAAACCCTAGACCTAATGCTTAGTGACCAAATTTTGCTTGAAAACTCTTTGAACTGACAAAATTTGACCTGGACACTCTGAGACCACTTTGTAAGAGCATATTTGATCACTGGAGGAAGGCTGGAAAGACTGACACAAAAATTGGCTCCAATGGGGATGGTAGCTCCTTGGAGGTGCCAAGAACCTCAGACCTCTGGGAGAGCAGACCAGTGCCTTTCAATCATTGGGCAATGGAGTCAAAAACTCAAGCTGAAATGCATGACTAAAAAATGATGACTTGACAACACAAATTGACTCTCACTCAACTAAAAACTGACTCAATACTTAAACACAACCGACAAACTAGAAATGATGCTCAAAGTGGAGCTTATTCATCAAAACCTACTCTAACAGTTTCATTCATCACCTGATCAAGTGAAATGAAACAACCAATGCAACCAAGTAAGTATCCCGTCTGCTGGTTGAATTCTCCACAAGTTCTCGCTTATGAATAACAAGAGAGAACTACTGAAAGGCAACTCCCATGACAACTTAGAAACAGATCCATTGAATGATATGAATTCTCTATCCGCCTCCAAAAACACTACATAAGGATCTTGAAATTCAAGCACACTAGAACATAACTCATCCAATGGATTACTTCTCGTTTCCTCATACCATGAATGCAAATTTTGATCTGAGCCTTGTGACGAGACCTCTGCTGAAAATGACAAAGAAACTGGCTGCTGGATCAAATTCATATCAGCACATGTTTCAAGCTCACCTGTAATCAATGGAAAAAGACTTTGACTGCAAACCTTATCCAAAACATCAGCTATTGGATCATGAAAAACTTGAAAAGACTGTTGTAATGTATCCATTGAAAATGCATGACATCCTTCTAGCTGTTCATCTTTTTCTTGAGAGATTTTACGAAGATTCTGCCTTATAAACTGAAATGCTTCGAAACAAAAGGGTACAGAATTTTCCTGCATCATCAAATCATGTAATTCGTCCTCCACAACTTCATCTGTAATCTGCCCTTCAATTTCATTTGGTGGCTGCAAATCTGATGCTACAGGCTGCTCAAGAATTTTGTTATCTGTCTCATCCTCAACATTAACACTGAGAGATTGCTGATTTGTTATAGGCTGTTCATTTGAAGATTTACTATGCAATCTACCCTTCAAAAACTGAAATGATTCGAAACAGAATGGTACGGAGTCACCTTGAATCATTAAATCATGTGTGTCCACTTCCAAGTCTTCAGCTGCAACTTGACAATCAATGGCTTTCGGGGGTTGCAAATCTGAATATGAGAAGTCTTGAACAAAATTTTCATTGCTCTCAAGATGATTCAAATCAAGACTTGTTGACATTTGATTTCTGATTGCATGGTAGTTATCTCTGATGAACTGAAACGAATCAAAACAAAAAGGCAAAGATCCTTCACTTACTTCAAACTTTGATGCACTTTCCTCATCAATGTCATAGCTGATATGTGATGGCTGAACATTGTATTCAAGCTGCTGAAAATGAACTTTTTCCTCCCACAAACTAGCTGTTGATTCGTCTGCAAGATTAGCTTCTTTTTGGAGAACATAATCATCATCATACTGATCAAACCGAGGCAAATCATCAGTATAAAACATATCATCAAGCATGCAGGTCATATCAATAGTTCTTTCTTCGCCAAGTTGATCTAGAAAACAATCATTATCAGATCTATGACAACTAGGATAAGAAACAAAATGTTTTGGATCAGCAACTTGTTCTTCTTCAATCAGCGAGCCTTGAACATCATAATAATTCCTTGTGTTGATCTTGTCCATCATCTTTTCCACTGCACTTACTAAAATGTCAAGCTTCACCTCTAGAGATGTTGATTCGGCAGGATCTATGTTTTTCATCTCTTCTTCTTTCAACCTTGCCCTTCGGATCAGCAGATGAGCCTCTACATTTACTGCACTGTTTTGCATCTCATGAAGTGTTGCAATATTCCTTTCTCTCAGCTGAAACTCCATCTCCGGATCAAAGGCACCCAGATAATGCAAGAGAGCTGATCTAGGAGAAGGTATTATATCAACTGGCATTGAATAATAAACTTGATTAAATCTGGCCGAAAACTGTTGTACTGTCTCCCCTGGCAATCTTTTCAGCTTGTTATACTCTTCTACAATCAAGAAAAGGTTTTGTCCGATCATCCACCTGTCGAGAAAAACTTTGACGAACTGCTGGAAATCTGAGATGCTCGCATCAGGCAGGGCTTTGAACCAACTCTTCACTTTAGCTTGCAAAGAAAGAGCAAAAAGCCTAATACTCACATCCTCTTCATCAACTTCAAAAAGATCTAGAAAATTCTCAAAATTCTGCACATGTTGCTCAGCGTTGACATTCTTACTTTCACCATCAAACCTCGGCAAGTATATATCATAGTTTTTGGGGAAAGCATGGAGAACAGAAGGTAAAACAAGAGGTTTATACCGATCTGGAATTTTACAAGGTGTAGGGGTATGTACAACAGGTATAAAATTAGTCTTGGTCTCTTGAGATTCATCAATTTGAAGATGGCCATCACAAAATTCGGAAAAAGGAACCTGATCAAGCTCAAAGGTATGCAAATCTTTGGTATTCACGATCTTCAAAGGGAAAGAATCAACTACAGGCCGAGGATCTCTTCTCAAGCATAGTATACTTTGCAAAGCCTTCTTGACATTCTTGGGAAAAGAGAAGAAATGATTTATGACAAAGAACAAAATGTCTTGGATGAAATTCCAACTTGAATACCTGATCTGTCCATGTTGTCCTTTCATGTTTTTGTTGGTCGGGATCATCCTCCAATGGAGTCTTTGGATCTGATCTCGAAAATGATTTAGAGTCGCCAAGTGAATGATTTCAGCCTTTCAAGTGTCTGATCGTTGTCCACTATCAACAATCAGATCTGAACCTGATACATGTACTGGGGTGAAATGCAAATGAAGTGCTGTATTCACAAGCTCACGGAGATTGACTGAAGCAACGTTTATCTACTTCTGCTAATGCAAAGCAAAAGCGTTTCGAAGGCTACCTGGCATAACTTCAGGCTCCGTCTAAGACTTATGAAACCAACACATCAATCAACAAACAATTTGTTCTCCCCAGTATGGTCGCCAATATGTTAGCGCTTGGAATTTCACCTCAGGCTGAAAAAGGTAAACTCCAAGGCAACATCAAACCACTTAGCCTCGTAGCTAGCCCTACGGGGCAGGAGAGGGCTCTCTCCGGTTTATCTCGGTAAAGATATTCAATGGGCGAGATAACCAATAGGGAAACACTGATTTTAGGCTAGTAAACTGATCAAGAGGTTTGATTTGGGATTTTTAGGTTTTTGGTGGAAAATTGGGGAATGGCAATTTCGGGTGCGGGGATTGGACACAGTTTCCGCAGGGGGTTCTTTGGGGCAAGGTAGGAGACAATATTGATGCCTTTGATAGAGGTGGATGGATGAGAATGACCGGTGAGGAGTTAAGGAGAGCAAGCAATAACCTTGAATTCCCCTTAAACAGTTGAAAACATTGATATTAAGCAAACTTAAAAGCAGAGCATGACAGTCATGAATTCTACTTTAACACTTCATTTGCCTAATTTGCAGAAGGAAAAGTAAGGAAATGATTCATATAACACACTTACAAGTAAAAAGATAAACACACCATCAATACATGTGACCACAAGAATCCCAAAAAGGACTGCGAAACCCTGGTCTTCCTTTGCCAAAAATTGCAGAGATACAGTGAGTAATACAATAAGAGCTTCTCCCTCAAGAGTCCAACCTCTCCAACCTCTGAAAATGACTAAGAAAATACATAATATAGGCAAGCTAACACCTTTCCTTGCCTCTAAGGGTCTAGCTCATCCTTCTAGGAGCTATTTCAACCAATTCTAAACTGAGCACTAAAATCTAGGCAATCAAAACAACTTGCCTCTATAAGCTAGGAAACCAATTCATTCATTAAATTTTTGCCTATCTTATGAATGAATCTTCTAGAAGAGATAAATAAGTGTCAAAATATCATAAAATTACATCATTTATAACAAGGAGGATGAAAATCAACTCCAAAAAGTCAAATCCAGTGAAAACTGCGTTTTGCTGAGCTGTAGGTTGAATTCCTGTGCAAACTGCCTGATGGGTCGCGCGCAATTCCTGAATGGGTCACGCGCCTTTGGAGGCACTTTTGAGGCACTTCCAGGTGTCCAAATGAGGCAAAAGTGGGCTTGTTGGAACGGTCTGGATGTATAATTTCCAACCCAAGTGGAAGTTCTGAATTTGGTGGTCATTTTCCCCTCCAAAATTGAAGTCTCCCAAGACTGCTTCCTGTGTGTCAAAAATGTGGCAGAAAGTCATTTTTTGCTTGTTTTTTGACTTTCTGGAGGCCCAAAACTTGGTGAAATTTCTTGGTCATGGCTGAGCAAGTGTAACTTTCCATGACAAATCTAGAAATGCTTATTTTTTCCAAAATGGAGTTGCCAAACGAAAGGGTCGCGCGCCACGGTGAAGAAAACCTGTTTTTTGCCTAAAAAATAAAAAATGACCCAAAATGCTCATTTTTTTTTGAAATTTGTGCTGGAGTTGAGTTATTTAGTATCATGCTCCTTCAAAGAAGCCTCAGCCAAGATATGGAGGGGGTCGGGCCTTTTCCTTTGTTTTTGTGCTTTGACCAACCGTCTTTGGAGCACTTTCATTCTTGCCTTGCATACGTGCATCCGCGCCCAATAATGATTTTTCATGTTCCTGAGCAAGTTCTTATCTTGGTTGGCCTTGGCCATCAACCTCTCCAAATGAGCATTGACCTGGAGAAGCATAGCCTCTCGAGAGATAAAATCCTCCCATGGGATACCCTGCTATTTTGACTATTTAAATGCTGCTCCAAGGGGACAAAAACACAAGGGAGATGTTAGGGAGGGGGACTTTTGAAGGGATTTAGGGAAAATACACATGAAAGGGGAATTCAGGGAAGCAATTATGAAACATATACCATCACATAATCATATTTTGTAGGGGTTTCATAGGAGGTAGGGTTTTAGGGCTTTTGGTATTTTTGGTAGAGAGATTGAGTAAAAATGATGAGGGAGGTGGAAATGGGATGTAGGGAAAAAATGAGGGTGAAAAGGATAACCTTGAAAACAGCAAGACAAACCCTAGCTCAACCAACACTTTGACCTTCTTGAACAAATATGCATTGGATTCATTATTTCAAAATTTCTCATGCTTTTCAAGCTTTGGCAAACAATGTATTTTAATGATGAGAGGCCTACCTGCAACCTTGAAGCAATCTGGGGTTATTTAGCAGCTTACTGGCGAAATTTGGCAGAGGAATTCCCAACAGGTCACGCGCACTGCCCAACGGGTCGCGCCTGTGTAATTTCTGAACTGGAATGGGCAGCCTGACGGGTCGCGCTCGCCCAACGGGTCGCGCGCAAGGCTCAACGGGTCGCGCTTTTGCAGGAGGCTTTTGGAGGCCTTCATCAACCCAAAATTGAGCTCATGATATCTCATTGGAAATATCTTTGTGTCTAGTTATCATTTTACCCATCAAGCAAATCATTTGGCCAACCAAGCTAGGAGAAAACTTGATTTTCCCAAGGTCACTTCAGAGGTGTCTTTGATTCTCCTGAGGCAACGATATTCTTGACATTTCTCTCAAACCATGACACCTGTGAAAAAAGTGAAGGAGGGTTTTCTTCTTTAGCATGTTTTGGACAAAAACCTCTCTCCGTTTCCCAAAATTCTTCTTTGATTTCGCTAGAACATCTTTTTAGTGAAACTTATCCTGATGTGTGAAACAAGGAATTTTGTCGAAATGAAGCGAAATGAAGGGGATAAGGGGCTTCTAAATTCTTGGGGAAATTTTTGGAAGTAGGGAGGGATGTTAGGAAGCAAGGGAAAGTGGAATCATGGAGATCGAGTGAGGGGAAGGGGTCCAAAAGGGCAAAACACAGGCCCAACCTAGAAAATTGCCAGGTTGTAGCAAGAAACTAGGGTTTGTGCAAAAATGAGGAATTTGGGGGATCTCAGTGATGGAAAGCATTTGGTAAGGTACTTTAAGGATAGGGAAAGGTGTATGAACATCAGGATACAAGTTTTTCCGATGATTTGACCGTCCAAGAGAAATAAGCTTTCAAAACCCTAGGAGAGGGAAATGACCCTGCCTAGGCGCAACTGAAGCATGAACAAGGTGTAAAATGACTCATTAGACACTGAGATGATAATGACAACCCTATGAATGATGATAGACTCAGCTGAATGATGACATGGACCGACATTTGGACAACTTTAGAAGGAGTGAAAGCAAGCCCTAGACCTAATGCTTAGTGACCAAATTTTGCTTGAAAACTCTTTGAACTGACAAAATTTGACATGGACACTCTGAGACCACTTTGTAAGAGCATATTTGATCACTGGAGGAAGGCTGGAAAGGCTGACACTAACAGGATTGATATAAAGATCATCCGATTCCGATAAGTATTCATGGAGATATGAATTTATTTTGATTATGGAATTATTATCAAGACGACCTACAACTCATGTAGGCTCAAAAGCCTAACAATCGCATCTATTCAAACATCAACAGTTGTGTATAAATATAGGAGGAATTTTCCTCATTTGCACTCACTCATCTCATCACATCTCTCTCTCTCTACTGCGTAGAAAAGAGTCTCCTCTCTATTGCGTAGAAAAGGGTCTCTCCCTCACACATGTGAAGCCGGAAGCTGTTGAAACTGAAGCTACAACTGTAGAAGTAAAGATTGACCTGTGTGGAGTAGAAGATCTTCTCATTTGAACTACATTGTAGGTTCATCTGAACCTCCTCTGGAAGCCGCAACTTTTGATGGTGGAATCAAGCTGATCCGACGATCGGTTTGTGAGACATCGTCTGCCCTAGTTAGTTGATGAAGCCGCTAATGCTGATGCTGCTGATCTAGGGTTTGCTACTGCTGATATGAATCAGATTTATTGTACTATTTGTCTCTGCTGAATTATTGAAGATAAAAGAAGATTTGATCAAAGGGTTTCCACACACATTGTGGGGTTTGTCCCTGGCTAGCCGCCACATCTTGTGTCTCTTGTCTTGGCTTGTTTTCTGTCGATCGTTTAATGTTCTATCTGCACTTTACTTTATGTACATGTGATTGCTAATCTATGGAATATAATAAGAAAAAGAAGTAAATTGTTATAACCATAGAACATACCATACATTAACAGGTGGAAAATTGGTAAAGCGGCGGGGCGGGGGATTTCTTCAATCGTGGGATGCTTGATTTGAAGTAGAACCAATTGAGTTGCACCAAAAGGTAATTATGTCATCGTAGAGGAAGTAGATTGAAAGAAAACATGAACACACATTATATGAGGAAATGTAGGATGCGTCATTAAAATATTTCTATTGATATTCAAATGTTAGAATTGGACAAGAGATAGAGGAAGAGATAGGAGATGGGTGATGCAAGAGATCCTAGGAAATCAAAATGAATGGATCCATAAGAGTGGAAAATTGTTGGAGCATTGGACTCATATGAGATTCGTGATGGCCAACTAGCCTTTCAAGAGGAGTAGCATCAATGACTCATGTAAGGAGTGAAAGGTTGCATTTGGTTGAGGTAGTGATTTATGCCCTTCAACTGGAAGATACTATTGATAGTATGTAAGTAGATGATTCAGGCCTCACATTACATTAATCTCGTAATATTGAGGAAGAAAGTTCCCAAATTAGAGAATTCCTTCATCAAAGTTTTCATATCGATCTAAAACGATCTTTGGTGTGGTATTGAGTGCACAAACAAAAAAGTTTGAGAGATTGATCACTAATTGAGATATCCCTCATGGATCAAAGTTGGCTAGGAAATCAAGGTGATGAAACCATACTCATTCATATAATGTATCTCACAGACATGCCTCCTTTACCAAATTTATTAATCGAAGAAGAAGATACACAATCAATTGATAGTCGTGAAGAACCGACATGTCCTCAAGATAGACAATTCATAGAGTATATAGACAAAGGGTGTCAAACGGATGATATAATCCTAGAAGACAAAGTGGTCAAGGTAAAGTATCTGACAATAAATATTTAAACAGAAATCGAGTCATCGACTGTCATAGTTGAGTTGATCACACCATAGTCAATTTTTCCCAATCGAACCATAATCGACAACTTAGTCGATGCTCCTAGTTAGTCGACAAACAAAGAAACCCACAAGTATTCCAATTACTCCTGATGATGGGTCCTATTATAGACTTGTAATGTTGATTAAAAATGGTCACTGTGTATAAAAATCTGGAAACAAATTCTTCAAAATATGACAACAACAAAAACTTGCAAAAAACCATACCAATATGCGAAGATGACGAAGATCCTAAGAGACACTCGTTCATATGTGAAAACTATTGAGATGTAGCAAAAATAACATACGAAACAAAATAAATGGCTCAATTTTCTAGAGACATAAGAAAATAGCCTTAACATGGTTTATTGCTTTTATTGAAAATCAAACTAAGTAAAAAAAACGCATCAAGGCAAAATTTCTAAGATCCTTTAAAGCATAACATGTCAAGCATATAGAAGTTAGTAGAGACTATGTGTGAATGTGACAAAAGATACAAGGATTCGTTGAGCCAGATCCCATATATGATAGATGAACAAATCCTAGGCTAGTTGTATATGTTGAGCTTGTTATAGAAGATCTGAGGTCCACTAAGGTTTGCATGATCTAGTTGTGTGAAGAAGCCTTGAAGAAGGCTCAAAATATTCAAATTGATGATGACTAGCCATTGACATCATCATTCATTGATAAAATATTAGAATAAAAGGTTGAAATGATTCAACAATCTTTGAGAATTTTACTATTTGAAGAAATGATGTGTGGTGCTAAAGTTGCATGAACGAGGGGCACATGAATATATAACTTTAGATACAATGACCCTTTTGAATGAGAATATAATGTTAGATGAATTCGATTAGTGTTGTATTGTGAAATTTACGCAATATTTTTAAAATAACAACCCCATAGATCATCCTCACAACTTAGAGATTACAAAAACTAAATGATGTGCCATTTGTGAGGACGAAAGTCACTTGAATCAAGAATGTTAATTGAATGGTAGAAACAAATCAAACTATTATATTATCTACTATACATCAGAAATCCGATTAGAACACATAGCAAGGAAATTTAGGAAGAGCAATTGGCATCAAGGTCAAAAGGGTGGATATCAACGAAGAGGAGGTTATTGAGGTGGCTAGAATAATCAATATGGAAGAGGAGGTTATTGAGGTGGTTACAATAGTGAATATGGAAGAGGATGTTACTGAGGTGGCTACAACAATTAATATGAAAAAGGAGGACAAGGTGATCATGGTCGAGGAAGAAAATATTGCTTTACTTGTTGGAAGGAAGATTACATAAGCCCCAAATATCCATTAAAAGAAATAATTGAACTTGAGTTTTGTAATATATGTGGAGTAGGATATCACTTGTTAGAAAACTATCCTATAATGTTAGAAAAGGTGATGAACAAATGAAATGTAAATATTTTTTGCAGTATGCCAAAACATGAGGTGTTGAATTCAAAGAACTTACACACCATCACAAGGTCTAGGGCTAGACGAGAAAATTATCTGTGCAAAGATTCACTAGTTTGACCACTCATAAACATAAATACTAATCCAAATATTGAGTAAGAGAGAAAATTAATGCGTGAGGCGCCTAACTTCTTCAAGCACAATGGATACAACAAATCCGCAGGTCATGGGAATCAACAACAAAATGCAAAAATAATAAAATATGTTGGCCTAGAAGAATCGTTGTAGCTATTAAAAGGAAAAAATCAGTTGGATGCCTGCTAAAACTATTGAATATTTAAAAGACTACAAATAAGATCAAAGATCTTACAAAAGCCTAGGGAAATTGTCTCAAGATAAATCCTATGACAACTATGACCCTCAAGTTGATTAGGAAATCGATGGTTGCATGGTTAATCAAGTTTTGGTAAAATTTTGGTCTTAGGGCAACATTCTCTCGTGGGAGATATGGATGAAACTTGGAAGGCCTGAATTGGCACGTACAATTAACTATTTAAAACTAGGAGATCAAATATTTGTAGGGCTTATTGGAACCTTGAAGAACATTGATATTGTTATAATGGGAATTCCAACTCTAGTTGACTCTAAAGTAATCATCTTAGTTGAAGATGTCTCTACATATTCAACATTGGTTGGATTCCACTGGGATAGAAAAATGAAGGAACTATCTCTTTGGAGAGAGAGATAGAATAAAGCCTAAGGGAAATGGTAAAACAATCGTGATACGTCTAGATCCAAAGGAAGGAAAGCCTTGGTTTTAATCTTGGGATGAGGATGTAGAATCTAATAGATTGTATCATATCATTGAGGACAAGGATAATGTGGAGCTAAACATGTTCGGAGAAATTTTACGTGGTTCACCTCTATTGATTGGCTTGAATTCATATACTAAGATGCATGAATAGTAGATGGAAAATATGAGTTGAAGGCTAAGGGGTGATGGTTGATTGAGGCCATTTAAATTAATAATTTTGATCATGCTTTTCAATCAAAGTTGTACATGTTGTATATGAAAACAAGATTAAGAAAACATCGATCCTCTTTCCCATTAGTTTAAATTTATGACTAGTGGATTTGATGAGATTTAAGGAAAGAAAATCTCCATTGGCCCATGTCTATGAAGTATAAAATACAATCAGAGAACATGGAAGGATGGAAATATTAGTGCAATATTTCATAGGTAAAGTTTCCCACTGGTGGGAGACACACGTTCCATGACCAAAAAGATGTAGAGTCGCCACTACATGCTTCGTGGAGTGATTTAGAGGAAAAATTATTATTAGTGATTGACATTCCCAAGTTCAAGTCTGGATTTGACCCTAAAGCCCATATACAATAATGTGAGAATGAATGGAAGAGAATCAACTATCGAGACGAATAAATATGAACACACATATTTCCAAACACAATGGATGACATACTATAGAAATGGTATAAGATTAAGGATGCACATGGTGAAACTTTTTCATGGAAATGATATTAAGGAAAATTTCATCAGAGAATTTGAATTTAGACTAGAAGAGACTCAACTAATTGAGCTAGTTCAAGACTTTAAAGTATTTATTGAGAGACCAAGTCCTAATGAAAGTGTAAAAAGAGGTAAAGAAAAAGTCAGCATGGGTTCAACTTTGAATTGTAATTTTGTATCATGCCAAGAACAAAAGAATCAAGTAGCGCATCAAATTGACGTGGAAAAAATAAGTTTCCGTAGAAAAGGTTTTAGATGAAAAAATACTCGCCCCAGAGTCCCTATGCAAGTAAAAACTGTTAAGACAATATCCAAAGATGAAAACAAAGAAAATAAAAATAAATTATATTTTCCACCCACTTACAATGAAATAAAATAAGGGGAGAAAAAAACTTAATGAATCAAAGCCCCTAAGTAGACAAACAAAGTTGCAAAATCAAAGTAGTTGACATATTGACCAATGGTTGACAAAAGATGGTTTGTGTAGGTGACTATTGGTTAGAGAACTAGACCACAAAGATAATCAATCTAGTAAGAGAATATCAAGATGTATTTTCTTGAGATTATAAACATTTAAAAAGGCTTGTAAAAGATATGGGGGAGATGAAAATCAACCTCATACTAGGGGCTCTTCCCATTAAGAAATGTCATTATAATTTAGCATATAAATATAAACCCATTGTACAAAAAGATATTGAAGGGATGCTAGTTGTTGACATTATATATCAAATAGATAAATTAGAATGGTCATCCAACCAAAGAAATACATCTCGATGAAATTAAATTAAGAGTATGTGTTGACTTCAAGGGATTTAATAAGCTAAGAATGACAATACATTTCAGACACCATTCATAGATGAAATAATAAATGAAGTGGTATATCATAAGTGTTATTCTTTTATTTATGAATTTTAGGGGTACAACCAAGTACCCATTACAGAGGAGGATCAATAAAAATCATCTTTATATTATAATTTGGCTTGTTTGCATATAGAGTCACGTTGCGCAAATAAAATTTCCAAGAATTGTGGTTGAAACATTTCAAGAGTGCATCTACAAGACAATGCCAATGTACTTTGAGGACTAGAATATTTACAACCCACTCAAGGAATAGATAAACTACTACAGAGGTGTTGTTAGGTACACCTTTCTTTAACATAAAAAAACTGTATATTTGCCACACATGTTGGAATACTATTAGGACATGTTATGTGCAAGGATGGAATTAAGGTGGATATGATAAAGATAAAATTCATCTTTGACTTAAAATTCCCTATGAATCAAAAGTAGATTAATATTTTTTTGGGAACACTAGGTATGATAAAAATATTATAAGGCATTATTTCCAACAAAACTTTTCCCATTGACAAGATTTTGAGAAATGGAGTTGAATTCACGTGGAGTGTGAAGTGAAATGACTCAATTGAGTTGTTAAAAATAACTTTGGTGGAGGTGCCCATAACAATGTTTGTCGATTGGTCAAAAAAGTTTCATGTTCATATTGACGTGTCAAACCTCGTGGTCTGAGTAGTACCTTTTCAACCAGATGATGACATAGTTGACCACCCTAATGCATATGCTAGTTGAAAGTTGAACATAACTGAACGTAATAGTATTTGACCATGGAGAGAGAAGGATTATAAATGGTATTTTATCTCTAGAAATTTCATCATTATCTGTTGGAAAATACATTCATGTTCTTCACAAACCACCAAACTCTTAAGTATTTAGTAAACGATTCTGTTCATTAAGGAATAATTTGTCGATGGCTGTTACTATTTGAGGACTTTGTGTTTGACATTAGAGTTTGATTGGTGAAGAAGAATGTTAGATCAAACCAATTGTCTTGAATTGAAACTGGTGAAGACCAAATAGGGACTAGAGATGAGCAACTATATGCTCACTTGTTTCAAGTCGAGGCAACCACTATGGAATTAACATATATAGTTCAATTATTTCAAGAGGGGGAGGGACTTAGACCTAAATATCTTTCAAAGAGAAAGAATTAGTAATGAAGGTTTTCCCATTCACTCTCATGAATGGGTACTTTTATAAATTGGGAACCGACGATGTATTGAAGAGATGTGTCCTTGAACATGAATGAGAAGGTATAATTGATGAAACACATGTTCGTCATATGGGTGGCCATTTTCAAGTAGATACAACAACAAGGATTTTTTTTTGAGTTGGTCTATGGTCTCTGACTCTAATATTTTCGTAGAAAAGTAAAACATTGTGTTATTTTCTAATAAATGGATCTACCGTTATGAAAGGATGAGATGCCACTGAACTCGGTAAACCCTAGTTTACTGTGTGAGATATGGGTAGTAGATTTTACAACCCATTCCCTCATTGAGAAACATGTATGGGAGCCAAACATCTTAAGACAACTATCAAATACTTGAAAAAATAAGCTGAGGCAGGGTTTGTCAAGTCTCATACAAAATAAATTGTGGAAAAATTTATCTATGGAAACACTGTTACAAGTTTTGGATGTGAATTAAGCATAATTAGTGATTAAGGGACACACTTTGTTAATGGCCCAACAAAAATTATTTCTATACAAGTTCATGATCAACCATAGAAAGACATCTACTTATCATCGACAGGGATATGGGGTGCTTGGGTGCTTCAAAAAAATGTTGCATAAGGGGTCAACTAAAATTTGTGGGATTGACATAGAAAATTGGCATGATAAGGTTCCAACAATATTATGGGCTTATAGGACTACATACAAATGATTGACTTATGATATGCCCTTTAAACTAGTATATGAACAAGAAGTCGTACTACCCCTACAATTTTGTTAACATAGCAAGGGTATCATATGAACATAGGTATGACTTGGCAATGGCCACATGTTGTCGCTGCGACAAACACCCTCCAAAATTTTTCATAAACTAGGATTTTGGAGCCTACGGTAGATGTTGCGGTCGATTGTTCCTTAGTCTCTTCTTGGTCAACTGATGCTTTTGAGCTTCCTTCTTGGATAAGAAGTGTCGAAGTCACTTTCTCACAAATGCTCAGTCTGTAACAAGTGCATGCGAACATTATTTTACGCAAGCTTGAACAAACATAACACGGTACATCAAGATTGTGCCTGTGTGATGTCCAATCCATGTCGACAACCAGTGCGCTTTGAGAACGCTAATTTCTGAAATTCTAGTTGTGTTTGTACTTCCATTTTGATGAGTTTTGCAAATTGTCGCTCTCGCGCACCTTTATTTTCAAGAGTGTTGTTTTTATGTTTTCGGCTGTCACTTTTGTTCAGTTTCACTTTGATTAGTGTCATTTTCATGTTATCTTTACTCTGGAATGTGTTATTTTCACTATTGTTCACATATCGTAGGAGTCATTCGCACTTTAACAATTGTTGTCTTTTCGCATGTTAGCTATCGTAAAATGTATGTATGCATGTTCTGGTGGTTTCAATGGGTTATCTTTGTGTGAATAAGTTGGTATAACCATGAAAAAATTATTCACACTCATTCCCAAAGTTTTAAGCACTGTCGCACAAGTGTCGTCACGGTCATCGCAAAGTGTACCTTTAGTGTCACACTTGTCATAAATTCATCGCAAATTTGTTGCATTGAGGGAAATATACTATCAACGTGTTCTAGATGATATATGCTGTTGCGTCGTCAAAGTGTTTCAAGTGTGTGATCATAGTCAAGTCATATCATTATTCACAACAGTCTCTTCGGTCCCACACTTAGCCAAATTTCAAAAAATTCCCAGCAACCTAGCCTCATCCAACCCTCCTGAACTGTGCATTGCACAATCTCATCCCTCAAGCAATGACTTTGTCTCTTGGCACTGTGAAATGTGTAGTCTCTGCCTCCTAGAACTGCTCATTTCGCAACCTTGGTGCTCAAGCCCAACCCCTCAGTCCCAGAACTGCACAATGTTTCTCTCCATGCCAAGCCAACACTGTGCATTACTCAGTCTCAGTCCTCAATCCTCAGTCTTGAGCTATTGAATTGTGAAAATGCGTAATCATCTAGCCTCCTATCCTTCACGTACTGCACATTTCATAATTTTAATGCTCAAGCTTAGGCTTCGGCCTAAAAAACTGCGCAATCATGCCCTCCAGCCAGGCCTAAAATGCACATTGCATAGTCTCAAAGCTCAAGCCCAACCCTTGAGATCTTGAGATGCACAATTGCGCAATCACTAGATCTCCTCTATCCTCCTGAACTACACAATAGGTTGATCCAGTGCCTATCCGCTCAGCCAGTCACACTGAGCTCCCATATTGCACATTTTTCTTCCTTAGTCCAACCTGAATTATGCATTGTGTTGTCTCAAGGTTCAAGCTTCACCCCTAATTGCTTGATATGCGCAATTGCATAGTTACTGAGCCTATTTCTCAGACTCTCACCTGGTTTCGACTCGTTTCTTGGATCAATAGGCACCATCTTAGACTAGGGGTTTATACGACAGATGTCATCTTTTCGTGAGTAGATTGCAGATGTAGGTACTCTTTCATGCTATGAAAAGGTGATGAAGAGGGAGATGGGGAAGGAGGGCATGCTAGAAGACAAATAGAGTTGAAGAGATAAGCGAGAAGATGAAGGAACACCAGACTATAACGTAAAATGAAGATGAAGATCACATGGAAGACTCATCATCTTCAAGTCATAAGGAGGAGGTAGAAGAAGAACATGTACCATCTTTTCAAGAATACACAAATAAAGAAGTAGCAAGAAGGAAAACTTGGCACAATCACATCATCATATAGTCCATGTCATCAGTGTCATGTCATGTCTTATCACAAGTCATCATATACGACATCATTATTTTGATTTATGTATTAGCTATTCAAAATGTATTGTAAAGTGGAAGTCCAAAGGACACATTTAGAATATGAAGAGTCATGTAAAGTCAAAAAGTCATAGGAAGTCAAACAATCATGAGGGTATTCAAAGAGTCACAGGGAAGGTGAAGCATCATCTCTTGGTTATATATACACCATTATTGTATGAGAAAAGGGATTTTCACCTTGCCTCCTCCTGCAAGGAATTAGAGCGATAAGCTAGTTCCTTTTAGGAGCAAGGAGTGGCTTCAACACTCCACTATTGGAGCTAGTGATGTTCATTGTATACATGTGTCTTGGAACCTTTACTTAATAACATAAGCCTTCAAGGCTAGCATGTTATTCATGCATGGATTATGAATATTTGTAAGACAATTATGCGAATGTTTGTATTTCATGTTTTCTTTCATCTATGATAAAGCCATTGAACTATTTCAAATATTTTAGTACTTATCTTATTGAGAATGTGCTGTAATGGTTGTTATCACTTTCCCATCCTTATGGACTATTCCATAGGATATTAGACAAATATTTCTCATTCATTGGTTATAATGACCATCACATCTTTTGTGGACTATTCTGTTGGATGTCAGATGGATCCTTCTTGTTTGTGTGCGTCTCTACTTGGGTGGTACTATTACCTCTATCCTACAAACTCACTTTACTCTTTTCCTCCGCAATAGAAGATATTTGACACACTTACAACCGAACACTCACCGGGCACACTTTCTTTCTTTTTGAAGGTACACACACATTCCTCTCTCTTTTTGATAGTGAGAGCCAAGGAAAATCTGTAAGAATACATGGAAACTAGACTGATACTTCGATGGGGCTCCTATTCGACGCAGTGTGAGGTCTAATTAGGACTTCACATCAAGGAGACCCCTTGGTTGACGGATTTCTAACACCGTCAACACCACACACCAATGCCTGTTCATCAACTAAACAAATGGAAGAGGAATGTTTAATTGCATTACACCATCAATAAGTATGGAAGCAATAATAAAAGGCTTGGCATGACCGACATATTGGAAAGAAGGACATGAAACAAGGATACTTGGTTCAACTACACAACAATCAAATTAAAGGGAAGCCAAGGAAGTTGGAGATTGCTTGGTAGGGTCCATTTATAATTGAAGGCATTCAAATGATGTATTTTAATTAAGATCATAGCAAGGGAAATTGTTCAAGAATGTCATCAATAGGTTTCAATTGAAAAAATATCATGCTTAATAGTAATAAGAAAAAGAAATCCCTAGCACAGACGAAGTAGCAAAATTTTAACAAAAAACCAACTAGTAAGAGGTTGTTTAAGGCATGACCATGGTTGACTTTGAGTATCCAAAAATGAAGAAAAAATTATACAAGGTTTCCGAATAAGTTCTTCATGAGACGATTGAGAAAGGAAAGTCAACTCAATGGGAAACGACTTTGACAAGGGAAGAAACAAATATAACAAGGGAAGTCCTTGGTTCGAGTGTCAGTCCTTCCCATGATGAAGCCATTGCATAAGTAAAATATCACATTACTGAAGATTTCAAGTGCAAGATCACAACAAAGAAAAAAATGGAGATAAGAAGAGAGAAGAGACAACAATCATATGATCAAAAATAGGAGTCTAACACTGCTAGGACTCGTTCTCCTAACGCTAAAAAAAGAAAATAGGCACAATTATCCAAGCCATCAAAATCCATGCCAAAGAAGACCTGAACAAAGTATGTCCCCATATCCAAATAGAATAGACTTGATGCAAGAATTGTTAGGGATCTCCTTTGCTTCACATAAAAAGACATAGAAGTTGACCTAATCATCTAAACACACATAGTCGATGAGACTCAGTTGGATGTGAAAAATGAGAAGGATTGATCAGTTGAAGAATGCAAAGAGGCCTGGACCAAATTACCTAGTATGCATGGTGAATCATATGCATAGATTCAATAGACTGACCAAAGCGTAGGCAAATAATGACTCCAATTTTAGGAAGAAAAACCCAATGCAGGAAATGATGAACATCAATCAACCCAAAGTGAGCGGTAGGAACACTCAAATATGGTAGAGGAGCAACACAAATGAGATAAAAATAAATAAATCTAAGAACAAAGGTTAGTTTGTTCAAATGAAGTTCCACAACAATAACTGGCTGCTCCACTCGATGACCAGCTAATCGAACACCCAACCACACATCACAAAAAGGAGAAACAACATTAAACCAATGACCAGAATGAAAATAAAATTAATGATCAATATACTCAATAAAAATGATTGGACCACAAATGGAAGAGGGGATGACTAATAAGTTGATGGTCCAACCACAATAGCTGATGATCCAAGATAATGCCCTAAAGTGATCAACTACTCCTTTTCCCACATATTTAGCACCACTTGGCCCACCAATGATTAACATAGTCAACTCAATAGAAAATACACTAGTTTACCCTCGAAAGCTAACATAGAAGCCCTCTTGTTCCACACAAAATACATGTAAAAATAAGAAACAAGAGGATAAAATAAAAAGGCCTAGAGCCTACATCACATTTCGTCTTGAACAAGAATCAAACAAAATAAAAAATGTGATCTTCAAGTTAGTTGGTGCCTCAGAAAACCAAGTTTTGGACCAGTACAATGAAATTGCTAAGGAATTAGTCTCAAGATGGTGAAAATCCATGAGGGATGGAGTCATGATTTCATCGAGAAAGGATAAGTAAAAAGCCATTTGTAAAGAATGTATAGACTTGGCAGAAGAGTGGTTACACATTGGCTTACCAAGGATATATATTGACTGCCTTGACTCATGAAACACTTAGTGTGGCAACTTCTTGACGTAAACATACATATGCATGAAGAGAACTAGAAGCTTAAAGAAGAAAATAAATGATTGGAAATCGTCCAAACAAGAACAATTTTGTAGACATAATGTACAAAGCTTAAAGAAAAAAGGCAAACTTTGGAGGCAACTATGGAATGAATGACCACAATGAACACTATTTTGAGCAAATGACTTTACTACTTTGCATTTGATTAAAGGTTCAACAAGACTTATTGGAAGATCTGACTTATAAAAGGGACTCAACGATTGATTCTCAATCAATTAGCAGTGTAGATTAAGGAAGAAAAGAAAGTTAAGGCATAATTAATTCAATAGGAGTGACAAATGTTTAGACAAGGCAAGAAGGCACAACATGGATCCAGGAACATTGGAAAGCATTTGAACCAATACACAAAGTGTATCATTTCGAATAAAAGTTTAATATCGACTCGACAAAGCTATAAGATGCTTCAATCACATACAAACTTGATTACCTCACCCAAATGTAGTCACTCGAGGTGCAAACTCAGTATTGAATCAATGAATGGAAAAGGTTTGGACAACAACTGCAAGGACTTGTACTTCATATCCAATAAAGATCCTTCAATCAACTATAGGATCGTCCATCACCACATCCACATTCAACATTGGATTTTCTCCCAAGGCAACGATTCCAATTTTTTTGTTTAAGTGCTTCCAAGTCTAATTTTCCATCTTTGGGACTGCGATCATTCACTCCAGTGGGAGAGACAAAAGTATTAGACTGGTCATAAGGGAATCGACAAGAAAAATGTCAACCAGTGCAAACTAAAGAACCAATGGATCAAACAACTCATCATAAACAACATTAATCTAAGCACAACCAACAGTACCACAAATAGTCGATCCAATCAACATATAAACAAGTCTAATCAAGCATATAGACCACTTTGGCACCACATTATTTCAACTTGATGATTTTCCAAAAGCATTTTTGTAATAAAATTCTTTGTTATTTTGTAATGGTAAGTCTGAATCTTCCTCTTCTATGGCATGACAAATGATTTGAGGAGGGGGGAGATGTTGGAAAGGATAGCCAAATCTATTGACTAGACTTGACAATCAAGCATATTAAAGTGTAGTCAACTGAGAATGTAGTCAAGTTTGTGAATAAATCAACTAAATGAGGTAGTTTAGCAGTTGTAACTATGTTGTAACTAAAAGATGAGTATAAATATGAGCATGTGTAAGAGATAACAACTGGCTAGTTACTATTGCGGTGGAATTTGATAATAAAGTTCTTATTGCTAGTCTCACTACTACTTTTGTTCTCTCCTCTCATCTATGTGTGTGCTTGTTTAATAGTGTACATTGTTGTATATTAATATGTGCAAAGGACTACTAGTAACACCTACGCACAAAACCCTAGATTACAAGTCTAAATGCATCATACCAGAGGGTGACCATAGACCTATATGTTGGTGAAGTGAATTACCTTTGAAGTGAAACTACTAGAAATAGGGACGAAGGGGAAAAAGTACCCTGCCCAAAAAAAAATCATGCACGCATAGAACAAAGGCCACAGTAAGAGAGTGCTTGAAAAATTAAAATCAACAGTGTGAACAACATGGAAAATAAACCTCATATTCTCTTGGATGGTCTAGACAAAACACTAGGGAAAACTAGTGATATATGGAGCCTAAATGTGGAATTTGAGAATCATTTGCACATTTTAGTTTGAAGTGGCCAAGTGTTATTCCCTAAAGCTATTGTTGTTGATTCTAGGAGATTGGATCATCAATTTTAGATTATGCTTCCATTAAGTAACTATACTGGGGCTAATCTACGCTTGCAACCATTTAGATTTTAGCTTTTGGATTTTGGCTAGAAATTAACTCATATGGGGCATTAGTGAATTGTGTGAAGTGTTGAGGCTACAATCATGCAATGTTACAGAACTCAAGCCTCAATAATGGCATGGGAGAGCAATTTTGGGGTTGCACAATTCTCATTAATTAGGTTTCTTAATGTGCAAACAAGATGTCATGTGAGTGGAGGGAATGGTAGCATGATGGATTGGGGGCATCGATTATCGCTGATGTAGATGCTTGTGATATGATACATGTATGTAGATTCCTAAATTTTTTCCAAATCCCCATGATACACACAATCCGAGAGTTATTGAACCATATAATTGGGAGGTGGAACATAGAGGTTGTGAGTTGGAGGGGCAATGTTTGAAGTTAACATTACATTATATTTACTTCCTAACCAGTTGTTGACATATGATGATGAAATGGACAAAAGATGACACTTCAATGCTAGAGGATGTTGAAGAAATTAATGGATCATGCTATTCCCACCATTAAATACACACACATGCACCAATTTACCATGTCGTTATTGTTTCATACTAGTGTTTTATTATATATATATATATATATATATATATATATATATATATATACATATACATATACATATACATATACATATACATGTATATATATATATATATATACATATATATATATATACATATACATATACATATATATATATATATACATATACATATATATATATATATACATATACATATATATATACATATATATATATATATACATATATATATATATATATATATATATATATATATATATATATATAGTTGATTTATAAAGAAAAACACTATCATTACGAGTTATCTTTAGTGTGACTTTTTGGAAGCTTTTCCAGTGGATTTTTCCGGTCTAATTTCTCTAAAATCCGGTAGGAATTCATTGGTATCACAAGTTTGATGGGTAACCCTTGCACAATAGAAGTGCCCTAGGGGTTTTCCAGGGTGCTGAATCCATATATACAAGAAAAAACTAGTTTAAATAACAAAGTCAAGATTTCACCACAATTTTTTCCGTCGGATTCTGACACCAGAAACTCCAAAAAGTGGCACTAAAGACAACTCCCTATCATTATGACAAACAATAGAAAATTAACCTTAATAAATGTTATTTAAATATCCCTTACAAAATTGTCAGTGGGCAGCTCAATTGGTATTCCGAGATATGTGAAATCATTGAAACTCTAGAGACCCAGATTCAAATCTCCCTATTGTGATCTGAGCTATAAGGAGAAGGAAATGCTTGAGCTACGAGAAGAAGGAAATGCCCGAGCTACGAGGAGAAAGACAAATCATAACCCCCCAAAAATTTACTATTAAATTCATAATTAAACATTGAAGTAATTTCATTTAATGTAACCCATATCATTTTTCGTATTCTTTGAACTTTAATATAATTTTTCGTATTCTTTGAACTTTAATATTTTAGATTGAAAACATGGTTATAGCATATTTTTATTCCTATATAAATAAATTCTAAAATTAGTAAAACATATCATAGTAACATATAATTACTTCTATATAGCTATTTTGTATAATTAATAAATGAATTTTGATTTATATTTTTTTTGAAACCTACATGTGTTATATATGATTATTATGAAAACGGATGCTACACATTGAAGAATTATTATATTGAACTTATTGTGGAACATGTATTTTTACTAAATTGCTCCTTGAATCAAATACCAATGGTTAAAATTGGCAACACTTAACTTGTGAAGCCTATTCACGTGTGCTTGTGGCCAGTATAGTAATGTAACTCAAATAACCGTACAACTTTTTCTTTTTCTTTTTTTTGAGTTAGTGGAGTATTTAATGAAGTTTTTATATTTTAGATTTTTTAGGATTTTTTTTTGTCGAATTTGTTTAGAATTTGATGGGGATTTGTTATAATTAATTGAATTACAATTTTAGTACCAAGATATTTTTTAAGATGTTGAATCCATATTTATAGTCAAAAATATGTTTTAAACAATAAAAACACTCAATTTTGTCAATAATTATTTTGTAAAATTTCCACTAATAATATCAAAACTGTTAAACAACACTCTCATTAACACTTTGACTAATTTTCTGGCACTTAGCTGCTGTCTGTGTTCTGTGTTCTGTTAACAAAAGGTTTCCACTCTCATAACAATTATACCACATTATACTAAAGTGTAATTCTTCTTTGGTGGAAGTGATTCAGCCTGATCATTATAAATCGGATGAACAGCAGTTATTATGTCTTGCTAGAGAGAAAAACTGCAATGATGAAATAGTGTAATAGAAGAATAATAGGGTGCATTTCAGTGCATCGCTCCATTAGCAATATTTAATAAATTGTAATCTGGTTATTGCTTGTGCTAATTTGCACCTTAGTGAATTGTCCCCACAGATGAGGGCAAACATATCCAGTTAAGTTAACCTTCCATGCAGGATTTTTGGATAATAGTTTGTTAGCACACCTATAACGGTTATTTAATTTTAAGGTTATGGGCAGAGATTTAACTGCCAAGTCTATAAAGGTATACATACTCTATCGTCCCGGTTTTGAACCTTTGATCTTTTAGGAAGAAATACATGCTCTTAACAATCAGACCCACTCACTGTATAATGTTAATTATATAACTAGTAAATTCTTTTGTTTTGACACTTGCCTTCATTCAATTATGGAATTAAGGTATTTGATTTTAGGATTAATCACATCATTAATATTACCTTTCATTCAATTATGGAACTAAGATATTATTTTTTGAAATTGATTTTAGGATTAATCACATCCTTAATATTTGTTGGTTGATGTATGGAACTCTCTAATATAATTTATCTTAAAAACCAAGATAAAAAATGGATCTATTTTAAAAATAAATAACAAACCTGTATTTTTTTTTTTTTTGGTGTGTATTTAGGGTTCTAATATCCATAATGAATTAAGCAAAGTCTTTCACCCTCTAGTATAATTTATCTTAAAAACCACGATAAAAAATGGATCTATTTTAAGAATAAATAACAAAAATGTATTTTTTTGTTTGTTTGTGTATTTAGGGTTCTACTATCCATAATGAATTAAGCAAAGTCTTTCAGTAGAAATCACATAAGAGAAATTTTTGGCTGACGCGTTTCAAACCAACAAGTGTGGTTCATCATAAGACTAGATGAAGAGGTAGACCATGACAAAGGCTTCAATAGAGAGCAATGCAGAGACATAATTTCAAGTAACGACTATATTTGACCAATAATATTTAAATTATGATATTAATTTATTAATATATTAACAACAAATATTATTAAGTAACGAGTATATTAAATGGTTATATAATATATTTAAATATTATTGTTCAAATATATTATGTCTCTACATATTATGTTTCTACATTATTTTTTATTTAAGCCTTTGCCATGATCTGTCTCTTCATCTGGTCTTGATAATGAACCACACTTGTTAATTCGAAACACAACAGCTGAAAATTTCTCTTATATAATTTCTATCGAAAATATTTTCTTAAAAATATATCATATTAATTTATTTTAATTAATATCATTTAATTTAAAAATATAATTTATTTGGGGTAAAATTGGAAACTATTAACAACGGGAAGCAATTCCTTTCCTTTATACATGGGTTCCACAATGAGAAGCAATTCCTTTATACATGCGTTCCACAATGAATAAAAACATTGTCACCCTATGTTTGTTGAGTTGTGTTATATTCTTTCCACGACTAGTCCACATAGTTAACTGGGGGGTTAGAGGGGGAGCAGAACCTCCTATTCGTTGTGCCAATTGTGTAACGGGGGGGTCATAGGGGGTTTGAGGGGTGCAGGTAACCCCACTCTATGGGGTCCGGGGCAACGCCTTGGAAAATTTTGGTTTTGAAACTTATGTTAGGTTGGGTGGACCCACCTATGGTTTTGTGCATGATTTTCGTACATTTTTTGGATGCGATGGTTTTCGGTCCATGGTTTTGGACGTGATGGTTTTTTGGTCCATGGTATTGGATGCTTAAACATGTATAAATATGTATTATAACATTGAAAGGAACATAATGAAAAAATCAAGTTAGTAGTTCCAGTTTTGGGATCCAGGGGAAAATCTCTGTGTATATATGTTTTATGTGTTATGCTCTCACATTGTTTATTTTCCGTGTTTTAAAATTCGTATACAGGTAATTTCTGCACGAAATTAAAACATACAATATTATCTACTTATTTTCTTACCTGCATTTTATTAAAATACATTCCTTCAAATTATATATCATATTATCGTAAAAAAAGGATTTCAAAATTTCCTTGGACATATAACAATCACCAATGTGCACCGATGTGGCGTTGGTTTAGAGGGCTGATTATATCTCTATCTATTTATTCTTATTATTTGATTCCTTTATATCTCACAATATTGTTTTTTTCAAGATCAAACTTTTTATGAGATCATTCAATGTTTAAGGTTTATACACTGGAAATTTGCTAACATGAACTATAACAAACTTAAATCATTGAGTACTTCATCGATGTGAAGACTGAGGGGATATGAATGAGATCATTCAATGTTTAAGGTTTATACAATGGAAATTTGCTAACATGAACTATAACAAACTTAAAACATTGAGTACTTCATCGATGTGAAGACTGAGGGGATATGAATGAGTTTATTTGTATGACTCTCCCTTTGTAAAATTTTTGAAAATACATATAATATTATTACATAAAGTTTAATATATAATTATTATATACATCAATAATTATAATGGAAAAGAAAGAGTTGCACATTAAAAGTTAATTGGTTATAAGAGAATACATTATTAATGAGTAATTCAATAAAACACAAATATTATTTTTTTGAAGAATTAAGATTTTAAATTTTGATTGCTGATTTTTCGTACTATCTTGATATAGTCCTCGCACACTTGTCACATTCCTACAACCCAATCGAACTGACTTACCGGTTGACTTCTCAACTTTTGCAAGTGGAGAAAAGCCCTCAAGCTTAAGAGGTTCTTACTAATAAGACCTCCACTTTCACCAAACTCATCACATACCTTAATAGTCAGTCAAAATTCAAATTGCCATTAAGATAGTCATCCAAGAGTATGCTGCTCAAAAGTCCCTTTCTCATAACTTGCTCCTTTTTATAAGGACTTTCAATAGTCACATTTGCATTATATGCAAAACAATTATTTTCTTTATTCCAATGTTTTGATTATTTATCTATCTATATGTCATCCCTTCACTAGAACTCATGAAATTATTTTCTTAATTTGTTATTAAAAATCCATTTTTCCTCACCTACACATGTTCCCTTATTTCTACTTCTAATTGCTTGTTGATCTCAATTTAGACTCCCCATTTTGTGTCCATTAACTTAAGTCAACATGCAAGTTTTAGGCCATTATCTGCCAACTACCCTCTATTTTTTCTCAAGTGAAAATTAGTTGGAAATTTTTGTGTTATGCTCTTGCCACGTGGAGGTTCTCTTACAGAAGTCATTTTCTCAAATTTTAAATTAACATTCTCTAATTTTATGCACAACCTCATTTTCTTATTGAGAGTAAATTGTCACTGGATTATTGCTTCTATTGACTTTATGTTTCCTCCCCCCTTGCTATTAGGACAATTTAGATACTTCTAAGTTTTTCTTTTGTTTTGAGATTTTCCAAGTGTGAGGATGATTGGTAGGATTATTATTCAATTAAGCTTTTCTATCTACACCTATTCTCCCCTTCCCAAATATTTTAACTTCTAATTTAATTTTTCTTCAATACCTTGTTATTTTTATTGTGTGTTTTAGTGGTTATAAATGCAATAGCGTGAACCATCATGTACCTTCTAGTTTTTCCTGATTCCAAGAATGCCAAGTTGTTCATTACCTTTAGGAACTTCCTCTTGAAGTTCCAAGGGTGTCACACCACTTGCCCTTCATGCATCCCTTACTAAGGAGAGGAACGCATGCACAACGATGGGGAATTTTGTCATCTCCCGTGTCGTGCTTTGTTGTGAGACTAATGGTGCTGAATATCAATGAATTTGTGTTGATATGTGTCCCTCATTAAATCCTTCTTAGTGACCCAATTTTGGGTCCACTCTCATAGCACCATGAGTTTCAAGGCGAAGGCCTCCAGCCCAAGCCATAATGGGAGTGCTAGCGGGTGGAATTAGGGACATTGTCCCACCCCTCTTGTGAAGTCCATATGTCTTATATAACCCCACCACCCATGTGTGATTCATTTGAACAAGCAATTGACTTGTGCTTGTAGCCACTAACATGACAATAGAGATCATAGTAGAATATTATTTAAAAATTAAACTCTAGTGTCAATAATATGAAATTGATCAAATTAGAAGTCACATATTCATCACATGCACGCGCATTCTAGTGGCCTTCAAAGACACTCAAATAGGCATCAATAACATATGCTCATAAGGTTAATAATTGATATATTTACACATGCTATAATATGAGTATCAAAATCATCATGACTATGCATAACATGATATTCAACATAATGCTAACTGAAAGCAAGCGAGTAGTCATTAGAATATATAAATGTAGAAACATATAATGAAATCATGATCATGATTACACATAATAATCAAATAGGTACATCAAAGCCATCATCACAACTAATAATAACATCAATTTGCTACATCAAACTCATCATCACATCCATTAATAATAATAGTAAAAATAATCAAATCCTCGACTTGAGGTCCTCAAAGAATGATGTATGTGCCATAAGGCTATATAAAGGTTAAGATAATGTAAAATCTAGTCAACTAGAGCATGGCACTACAAATTACTTGTACATGGAGGGGACATAGAATGAAGAGTGACACTTTCCTTATGATTGATTGCATTAGTGGGTGGTTGGAAGATTACTCACTACATATTGAGGATTAGGGGATTTTTCATGATGTAATTCGTGTCAAGCAAAAATTTAACCCTAATGGATAGATGCATGAAATGGCATCTCTATGGCTAGACGATGACACTATGGTTGTAGGTGTGCTCTTAGTCAAGAGTGTATCAATGGTGGGGGCGTGGCTAGTTTTGGTTCATGAGCATGTTTTGCTTATTCAAGTGTGTCCTATCTATTGGACCCCGTGTGTTCATGAGGCTAGGAGGGGTATGAGAGCTACAAATGACAAGGTCGAGGTACATGATGTATTTCCTTGGGGGAGGTCAGATAAGATAAAGGTTTGAAGGCTAGTTTTTCGTTACATGGAGTTAACATATCATTGTGATTTAGTAGTGTACCCTCACAAAGGTATATTATTTATCGGTGAATTACACTTACCTCTTTCCTCTCAGGATGACATGGGTACCCTTTGATGAGAATAATTTTTTTGGTGTTTTAAAAATCTATTTTTTTTTTTTAAATATACAAGATGTTTCTATTAAGGATAGTATGAAATTGGGTTTTGTGGATTCAAGCCTATGAAACCAACACCACAATCAGAGGTAATAAGAGTAGGGCAATGAAAACACACATAGTGTGAGGATTAGGGCTATGGATTGAGTGGGATATTTTCAATTTGATTTGGATATGATATGATAGAGTATAAATGAACACCAGAGGGATTCAAATCTATTGACATGAATTTATTATAGGACCAATATCTACCATTGATGATAGGGATGCCTACGAAGTGGAGTGTCTTGAAATTTTAGTGTATTTGAGTCGGTATCACTTCATGCAAGGGAGTTGGTGGTGGTATTGTGACATTCAGGGAAGCTAGATAGAGAAGTAATGGTAAAGCCATAGGACCCCTCATGTAAAACCCTCCTCCCACATTTACCCAAGCTAACTGGTCCATTGGGGTAAACATGTGATGAAGAGTTACTATGATATGATTAAAATACCCACCTACAATTAAGGAAGTGGAATCGACATGAAAAAACCAATCTGAACTTCCTCAGAAGCTACAAAACCTTAAGGAGCCAACCAACCCCTTCAGGTGTCTAACCCTTGAGACAACATTCTTTTTCATTGAACTAGGGCCTTAATTGCTCCCATGACAAGGCATGCATGCGACTGGGACCCTCCATTTGCTCCCACAACAAGGCACCCATGCGGGCTGTGGCACTTTTTAGGTAGTTCAGTGCCAACAACCCCAGATTCCGTGCCACTTTTTTCGGGTCAGGACTCATGCCACTCATTAGAGAAATTTTGAGGTCTAAAATGGGCCTCCTAAGAAAAATGTACAACCAAAATAAACTTTATAAGAACCAATAAGATTCAAGAGGATGATGTCAACCATGGGGAATGATTCACCATTTTTGGGGTAAAAAGTAAAAAGATTAAAAATTAATAAAATAATAAAACTACTTTAGATATCATTTTTGGGATTCAACTGCGTTAAGTAAGTCATTCAAACGTATGACCATTTCCATGAGAGGTAGTCGTAACTGACTAATTTCTCATGATTTTTGAATAGTTCACTTAGCACTCATTGCATCGGGTGATGCTCACAGGGGTGAAGAAGTGGGATTGAAACTAATGAAATGTGGAGAACGAATCACATAGCATCAATCATCACTTCCGGGGCTTGCACCCGGTAACCAGGACTTCCCAGGAGGTCACCCATCCCAGAACTCCTCTGGCTCAAGCGCGCTTAACTGTGGAGTTTTTCCCCACAATCAAGCCCACTTAGCTTGCTACCCCATTTGCAAAACCTTAGCAAGTATTGTGCCTCATGAACCATTCAAGTAGAGATCCCTTGACTCTTTTTGAATTTAAGTATGGGGGATTTACGCAGTGCATTATATTAGATATCATTTTTGGGATTCAACTGCGTTAAGTAAGTCATTCAAACGTATGACCATTTCCATGAGAGGTAGTCGTAACTGACTAATTTCTCATGATTTTTGAATAGTTCACTTAGCACTCATTGCATTTTCAACTTATCTCCCTAAGGTTTTACTCAAATTTTGAGCAGGAGTACTCATTGGATGCAAAATTTAATTCCTCATCCAAGGAGTACCCATGTTGCATACTATCGATGGACCCTACTACATGAAAAATGAGAAATACATGAAAAATTGTGATTGTAATCACATTTTTCATGTATTTTTCATTTTTCGTGTAGCAGGTCCATCAAAAGTATGCAACATGGGTACTCCTTGGATGAGAAATCACATTCTGCATCCAATTAGTGTTCCCGATCAAAATTTGAATAAAACCATAGGGAGATAAGTTGAAATACAAGTTTAAAAAGTAGTTTTTCTTTTTTCCCTCTAAAATTTGATGATGTAATGTAATATTATTTTATTATTTTCATTATTATTTTATAATTTCCTTAGGAGGCCCATTTTAGACCTCAAAATTCCCCTAATGGCCCAGAAATTCATGAAACTTCCATAAATGATAAATAACATTGAAACAAGGTTACTAATGCAAGCAATTGAACAAGGACTTAATCTGACCCCTACTAGCCATGACAGGTATTTCGTCAAACTCATCAACATGAAATCTACATGTCATAACAACATATTTGATCATAGGGATCCCATACTTATCTAAGAATCGTTAAGAAGGACTAGTATCTCCTCCCAACAACTGCGTTGTTATCTATTAGGTCATTCATTCATTAACATTTCATATACTGACCAAAACGTGATGAGAGCCATACATCATAACTGTCAAAAAACATGCTTATAACTAACAAATAACCATAAATATATCAATGAGGAAACAACCATTAAGCCACATAATGGAAAGCACATTTACTTGTAAAATACCAAAGGAAAAAGAGCTCTTATTAACATATGCAAATCTAACCAAGTCAGGGACTTCCATGTACTGCCCGACCATAGATTGAGATAAACCAAATCTCTCTTTCAGCCAATCACCCCTGTGCCATATTCCAAGCATGAATGTGGGATTTATGAAACAAAGCGATCAAAACCAAACAAGGGGTTCCAGAGGCCAAACCACCTCAACCCTCAACTAATGATTCCACCTCATGGTTGGACGCACTAACCATCTCCAGGTTGATCTCTACCAAAGATTTCCAGAGCTCCAAATAATTTGTTCTAACCAAGGTTTCGAGGACTAGTAACTCAACCCACAACTACTACTAGGCTCCAGAGCGTTTTCCCAACCAGGGCTTCCAAGACTAGTAACTCAACGCAAGCTGTTACAGGGCTTCCAGTGCATTTTCCCAACTAAGGCTCCAGAAACTAATAACTCAACCCACAACCATAAGGAACTTGAGAACCAACTAGAAAACAAAAGGAAAGAAACCCACAACAACATGGTTATCAAGGAAATGGCAAGGCTAGACAAAACCACTATCAATTCAGGAAATCCTCCATGCCAATGATAGATCATGACCAAGAAACCACATGCATGTGCCATGCATGCCAAAACTAGCAAGGAAATCATACATGCAACTTGGTACCTGTAAGAAAAACCCGTTGTAGCTGTTGATCCCGATGTCCTCTTAGTCTTTCCTACTCTTCCTTTGCCTTCTTGCTCCAAATCGCAAGTATGCCACAATCCTCCAAGAGTGCTCCAAGAATACTCTAGGTGTCCAAGGGTATGAGAGAGAGAGAATATAATAATAGTACCAAATACTGAACTATCAAAAGTTTGTGAATTAATCCTCAAAAGCCTTTTTATCAAAATTTAGACTTTTCTGAGCCATATCTTGATTGCAAGAATTTTTTCAGAGAAGATCACATCAAATATTTTCTGTCGACGCATTTTGAACCATCTAACGTGGTTCATCATCGAGAAAAGATATCACTGAGGCCTTTTTATCATTAAGGCCTCTATTTTCTTCATTTTCCTTTATTTTTCCTTTAATTTCCATCTCATGCAATTTCACGACCTTTCACCTTCCTTTTCTCCTATTTAGACTTTTGTGATCCACATCTTGATTGCAATAATTTTTTCGGAGAAGATCACATAAAATTTTATCTATCAACGTGTTTTGAACCATCTAGCGTGGTTCATCATCAAGCCTTTTTATCATTGAGGCCTCTATTTTCTTCATTTTCCTTTATTTTTCTCTTAATTTCCCTCTCATGCAATTATGTGACCTTTCACCTTCATTTTCTCCTATTTTCCTTTATTTTCACAAATAAAATTCCAATTAATGCCTCTTTCCTTTTCAAATTCCTTTGCAAATTTTATTTAGCCATAGTAAATCAAATGAACACCCACTATGAGGTTTTGCCCAACATTCAACTTGGAATACGTATCCCATGACCTTGATCTTATTTTTTTTACATGGAAAATCAACCAGGGTTGTTACTGAACCCTCCCCCTTGGGGGAACACTGTCCTTAGTGTTCAATGATACTTATAAACCATCAAACCACTGAAAAAAAACATATTGCCTATGGATATTTATAACATAGCTCATTGCAATATTTACAATGACCACTGCTGAAAAAAGGACAAACATACTGTTTACTAGAGCTTTATAACACAACTCGTTACGGTATTTACAATAACAACCACATATACTCTCATGCACATTTGCTTTAGCCAACAAATAAACATACTATCAATGGAGCTTTATAAACACAACTCAATACAATATTTACAATAATATACACATATACACATATGCACATTTTCTCAACCAACAAATAAAGAATACGATGCCTGTATTAGCAACAAGGGAATCCAAAGGCTCACACATCCACCCTCAAAGTAATACCAAGATTCAACTCCTTCCTAGGAAGTTTAGAATCGACTACCAAATTCAAAGCTGCATCTAATGTCCAATGCTACAATCTTGTGCCACTTGTCCTTTCAATGAAAAATTACTCACTCATTATTCCAGGGCACATTCCTAATGTGCATCTGATTCCATCTGGAAATGCTAATGACCAAAACAAATCCATCCCTGACCTTCCCTTCTCTGCTACACAATCCTTCAAGAAATCTGGTCATCCCCTTCCATGTAGTCACATACCTTCCAAGTTCTGCGAACATCCCCTTCTCTACTACATAGTTCCTCGGACGACCCCTACCTTGGCAAGGTTTCCTCACATCAGAAGATCCAAAAACCAAGTCATATCCCTGCCTCAAAACCATTATACTGGTCATAACATGCTTATGGCAATCAATGGACACTATTTTGTACCAGTGTCCCACAATGGCCCTGCTCTTGAAGTGCTTTACCAACATACTGCTTAATGTTCCAATTCTTTTCACTAATGTTGCTAATTCTTGTAGCCAGTTTCAACTACCCAATCAGGGAATTTCCATGCTTTCCTATACCAAGAACATAATTCCCATTAGATTCAAAACAAATTGAAATAAATCCAAATTATACCTCATTGGTGGCCTGCCAATAATGTACACTTGCACTTATGTTCACTTCCTATCACAACAAGCCAAACCATCTCTTGACCAAATCATCTTGTATAAACATATCACATCCAGTTAGCTAAAAACACAACCATCATAGATCAAAATCATGAATCACATGAAATCATCATAAAATAGAATCATAAATCACATGTAACCATCATAAATCAGAAACATAGATCACATGCATAATAAAACTGAAATAAAATACGAATACTTATCCTTTAATAGTTCCTTTTCTTGTACCTTTGTCCTTTGTCCTTTCCGTACACACATCGGATTGGCTTCCACACTTGACACGCACCTAGTGCCTTCTTTCCTGTTCAATCACGTACACATACACACATTATACATCACAACACATACATTTACATCCGGTGTACAACAAAACACAACACTCGACGTACAACACAATACATATACGTACACAAAGTACAACACAAAAAATACACATGTCACGATACAACAACTACACAATCCCCGTAACACAATAACACAGTACCACAAGTGCACAACACAACATGTATGAAGTGTACACAATACCACATGTACATAATTCCACCTGCACAATGTGTACACAACACCACCTACATAACGTGTACACAACACAACTTGTACACAACACCAAATGCACAACATGTACAAAACACCATATGCACAACATGTACACAACACCACCTGCACACAACACCCCATGTATAACATGTACACAACACCACATGCACACAACACCACATGTATAATCATGCACACAATGCCACATGTATAATCATGCACACAACACCACATGTACATAGCACCGCATATGCAACATGCATAAAGCACCATATGTACACAACACCGCATATGTTGAGGCAAGTTAATTACCTATCATTTAATTGTCAACTAGGGGGTTTTGTAAAACTTGCGAAGCATGCGTGCACTATATATGCTAGAAATCAACTTCCAATTTAGATTAATCTAACTACTAAACCAAATTCACCCATTCTAATTCAACAATCAATTCAAAAGAAATTATAGTACATTGTGTGGAATTGAAATCTTAATCTATCACACTTGCAGGAATTGAAATCTTAATCTACCACACTTGTGGGAATTGAAAAGCACACCACTCTTTCAGAAATGAAATTGCATGAAATGAAATCTACTCCAAGGGATCATGTGTGCATTATCAAATCAGGATCCTATGAAATGAATAATCAAAACCACATGATATGAAATGAAAGCAAAAACAATGATTCTTAACCTCTAGATATGAAAGCAAATAAAACAATCACTCTTAACCTCTCACACAGGAAAACATATGAAAGAAATCATCGTAATCTATGAAAGCAATAAATCTTAATCTATGAAAAACAACGAATATCACACATTATAGATGGCCAATCCAAAAGCATGAGGGATGGAAAGTTGAGAGACTCCAAATACAAGCATAACCAAATCAAAGTGAACATCACTCATGAGCATGGTGCCAAATCCAAATTCTATATTCAAAACATGAACATTTCCCCAACTTAACACATGCCTTTGAAAGGAGGAGGCTCTCCTATTTATACAAAAACATAAGAGGCTACCTCATTAATGGAGGTCCATTATTCTCTACCTAGATCCCTAGAAAATCTCATAGAGTTACAACACAAGTAGATAATGATGAGACACATATCCTCTTTGACCTTTATCGAAATCTTCTTCCATATCTTGAAGGGAATTCGAATTTGAGCATTCGAGTCCACATAAGGGTGCCTTGGAAGCTTCCAAATGACCTACACATGTCATGAAACTCAAGCCACTTTTAAGTATTAGAAAGTATATGCCATTTTTCTAAGTTTTAACCATTTAATTCACTTATAATACTAGAAATCATTAAATTTTGGAAAACACAAATGGAACCCATATAATTATGAAAATGGAAGCTAATGAAAGATTATATGGCTATGGAGTTGTGACATGTGAGTGAAATGGTGGCGATAAAGGTGAAAGTGGATGATATTTTGAAGACATTTGTGAGACTCTACATACCCCCCAACTGACGTTATTGCATGTCCTCATGCATTCTACTACATTGTTTAATCATGATTTGCTTTTGAATGAGCTTGGCTTATATCATATGTCCTTAAAATTTGCGTTTGATAGTATTTGAAAATTTTATTTCGTTCTGCAAAGTATTCCTTGTCATACATTGAATTGCAACATGTTTGGTTGGTTCTTGTGTGACAACCAAATCTTAATTGGTATTGGTTCTTGTGTTTCAATACCTTGTTTCGTTTTGTTGCAGTAAGATTCATTGAACATATTTAAATCAACCATATAATATGCTCATCATTTAGTCTTTATTTGCAAATCATAGAACTTTTGAACCATAATGCAATCTTAATGATTAAGACAAGTATGGTAGGATGAAATGAAGTGAGATGGAATGAAGTGATACGAAGAGTGATCATAAATGGATGTCCCTTCTCCCCAACTAAAGGTGTTTACGATTTTTTTTTTTTCAAATGAGAAAGGAAATATGGTGAAGTATTTTCCAAAATATATAACTTCAGTATTCAAGGAATTCTATCATTAAAAGCTAGAAAAGAACATACCTTTACTTACCTAGGAAGTGGACAAACTGTGCATATGTAGAGAAGTTGTAACTATTGTTGGATCATGGAATAGAATGTAGGATTTCATTTGCTTCTTGGTTGCATAAATAGTGGATGAGGTGGTGAAAGTGGATTCTTTATTTCTGCTGCTAAATGTGTTGTATTTGCTGCAAAATGCTGAAATGATATAGTCTTCACCTACTACAAAACCCGATGGTACAATTCTAGTCATGCGAATGAATGTGTTGTTGTCGAGCATGAAGAGAAGTCATTGGATTACCAACCATTAATGAATGTCCTTAACTAATGCGAGAAAAATCATCATTAATGTCAACGAGTGCCAAGGTACCTGAGTACATCTTGCAAAGTGCGAATAGATGAGCTGATGTCGAGCCACTTGCAAGATCCAACGATCAAGGGACATTGATGTATTCCCATGATTGTCAATGAGAGAACTTGTCATTGATGCATACAAGCCTCAAGGTACTAATAAGGACTCTAGCCTTGAACCTAGATAATGTGCTGATGTCGATAGGCCAAGACTTGTTAGAAGGGAGGCCTTAATGAATCCTCCATCATCTAACGCGAGTATGAAATGATGATTTTGGAAGGACTATGAATGAAAAATTTTGCAGTGGATCAAGGTTTATTTAATGGAAAGGAAAATGACAAGAGGGTAAACAAGCGAATGGAAAGCAAAATGACAAATCAACATGTAAGCGAGTTGAATGTCTCTATTAATGGGTTAATGAATGGAAATTATGGAAAATGTGAAGGAAACATGCGACTCTTTGCAAGGAAAATGGTGATGACGATGCTTAGCGAAAATGCTTGGATAACTTGTGAGTTTGGAGAGGAAAAATGATGGCATTTATGGATGATAGAAATGGATTCAATTGGTTTATGTTTCTTGAAATTGGTCGTAGAAAACCAACCATGCATAAATTGGCTTCCTTCAATTCTCCGATTGCCCTGGAACCTGAAAACAAACATGGCACTGACATTGCAACAAACGTGAGTGTGTTCAAAGAGAAGTGATCAATTTCTCTAGGTACATACCAAAAATTTACATAATTGACAGGTTCATGACGTGTTTTTATTTCAAATAGTTAGTCCAATTTCAAAATTGTGAAAACAATTTCCTCAATATATGTTTGAATCATAGCATTTCATAAAGATAAAGAAATATTATTTGTGAATGCTTAATGATTACTGCAAAAGAATCCTCAATAAAAAAATCATCAATCGATCTTGCAGATAAAGTGCCTTCATAGTTCTTCTTCTTTCTTGCATCATGCTTGAAAACATAATCATTAGACAAAACCAATAAATTTTGACCATGATTTTCTGATTAGAATGCATTGTTGACAAGTAGATCATTAAGTTAAATACATAGTTGCAGAATTGTTTTTCAGCTGTAGAATTGTGGTTCAACTGCAGAATTGTGTAGTTCCTACAGCTAAAATTTTGAACAGATAGTTAAATACACACAAGTATGCATTTTTGTTATGAACAAATAACCAGTCCAATCTTCAAATTGATCAATGCCTCTTCTAGAAAAATTAGGATATAGAACATTTATTTATTTATTTTATTTCTTTCTTCTACAGGTGTGTTTGAGTGGACCATCAGAACAATATTTTTCTCAATTTGCTCCAGATTTCACATCAAAATCTTTATACAATTCTTCTCATGGCAATTTTCTTGAAAAACAATAAAATATACAATCTAAAAAAATTAATGAAATATTTACAAAACTAAAAAGTAAAATAGATGTACATAAAAGAAAAACATAACAAGAAAAACATATGTACAAACTAAAATATACATACAAACAAATGTAACAAAAATCATAACAAAACCTATAAATGTACAAATGTTAAAAAAAAACACTTTATTAAAAAAAATGAAAAATGAAAAAAAAAACAAATATTATACAAATATATATATATATATATCTATATATATATATATATATATATATATATATATATATATATACTTTCAAGAACAAAACATAACAAAAAGATAAAACATAACAAAAAACAATGTAATAAAAAAAACGAAATTTGCCATGTATAATATGCCATAGTGAAGGCCATCAAATACAAATGTGAGGGCATTGATTGGTTGAGAACCAGAAACAAACAAAACTCCATATCTTACAACCTCCAAGACCATTGGATCTTTTGTGAATAACTTAGCAAAGGATCCAAATCGTATAAATAGAATCATAGCTAAGGCAATACCAAATCATGCTCCTATCTGAAGAACATAAAGAGCAACCTTTTTGACCTGGATATAGTCCCTATTGTAAATTCACTAGCAATCAGTGACTGTCCAGCAAGTGCTAAAGCATCAGTAAGAAGAGGTACTACCAGCCAAACTTGCAAGCAAATTTGATGGCCAGCCATGAAAATAGGACTGCCTAGTGGCGATTGGTGTACCTAATGTCATTGTCACAAGTACAACTACAATCCTTCCTAGCAAAAATCTAATTTGATTCAAAACGATGGCTTGTGAGAAACAAAAATTTCAAATGGCACTGACTCCAACGCTCTGTTGTTCTGCAAAAGCAATCCAAAGAGTAGCATAACTAATTGCATTCTGCATAAGGTTTTCATTTGATTTATATCACTGGGCAACATTGCATCCCAGATAGCATACACGTCAATCCTTATCAAGATCACCAAGTTTCTATTGGTACGGTATGGCGGATCTACCTGCTATAGATCAGGGAGATCAGATCAGGGCCGCAACTAACTCTGTGCATTAATTAAAAACCCATTTTTTTCACGAAATCTAGTAAGCGAGGCTCCAAAGAATCGCGAATATCTCCCAATCTGTTGCGAATTTGAGAAAATCATCCTTGTGTTTTATAACTGACCTGTTCTAATAAAAACCTATGTTTTATTTTTTTGAAATACGTTTTCATTTGGCCAGAAATTGTGTTTTAAAACGGACATTTTTAAGCTGCTACACATTTCTTCTGTAAGTATTGCACTCAGGCTTTCTTCCAGAATGACTGCTAGATCTGGAGATTTGGCATGAAATGAATACTCCTCAACAGCTAACAAAGGTGGCACCCCAAATCTGTTCCTTCTTGATCAATCTATCAGCAGGATGCCAACAATTGTGCCCAATGCATTCACACAACAACAACTAATGACAACGATAAAGCTATCCTATGAGAGGCAAATGCTCTATGATACATGGACTCGATAAGATCACAAAAATGTTCAATAATCAAGGGCTTCCTTTTAGGCTGAGGTTCATGTTGAAGAATCTGATTGATCTGAGAAATAATGGATGGCAACAAAGGAAGAAAGTTGAGGGCTCCAAGAAAATAGAGTAAGTGCATCGGAATGCTGTGCAAGAATTACATGGACAGGGAGCCCACTCTCGAGGGACCAATATGGATCATTTGGGTTAGAGACTTATGATACTTGGATTTAAAAATCAGTCTATGCCAAGCCTTTCAACACATAGAGTTTTTTTATGATGGATGTAGAATCAAATCAAGGTCGGTTGCAGAAATGAGTCATTTCTGCAGCTCCTCAAAAAAGGAATAAATATGCAGCGATTTGAAGTAAGATTTATATATGAATTTTTTTATTATGATGGATACTAAGCTAACACAAATTCTTTTATAGGTCACATGAGAGCCTAAATAGTCAATTGCTAAATTCTCTTAAAAAAGAATTGATAATTTAATTTAAAAATTTACATTTCCCTTATTCAAAAACATGATTTTTTATTTTTATTTTTTTTAATCAAAACATCAATTTATTGAAAATATTTATGATGTTAATGAAAAAAATGCAAGAAAATAAATAAAATTCTAAAAGATTTAAAGTTCTAAAAAAATGCAATTAAGAAAAAAATGCAATCAAGCTTGATTTTATTTTTCCTAATTTATCTACTTGAATTTTTATTTTTATTTTTTTAAGTATATGAATGTTTCCAATGGAGCCATGTATGTAACAAAATGATAGATATACTCATATGCAGGTTTGAAATATATTCTTTGATACGTACCCGTGTATGAGAGACCAACTGTCTTGATTGTGATGATGTTAGAAGATACTGAAGAATGGAATACTAGGATCTAATGACTGTCTTGAACCAAGATTCAATATAATCTTGTTTTTCTTGGATTCCTTCTATCATGCCATGCAAGTCCTCAGACATGTGATTTCCATTCATAGAATCTGGTGATAGGCATGCATGAAACTTTTCAATCTTAGGTTCCAACAACTGTTCTTTATCGATGTGAATCTATTATTCTTGGACCTTATCTAAATATTCTTCTTCTAGTTGTTGTTCTTCAATGGCAACTAGTAAATCATTTTGTAATACCTCAACATTGTAAGTGGATTGAGGTGTTTTATTAATGGGGATTCGAAATGGTTGTGCAGGTAGTGGCGTGGGAATGGATCTTTGGGGTGTTTGTGTATGTGGTAATGGGAAAGGTTGAATTGAGATTAATTGAGGGTGAAACTGATGTTGTGGTGGAGGTGAATGGTATGGATAACATTGATATTTGTATTGATGATAGTGAGGGAAATATTGAGTATATGATGGATTTCCTCTATAAGGCTCTTCCCAACCCTGTTTCCAAGATTGGTTTTGAGATTGGGATTGAGATGGCCAAGGTTGCCAAGGCAAAGGTGTTTGCCAATTATGTTGTGCATAACCCTGAAATTGTGCACAAGGATATTGCATCATATTGGGTTGATGAGGCTGCCATGGTCCTCTTGGAGCTTGATTCACTCCATTATCCTTTTGGTAAACTGCCTTTAACCTTGGTAATGATGGGCAATCTTTAGTAGCATGTGATCCTGCACAAATTTTACAAATTTTAATGTTATCAGGTGGACATTCATGCAAAGCAACATTTTCAACTTTTTGCTTGTTTTGCATTCTTAGCATCTCAATTTGTTCATTTAAATTACCAAGAATGTTTAGCAAGTTGTTAAGTTCAGTTTGACTTACCAATCCCGTTGTCAACTTACTTTCCCTTGCTGTAACTAGATCTTGAGGAGATCTTCCATACTTTTCTTTTCCTCTTGATATGTTCTTGCATAGTTCACAAATATCTTGAAATGACAATTGATAAACATCTCCTTTTCCCACCAGGTTAAGAATATCAATCCATTCATCCTTTATAGCATTTAGTAGGAGAGTTTTTAATATGTCTGATCCTAAATTATGCATTTTAGATATTTTGATATTATAAGTAAATCTCTCCACTAGGTCTTCTAGATTTTCATCCTCTTTTAGATTCATTTTAAAGACTTCATTTCTAAGGTCATGGTGTTCGTAATGATTTCTATATTTTTCCAAAAATACTCTTTTCATATCATCCCATGTCCTTATAGAATTTGTTCCTAAAGTTATGAACCATCTAAGAGCTTTATCCTTCAATGTTGTCGGAAACATATTTAATTTTGAATGTGTAATGAGTAGCCATAAGATCTACAAATGATTTCAAATTCAAAAGGAAAAGTTTCCGGGTCTTCTGATATCATACCTTTGAAGTTAGGAAGTACAGATGGAGGGATGTTCTTCATTTGAACATTGACATCAGTTTCTTGAATGGGAAATCCAAAAGGATCTCCATCCATTTCTTCATCCTCCTTTTTCATCTCTTCTACCTGCAAAAATAAGAATTCATGATGTGGATATGTGGCTCTTACTGCACCACATGATATAGTGGAGGTGGTAGGCGATTGAAGGTTGTTTTGTTTTGTTTTTGTTTTTTTGTTTTTTTTGTTTTTTAAATGATATGCAGCTAGATGATTTATGCATCTACATGCTTTAATCACGCATCTAGAAAAAACTGAAAAATGAGCTCTAGACTGAAAGATAGTTCCTATCCACACTTCCTCGGCAACGGCGCCAAAATGTTGAGGCAAGTTAATTACCTATCATTTAATTGTCAACCCGGGGGTTTCATAAAACTTGCGAAGCATGCGTGCACTATATATGCTAGAAATTAACTTCCAATTTAGATCAATCTAACTACTAAACCAAATTCACCTATTCTAATTCAACAATCAATTCAAAAGAAATTATAGTACATTGTGTGGAATTGAAATCTTTATCTAACACACTTGCAGGAATTGAAATCTTAATCTACCACACTTGCGGGAATTGAAAAAAACACCACTTTTTCAAAAATGAAATTGCATGAAATGAAATCTACTCTAAGGGATCATGTGTGCATTATCAAATTAGGATCCTATAAAATGAATAATCAAAACCACATGATATCAAATGAAAGCAAAAAAAATGATTATTAACCTCTAGATATGAAAGCAAATAAAACAATCACTCTTAACCTCTCACACATGAAAATATATGAAAGAAATCAATATTAATCTATGAAAGCAATAAATCTTAATCTATGAAAAACAACGAATCTCACACATTATAGATGGCCAATCCAAAAGCATGATGGATGGAAAGTTGAGAGGCTCCAAATACAAGCATAACCAAATCAAAGTGAACATCACTCATGAGAATGGTGCCAAATCCAAATTCTATATTCAAAACATGAGCATTTCCCCAAATTTACACATGTCTTTGAAAGGAGGAGGCTCTCCTATTTATACAAAAACATAATAAGCTACCTCATTAATGGAGGTCCATTATTCTCTCCCTAGATCCCTAGAAAATATCATAGAGTTACAACTCAAATAGATAATGATGAGACACATATCCTCTTTGACCTTTATCCAAGTATTCTTCCATATCTTGAAGGGAATTCGAATTTGAGCATTGGAGGCCACATAAGGGTGCCTTGGAAGCTTCCAAATGACCTACACATGTCATAAAACTCAAGCCACTTTTAAGTATTAGCAAGTATATGCCATTTTTCTAAGTTTTAACCATTTAATTCAGTTATAATACTACAAGTCATTAACTTTTGGAAAACACAAATGGAACCCATATAATTATGAAAATGGAAGCTAATGAAAGATTATATGGCTATGGAGTTGTGACATGTGAGTGAAACGGTGGCGATAAAGGTGAAAGTGGATGATATTTTGAAGACATTTGTGAGACTCTACAGCATATCCAACATGCGCACAACACCATAGATACATAACACCACATATCCAACATGCGTACAACACTATCTGTACACAACACTTTATAAATGACATGTACACAACACCATATATACACAACACCGAATGTATACAACATCACAAGTACAACATATACACAATAATAGTACTACACATCCAGAGACTACATTGTCTCTACCAGGAAACATTGCTTCTAGTGTCTATTCACCATCCATCCTTGCCCCACCATGCCGCATATCACGCTGCTTTCATTTTGATGATGTACCCCTCAACATTACCTGCCATAACATAGACATAGTATAATCACATAATATCAATTCATATCCACATGATACTGACCTCATAGATTTTCCATGGCTACTATTCTCACTTGATTCCTCATAAGACCATGAACCTCTTCATTCCATTCACTTGCATAAGCAATCAATCCTCCACAAGCATGATCCCTGACGACCCTGTTAGACAATGACATACATATCTACATACATACATACATGTAAACATTAGCATAAAACAATCATGATCTTCTACAACCCTGTCAGACAACGACATACATACATACATGTATACATATAGAGACATCAACATAATCATGATCACAACATAATTACCAAATATCATAAGGTCAAGGTTAAGAGAACCCCTTTATCCATGCACAACATTGAGAATAATAGTTCCCAACTTAGTCAAGGCATCTGATGCCTCAAATCCATTTACTTTACCTTTCCTGGTTACCTTTCTCATGACTGTCCTATCACTGTCCATTTACATCAATGGACCCAACCAATCCAACTGACTATCATAATCTTGCTCCCATCTACCCTTTATTCTTGTATCGAGCTTCATCCAGGTCTTACACTACCTATTGGGTTTCATTCAGCTCTCCCTGAGCTCCATTAAATTTCCTTTTTCCCAACCAATTCCCAAGGCCCTCAAAACACAAAAGGAAAGAACAAGAAACAAACAAGAAGAAAACCATGAAAAAACAATAACAATATGACACCACAAACAAAGTGGTATGGCCATACACTAGACATAAAAAAATATGAAAATCAAGCAAAAACAAATCACAAAAGATCGAAAGCAAAAAACTAGAAAAAAACACCATGACTCAATTCCCCATGGGTTCCCAATGCTTCCAAGGGAAAGCTCAACCCAAGCCTTCTTCAAGATTTCATGGCAGTCTCTTTTTCCATGCAATCCCCTGCATCATACTACCATAAACACATAATTGTCAATGTATAAATAAATATAACAATATATCAGTTACCTTACCTTGTTGTACCTAACACGCTGACCTATAACTGAACTCGTACATATATCATCTCTCAAGGGACTCCATTCCCTTGACAAATCCAGCCATAACTGAAAACCAATTTTTATACCTGTCAAATACATGTTTAGGAATATAACATATATCCACATAATGTCAAACAAAATCTAGGTTAAGAAGACTTCCTGTATTCATGCAAAACACTCATTCATTTGGAATTGCGGTTTCCAAACATAGCCAAAGGAATTCTCACCCAATTCCTTTCTTTTACCTTGCCCTACTATAGATGAGTCTTATTGTGTACTATCACATCATCCAATTGTTAGTTATATAAACAAATCAACTATTACCTTGCCACACTAATACCAAGCATGTTACCCTACAATTGCTCACACCTGTCATTCACATGTTCCAAATATCAAGATATTATGTCTATTATTTTGAAATCAACATTTATCAAGACTAACATCCATGTCATAATCAACTCACAATCAACAATCATAATACTACAACTAGCACCTACTTACACTCAAGTGCATATCAACTATATCAGCACATAATGTGTTAGTACAACCATCTTAAAACAAAAACATTCCTTCATGCAATCTTACAAACACATATATCATGCAATTAATAAAACATTCAAACAAAATGTAAACATACCATGTTATATAAACCAACTAGACGACATAAGAAAAAATTCAAACACCAAATAGATCACATAATCAAACTCATACCTCAATGTATCTCAGGGGAGGCTATCACATCTGCACAAGTCAATCTAGATTAGTGCGACACAATATCACAATTATATTGACTCATACCTGAGTATCATAACCACAATCATCTGCATAGACCAATCCAGATTAGCACGATACATATAACATCAAGATCTTAAGTACAATGACCATAACCATCATGCATATGACCACAATACATATAAAAACAAGTTACTATCCTTCATGACTAACTGACACATGTACATATGATCACACTAATTAACTAACATATATCATACATGTAACCAAAACAACCATAGACTGACAAACATGTACATAACCATAATGCTTATAACAACCATTAACCAACATACCTACATACTCACCATACAAACTTGTATGACGATCTGTTCTTACCTCGAGGTCTAGTGTTGCAACCTCGCTTTGATGACCTGCATATCTTTCTCTATGTAAGGCAAAAAATTAGCATCATAACAACCAATGACATCATGATGACACAAACTACATACAATGACCTCATAATGCATGTCTGACCTACTATACATGCGTAACTATAACCATGAAAATGCATGCATAACAAAATATAGAAACTGACATGCATAACAAATGCATATACAACCGACTTGCATTCATTACAAACACATCCCAACAACAACATCGTCAACTCCTACATGGAAACAAAACTGTAACAATGACTACCACCATGCATACATAACAAGCACATATACATCCTTCACACATGCATGACAAACACATTCCTCCCATCCAGGCCAAGGCTTGAACCATGCTCTGATACCACTCTATAACACCCTCCTCTCACATTTACCCAATCTAACTAGTACATCGGGGTAAACATGTGACGAAGAGTTACTATGATATGATTCAAACCCCCATGTATAGTTGAGGAAGTGTAATCGACATGACAAGTCCAATCTGAACTTCCTCAGAAGCTATAGAACCTTCAGGAGCCAACCAAACCCTTCAGGCATCCAACCCTTGAGAGAAATTGCTTTTTCACTGACCCAGAGCCTTAGTCAATCCCATGACAAGGCATGCATGCAATTGGGACCCTCCTGTCGCTCCCGCAACAAGACATCCATGCAATTGTGGCCTTTTTCAGGTAGTTTAGTGCCAGTGACCTCGTATTCTGTGCCACCTTTTCAGAGCCAAGACTCAGGCCAATGCCCAGAACTTCTATAAATGATAAATAACATTGAAACAAGGTTACTAATGCAAAAACTTGAAAAATGACTTGATCTGACTCCTACTAGCCATGCCAGACATTTCATCAAACATATCATAAACATGAAATCTATAGGTCATAACAACAAATCTGAACATATGGATCCCATACTTATCTTAGAATCATCAAGGAGGATTGATATCTCCTCCCAATAATTACATTGCCATCTATTATGTCATTCATTCAGTAACATTTCATATACTAACCAAAACATGATGACAGACATACATCATAACTGTCATAAAACATGCTTATAACCAAAGATATATCAATGCAGAAACAACCATTAACTCACATAATTACAAACACATTTACTCATAAAATATCAAAGGAAAAAGAGATCTTATTAACATATGCAAATTCAACCAAGTCAGGGACTTCCATGTACCACCCAACCATAGATTGGGCTGAACCAAATATCTCTTTAATCCAATCAACCCCATGCCATATTCCAAGAATGAATGTGGGATTCATGAAACCAATCAACTAAAACTGAACCAGGGCTTCTAGAGGCTAAACAACCTCAACCCTCAACCAATGATTCCACCTAACGGTCAAACATCACTAACCATCACCATATTGGTCTCTATCCAAGCTGTCCAGGGCTCCAGAGAATTTTTTCCAACCAAGGCTTCCAGGACTAGTAACTCAACCCACAATTATTGTTGGACTTTAGAGTGTTTGTCTAACCATGACTTCTAGGACTAGTAACTCAACCCACCAAGGGATCTAGGGCATTTGTCCAACCAAGGCTTCCATGACTAGGAACTCAACCCAAGTTGTTATATGGCTTCCAGAGTGTTTGTCCAACCAAGGTTTCAGAAACCAATAACTCAACCTAGAACCATAAGGAACATGAGATCCAACTAGAAAAGAAAAGGAAAGAAACTCACAACACCATGGCTATCTAGGAAATGAAAAGACTAGGCAAAATCACAATCAATATAGGCAATCCTCCATGCCAATGAAAAATCATGACCAAGAAGCCATGACCAGGAAACCACATGCATGTGCCATGCATGCAAAAACTAGCAAGGAAATAGTACATGCAATTTGGTACTTGTAAGAGAAACCTGATGTAGCTGCTGATCCCGATGTCCTCATGCGCTTCCCTGCTCTTACTTTTCTTTCTTGATCCAAATCCCAAGTATGTCACAATCCTCCAAGAGTGCTCCAAAAAAAATCTAAGTGTCCAGGAGTATGAGAGAGAGAGAATAGAATGAGAGTACCAAAGAGTGAACTGTCAAAAGTCTGTGAACTGATCCTCATAAGCCTTTTTATCATTGAGACCTCTATTTTCTTCATTTTCCTTCATTTTTCCTTTAATTTCCCTCTCATGCAATTTTGTGACATTTCACCTTCATTTTCTCCTATTTTCCTTTATTTTCATAAATAAAATGTCAATTAATGCCTCATGCCTTTTCAAATGCATTTTCCAATTTCCTTTAGCCATAATAAACCAAATGAACACCCACTATGATGTTTTTCCCAATGTTCAACTTGGAATACATGTCCCATGACCTGGGTCTTATTTATTTTTTTACACGGAAAATCAACCAAGGTTGTTACACCTCAACCTTCCATGTGGGGGCTAGCCTATGGTCACATAATGATGGCGGGCACACTTCCTCACATTATGCATATTTTTTAAGACAAACATACTTATTATGCACAATCTCTATGGAAATTATATATATCTATATATATATATATATATATATATATATTGTTTGTGCTTTACACCAACTTATATCCATCTTAACTCTGGATCTATCAAGCACCCAAAGGGATCAAATCTATGAGGTGCGTATTTTCTGAGTGCAAAACTTGAAGAAAGGTTTGCACCTCAAGAGATTTGATCCCTCTCGAGCTTGATAGATCCGAAGTTAATATGGATATAGGTTGGTTTAAATTTAAATTTAAATTTTATTTAATTTCACTATGTCTAAATGTTTTAATTAATAATTTTATTTTTTATTTTTTATTTTTATTTTTATGTAATTTGACTGAGTCAAAATGTTTAGATAACATAATAACATTACAACATCTCTTCCATATTGAGAAGGAGAGTGTTTCTCCGCCAAAAAAAGTATATATATATATATATATATATATATATATATATATATATAAGAGGTGGTTTCATGTGGTATTGATGAGCCATGGTATGATTAATAATATCCATTGTAAATGGGGGTGAGTATCCATGGTTAAAAATGTTGTTATATTATAAATGCTATTTTGATTTTGAAAGAAGAGATGGTTGTTGGGCATGGGGTATGGTATGGTTAATAATATCCATGGTAAAGTCGGTGAATATACATGGTTAAAAAATTGTAAATATTATTTTGATTTTGAAAAGAGAGATGGTTTTTGGGCATGTGGTATGGTATGGTTAATAATATCCATGTTAAAGTGGGGGTGAATATCAATGGTTAAAGTATTAAGTTTTTATGTGCTTATTAATAAAATTTAAATTTAGTTACAAAAATATTATTTTAATTTATATGGTAAAATGGATCTTAATTTATAGCTACTATTTCTATCTTATATATTTTAATGTGATAGAGGTGTAGATATATCTCAAAAGTAATTATTATATTTTTTTAAATTTTATAAAAAATGTTATAAAATTAAATTCAAATAAAATATTTATAAAATATTTTGATTGTGAAATGAGAGATGGTTTTTAGGCATGTTGTATTGATGAGCCATGGTATTGTAACAAAGGATAGTTACAAGTGAATATCCATGGTTAAACATATTGTTATATTGTAAGTTTATTGTAAGTATTAAAGTTTTTATGTGCTTATTAATTAAATTTAAACATGGTTACAAAATCATTATTATATTTTGTAAAGTAAAATGGATCTTAACTTATTGTTGCTATTTATAAGTTATATATTTTAATTTAATATGTATATTAATTTTATTAATAAAAAAAATTACAATGTAACAAATTGAATTTGTTACGAATCCTTCACATATTATAAATTGGACATATTAATATAAATTCAACATTTTAATCCGACATGTAAAAATCTTGAAAAAAATTCTTACATTACACCTACACGTCACTCTTATACTGAGCTATAGAGAGCTTATAGAGAGCTTCTTGGGCAATGAATATGATTAGAATGTTTGGAAAAATGACACATTGATATACATGTAATTGGCCTTTGTGCTTGCAATGAATATGGCAATTTCCAAGCTAGCACTCCATCAATTATTTGCATAGGCATTATGACTTCTAGGAACATGTGTGAATGTGATGGCATCAAAGTAGCCTTTGTGCTTATCTTGAATGTGAAAATTTCCAATCTAAAAATCTATTTCGCTGGATTATTTACATAGGCATTATGAATTCTAAGAAGGCGTATGAATGTGATGGTATCAAACTGACATGATATAAGTCTAACCCATAGATATTATCCCAAAATGGTGAGTTTCTTGGATAACGTAGAAGTTATTCAAATATGTGATGAAGAGCCATGAATCTATGTGAGCTTGAATATGGTGAATATCAAGGGAAACTATGTTAACAAGTACACCAACCACTGTGTTGTATTCAACCTATTTGTTGGTTATAGGACTAAGGTAGACACCACTAGAATGGAGCAACATTTGTGATGGTGAGCAAATGGCCCAATTGATGACATAGGTGATATTCTACATCCAACAAATAGAGCCACCAATAATGATGATGTGATAAGAGGTATTGAGAACCATTTGAACAAGTATTGGAGAAATAAAAGGCATGAGGTACAAACCAAAACAAAACCTAAAATGAAAATACAAATGCAAATGAAAATAAATCAAAAGTTATGTACAATGATTAGGATGTTTGCATATGTATAAAACTATTCAAGTCAAGCTTGTTGAGGGGATCCTTAAGAGGGATATCTTCATGGTCAAGAAGCTCATATGCCTCCTTATCCAATTTTTTTTTTGATTATGTAGGGATCGTGACATGGAAATTTGAATTTCCCAAGTCCTAACTTCTCTATGTTGCAATGAAAGGCAAGGATGAGGTTTCCCTCACAAAAGGAGTGAGGGTGGACCTACTAATTATAGTGGGCCTTGGCTTTATTTTCCATGTCCTTGATGGGTTGTAAGGCATTGTGGAAGTCCTCATTCAATATTTCCAATTCTACTAACCATTTTCCCATATCGACGGTCTCTAGGAGCAGTCTGATTGCTAAATGAAGAGGGGAAAATTCTCATTTGATTGGAAAAAATGCCTCAATATTGTAAATGAGATGAAAATGTGTGAACCTTATTATAGTCTTGACATATATTTGATATGTCTATAGGACCAAGAATAATGGTAAATTTCCAGTTAGATTTATGTTTATTAATTTTGCACTGAAGCATAGCTTGGATGATTTTGCTAACAAATTTTGACTTTGCCATTCACTTGCAGATATGTTTCATTGGATAATTCGAGCTTAAATCTTAACCATGAAACCACCATATAGAAGTATTGATTCTCAAAATGTTCATTATGGTAAAAAACATCAAAGTGAGTGATGACATGGTTAAACAAGAAGAAAACTACCATTTTGGAAGTGATCTTGAAGGCAAACATCAATTTTTCCCATTTATTGAAGTAGTTAATAATCAAAATAATGTATTTATGATTGTTGCTAGAGTTAGGGAGGAGTCATCCTATGAATTGATCCCCAATTTTAAAAAAGGAACTAATTACAATGATAGGAAGCAGGGGAGCAAGGGGTGATTGGGTTTTAGAAGTGAATATTTGGTAATTCTGACATTGCTTAACTACATGGATTGAATCATGAAATAAGGAGGGATATAAATAACTATGTAGAGGATTTTTTGTCTAGGGGCTATTATAGACAAGTAGTCACCACAAGCACTACAATGAAATTCATTAAGAACTCACTCACTCACCTAATAAGATATGAATCATACGATTCTATATCAAATCCTTGACAATATATAATATCACATACAAAGAGGCAATGAGGAGCTTGGTGATGAGTGTTCCAATGTCATCATAAAGGATGCATGGACATGTTTTGTATGCGAAGATATCCTAGGATGTCATTGTATTATGGGTTATCAAATGATAGAATGTGGAGATGCTTATCGAGGACAACATTATTGAGGGGAGGGTAAACCATGTTAGTAGGTAGGTTAGTGATGAACCTAGAAAAGGCCAAATATTCTTTATTTTGGGGCTGGAAAATTAAATGTTGAACTCCTATAGGATAACTACTAAGTGAGCAAACTTACTATTGATTAGTTGTTGTTCCAAGATCTACTACACATTTTTATAATTTTCCATAACTTTGGTACGATGAAGAAGGATCTAATGATATAGTTCTTGAATGGAATGAAGTACAACCAATGTGAAGTTCTCATCGTAAGAATGACATGCTCACACTTGTCAGCCTCATGTTGTAGTTATGTAGTAATGACAATGAAAGCTCAAGATGAAATAGAAGGGATGCAATACTTATTAAATTAGTTAGATGGGGGGTGGTGAGGAGTTTTTTTGTGAGATCATGCTTAAATGTGTTGGATGAATGTTGGGCCTAGTTATCTTAGACAAAAACATGGATATTGCACAAAAGAAACAAAAACCGTGAGAACAAGTGGTTTATTTAGGCCCATAAATTTGGTGATGGTTGCATGGTGGAGGCAAATTTGATGGTTTGAAATTTCAAGGAAATGATGATAAATCTTCACTTAAAGACAATGAATCTAATGATGTGTCCAAACATGAAAACACACACACAATTAATAGGGTTTAACCAATGTTATATTGTTGGTATCAAACAAAAATGTTGTGTTGTTATACTAAGTATAGTCACCATTGTTTGGATCTAGTTGCTAGATTTTCAAGTTATGCTAGAATGATGTGGAATGTGTCATGAAACATGTAATACATAGTGGACTGTAAGGTATCTCCAATGTTATTGAGTCTAAATGACATGACATGATAAGTGAAAGTTTCACAAGGTATCATGAATGTATAAATTTACCAATTTTGTTGATATGTTTGAATTTGGTTGTACCCTGATAACTCATCCATGGAGGACAAAGTCTCATGGTCACGACACTTGTGAATCACTTGGTCAACAAAGGAAGTGGGGAAGTTGTCTTTGGGGCAAGCCTGGCTGAGGTATTAATGTATATACGTACCCTAATAAATCCCTACTTTTGTTGATGATGATAAAATTGGACACCTACAACATGTAGGAAATCGAGTAAATAAAGTTGACCTTTTGCACTTTGTCAATATTAGCTTGGATAGATGGCTCAACTTTAGTGGGTTTAGTAAGAAATTGTTTTTGTTAAACAAGTGGTGCATCAAGCTAGGTGTCAATGTGGTGTTTGATAACATGAGGATCAATGCAATAAATTTCCATGAATCACCATGCAAAGATGTCACTGAACCCTTGGAATGAATCTTTGCAAGAAAAAACTTCCTCAAGGGTGAAAGAGGTTGCGAGATAAACATTTTTTTTACACTAGGTTTGATGAAAATGTTAGTAATGATAGTATTCGAAATTTTGGCTAGTTTCCCATTTCTAAATATGTCTATCATGAGAATTGCGTGTTTGAACGATTTAACCTATCAATATGGCATGAATTCCTTAACCTCAAAAATCATTCTTATTCGATTTGATGAGAATGCTTCTTGGGAGAAAATATGATCAGCGGTGGAAATCATCGTAAGGAATGTCAAGGGCTATCATAGACTCTTGGATGTCTTCATAAGAATGTAAGATATGTGTGATAGAGGTAGAATGAAATATATGTCTTCACTTACCCTCAAAATGAAGCTTTGCAGGAAAAAGCTTCCTCAATGGTGAGAGTGGTTGCAAGATAAATGTTTTTTGTTTATAATTTTTTTAACTATGATTATATTTGAAATTTTGAATAGATTCCAATTTATAAATGTGTTTGTCACAAGAATTACATGTTTGAATCAATACAACTATCAATATAGAATGAAGTCCTTAGCCTCAACAATTGTATTTGTTCAATTTCATGAGAATGATTCCTAGGATAAAATACGATTTACGAGAGAAATCATCCCAAGGAATATCAGGGGAAGTCATAACCTCTAGGTTTTCTTAATTAGAATGAAAGATACGTGTTGTACAAGTAGACAAAACATAAGACATTTCCACACCATATAAAGGGGTCGACGGATCCAATATCTGACTAGTTCTGACTTCATAGGTGAAGCAAGGATTTTTGGTGTTGGTGGAATTGACAAAGGATGAAATAGTGCATATGGAGAATAGTTCCATATGATAGATTAGGGGTGGATCACCAAGTGCCAATGTGCACATATCCATTGTTTGAATGATGTCTATTTCAGATAGGGATATAAGAAATTACCACCCAAAAATGTATCTCAAGTAACAATTGCATTAAGATACAATTAGCAACACTAATGACATAATGAGTCGAACATTTTTCCATTAAAAATACTTTCTTCCAATATTATTTTTTATGATAAATGATGTGGGGATAACTAACCATTTGAAAATTTGAGAATGCATGTTAATGAGGTTTTTGAACATTCCCTCATATTTTGTGGATTTATTTTTTTGTAATGAGGTTGCCTTCCTCACTTGAGTAAACCATGCGAGACAATATTGTGTACAAATTGGGTTGAATGCTCTTCTTGGCTGAACCTTGCTAGGGAAACCCATGAAAAGACTAGGTGTAATGCCCTCTTTAAATGTATGAGATAATTGTTTGAAAAAACTAGGTCAAATTGTCTAGGTTAGTGAAACGCAAGACCAAATTATATTAGATGTGATCCATGTAAAAATTTGATTAGATGGCATGCAAAGTTCGTGAGCCAAGAAAAAAGATAATGACCAATTGTTATAGTGATTTACTTCGGCCATTTAGAGTTATTCGTTTATTTGTTTATTGTTTTAGACCTTTCTTATATTTTTGTTTTGGTTCCATCACCGTTTAAAGATACATGAGATCAACAATTTGTTAATGGACAAAGGATACACTTTATTGTGGAAAAAAATTATAGTCTTAAGAACAAATTCATGGTTTGTTTTTATATTTTATCCTTTTTGAGAACTCTTTCCCATTGGGGTTGAAGATACATGATATTAATGGTTTGTTAATTCACACACACACACACACACACATAAAAGATTTGGAAAACAACCTTACATTTACTTAATCAAGTTACATCTTGTTGGTTGATGAAAAATTTGATTGTGCTTGACGTACTTGAGAGCTAAGAAATTTTCATTACATAAGCTAAAATGATTTTTGAGGACCTTTTTCAAGTTTTGTTAAATTTCTTTCTTGTAAGTGTAAAGAATCCTCCTATAAGGTTTGTTATTTTGAATTTTGTGATTTTTGTTTTGCATTTATTTATTTTCGGCATGGTACATGAGCCATTATAGAAAATTGTGTATCCAAATTAGTAAATTTTACTTTAAATTTATGCAAATATGGCTTTAGAGCTTCTATATTTTTGGGTTGAGAAGATATAATATATATTTTCCATGTGACAAAGCACCTCACCCTCCATCCCATACATAAGGATAAGATATTACATAAGACTCAATGGTGTACGACAACAAGGCTTGAGGATATAAGCTCAACATGTCACTTGTGAAAATTGAACCTAAGTGGGGAGAACAACAATAATTCCTCCCAACTACTTGAGCTAAACCTAATTGAGTTTTACATATATATATATATATATATATATATATATATATATGAGGAATATACATGTTTCGGTTCTCGAGGTACTTCTCAGACAAGAAAGATCAAAGCCATTACAAGAAATACTCATTATGAGCTCAACTTGTCACATGTATGAATTGAACCTGAGTAGGGAGGATAACAACATTTATCCCAACTGTTGAAACTGAAACAAGAAAAGTCTCAATTTGATTTTTGCCTTCATTAAATTGAGGAAATTCGAAATTCCATAGCAGCAGAAAACTTGGAGGAGTTAACTGAGGTGACATGCCACTTGTCACTTAATTAAGAACACTCAATTCAAGTTAATGAGTTGAGATTCAGTTTAATTGTGTTGATTCCTAAAAGATAGGAGTCTAGCTTAGTTAATTCGAGTTAGGGACATGAAGTTCAGTTGTGTGTAGTGAGTTCCTAAATTTTAGGAGCCTAGGTTGAGTTAATTTCAGTTGTAGAAATTTAATTCAGTGAAATTGAGTTATGATCAGTTAAACTAGTTCTAACTGTTGGAGGAACTAGTGGAACGCGAAGTTGTGGAAGTGGAACTTCAACCACACTTAGTGATCATCTAGATAACTAATCAATCAACCTAAATTAACTCATGCATGCAGAGAATTCGAGTTATCTACTTGATATTAGAGTTCAAGGGCAGTGTACTATCAGTTGTAAACTATTCTAAGTTGTATAGGTGATGCATGAAGTCAGAGGAAGAGCCTAAAGGAGTTGCGCAATCCAATGGAGGAAAAGTCCTATTAAATAGGGGCCTAATTCTTCAAGGAACAAGGCAAGAAATTAGGAGCTTAGGAGGGTTTGAAAATTTGCTAAGTATTGGTCAGGATCAGTCAGTCAAGCAGAGGATAGAAGATACCGATGCAGGTTGGTGCTCAAGCTTGAGCAAACATATTGTATTCATCCATATTCTTTGATTAATGCAATACACGTAGTAAGGGGTTTTGAGTAGTTGCTTTCCCCTAGATAAATCTTTGTGCATGTGTGATGTTTCCTTTTGCATGTCTATGATTCTTGTTTTAGATGGTGAATTAACTTCCGCATATGAGTAGAGTAGCTTCAAGTCTTGTGATTTAGTAAATTTCATGAGTAGTATGTAATCTATATATTTATTTCTACACCAACCACCCTAGCTAAACCCAATTCAAGACTATATTTATATATATAGTGTTCAATTGGGTTTAGATAGAGTATATATATATATATATATATATATATATATATATATATGTGTGTGTGTGTGTGTGTACATGTACATGTACATGTACATATATGTATACATATATACATATCTTCGTGATATATATCTTTATATTTACATATGAGGAATATACATGTTTCGGTTCTCAAGGTACTTCTTAAACAATAAGGCTCACAACTATTACAATAAATACTCATTATGATCTCAACATGTCACATGTACAAATTGAACCTATGTGGGGAGGATAACAACATTTCTCCCAACCACTGTAGCTAAACCTAATTGAACACTATATATATGGGATCTGAAGATGTAATTTTACTTTGATATATATATATATATATATATATATATATATATATATGCAAAATTACATCTTTAGATCCCATGTAACATTTTGGCTGGCGTAACCAAAAAGTATTGTCCCTAAAGGATAATGTATCTGTCGATATATAAAAAATCCAATAGTTTTGTTAATCAAAACTAAATTACATCTTTAGACTATTGTCAATAAAGGACAATATATATGTAAAAAAAAACAAAGAGAAAGATCCAATTAATCATTAGGAAAACTTCATCCTATAATCAAAATGAGTATTCATAAAAGAAAGTCATTTATAATCAACAAATGCACTAAAAAACATACTCAACTAGAGCCTAAAGAGTAAAAGAGTACTGCCAAAATTTGAAAAAAGAACTGTGCTAATTATACCCATAATTCATGAAAATATTTTGTGCATTCATCAATGGATGTTTCCTAATTCTTCTAGATGCCTTGGTCCAATGCCAATTTAACTTTCAAGAGTGCATATGCTACTATATTTCTCTTTGTATACATGGGTCAATGAAATGTGGGTGAAGTGGGAATATCATATTTTAATTTGTTGAAAAAGTGGCCATAGAGTATAGTTCTAAAGAGAATACACATCATTCACCTAGTTTATGTTTTGTAAATAATCTCCATAGATATGTAACCCAAGAAATGTTCCTTTCCTTAACAAGTTGCAAAAGGAGATTGAGAGCCATTAGTTCTCCAAATTTATTTGTGGCTATACTAGACCCATATGTAATGAAATGGAATTCTTTTTTGAGATATGTAAAATTCCCCTAGCTCCTCCTCATGAAGGGGTACCTTGTGTGGCTCTTTGAAAGAATCCCCATGGAATTTCTTGTTGAGAAGAAGTATCAATTCATGAGAATGGTGAAGAAGAAATTGTTGGATGATGAATGACTTATGTGACAACAAGGCTTTGAATCATTGTGTAGTGAGGGGAGGGAGATCGATTTTCAAATATTGCATTATCTTGTCCAAACCAAATAGCCCAAATAATTGAGTGGAGAATGGCCTTATATTTTCTTGGATGTTGTGAATTGAACCAGTTTTGAGGAACAAATTCTATCCTTACTCTTTCCCAAATGAATGGTCGCCCCAACTTGACTTGGATCCCTTTCCAAACCGCTTTTGAGAAAGGGAAATGTAGAAAAAGGTGGAGATTTGTTTCTTCATCTGAATAAAAAAGACTATAATGACCAGGTCTGTGATAGGATTTCTACTATGGTATATCCCATGTTGGGGCTTTATTATGGATTAGAAGCCACATTTGGATTTTGGTAGAAATTTTAGATCCACAGCTTCTTTGTCCACCAAGGGGTCGAGACTGGACCATGTCTCGATGCAATAACAATATATATAATTTTTGGAACACATCCCCTAATGGGATTAGGAGACCAAATTAGGTCATCCACTTGGTTGTAGGAATGAAAATAGTTTGAAGAGCTCTATTGTGGTTATCCCACATAGGGCCCATATTGTCCTCAAGATGGAGGTCTCCGTGGATAAATAATAAAATCAACTTGAAACATAGTCTCATGTGATTATGGAAGAAAAATCCATATCCATTGAGCCTCTATATTACTTGTATAGGAAGGAGGTGGCTTTGTTGACATCCAACCCAAGGATGTTTCGTAATGAGAACTTGGGTTCCATAACTAATTTCCTAGATAAGCTAATGATAAATTAGAGGGAAAGCATGTAAAATGACCTTTTAGATAATGGATACTGCATGAGGGAACTTATTGGAGTCAATAGAGATGTGAGAGATGTATTTGGACTCTATGACCTATGCCCACAAGCCAACCCCTTGTATAAGCCTCCATACACTTTTTGTAATGAGGCCTTTAGAGAACTATATATATATATATATATATATATATATATATATATATGAAAAATATATTCATATTCCATATGACGAATATACACGTTTTGGTCTCAAAGGGACTACATTGACAACAAGGCCCGAAGCCAATACAAGAAATACTCATTATAAACTCGACATGCCACATGTAGGAATTGAAACCAGGTGGGGAGGATAACAACATTTATCCCAATCGCTTGAGCTAAACCCAGTTGACACACACACACACACATGTATAAAGGTTAAATATTATTTATCATTTTCATTATTCTTATAAGCAGATTGATTTTTTCACTTTTGTTTTCTAAATCAAAGATCATGTGTGTAACCTATCTAACCCATTTAGGCATATTTTCATGCTTGTAAATTTTGTTTTTTATTTTGATTACGGAGAATGTAGACCCTAATACATTTCCATATAAATAAATTAAGCCAGTGCCAACATAAGTCATGTTAGAGGCATTCCAAGTATTTCATGAAGAGGATTCTAGAAGAGAAAAACAACGAGAAAGGGAGTGGAAATTATCTCAACAATGATGAAACTCACAATAATAATATAGAATCACTTAAAAATATATATTGGAGTGACCATGATTCATCTAGTAGTAATTATTTTCAAAGCCCAACTAACCATAGGCCTATACTTTATCTACTTTGATATCATTCATCTATGCAATATGTTAGGGCACTGTTCCAAGCATTGCTACATTTTCTCTTCTTAAAGAAGAAAATAGTTTATAAAAAAAAAATATAATTTTTTTATTGATAAGTCTCATATGAGAAACCTAGAGTTGTCCCACTAGGATCCTCGTGGTAATGATCCAAATCTTTACACTATTGTTACCAATAACATATAGACAAGCAATATGGGTGATGTTTTGCCCATTTATATGATGTATATAGATGAAGGTGGAAATCTTATTGTTGCACCATCCTTCATTAAGTGAAATAAAATCATAGTTATCTTTAAGTGGGTTATATGAATACCATGAAACAAAGTCCATTGTAGTGATCAAGTGAGGGTTTTATATGGGATCTGGTTCAAATGCACCTCACTTATTTAGAGATGACGTTTTCTTTTTTCTAAATTGGTAGAAAGAAATTCATTCAAACATATGGCATTCTGTTATGCAACACAAATTTATTTGATTTTAACATAAATACATGGATGCATATCCATATTTATTATGAAAAAATACTTGGTATCTATACAGATGTGTAATTGAAAATTCCATAATCTATGGAAGTGTAGGATCATTTAATATAGTTTTCCACCATTGGAACATTTTTGTTGGGTAAGAATACTTGAAAATCACGTGGATGTTACTAGTAGAGGCCAACATATTCTTCAAGGTGTGAATTTTCATCGAAATTAGGTATTTTATAAAAAACAAGGTTTATGGATCCTCCTTGGGGTCATATCATATACCTTTAACCCCATATATTCCCCCACTTGGTGTCATAACATCATTGATGGTGAGTATAAGTGCGCCTCTTTTTGTTGTAGGTGTTTTTGATGTTTTCTTTACTATGAGCTCAAGTAAAGGGTGGGGAACAAAAATTCAGAAGGGAGATTCGTTTTTTGGGCCATTTTGTTGGTAAAAATGATGTGAAGCACACCACTATCCAACTTGTTTTAACATATGTTGACAATGAAGTTGTGATTACTAGATCAGTTTCCTCTATAGATTGTGGACATTGCATTTCCATCATATCTTGGAGTCTTGTGGCAACATTTAATACAGTCATTATATGTGTCTTATTTCCTACATTTTTTTCAATCACATGTGATCTCGAATAGTGGTATGTAATGAAGATTATGTGAACATTCCAAGTTCAAATGAAGGTTTCATGCTTAGTTTGGAATTGTGAGGCATTATGTAGCTCCTAATAGTGTGAAGAAAAAAAATTCAATACAATGCATTATAGAAGGTTATGAGATTCCTAAGGAGGTTGTCTTTTACACATGGCCATTTTGTCTTGATAGATATTACTACTTTAGGTTTAATCCAATAGATTCAAAATCCTAGTAAATGGAAAGTAAGACCAAAAGTTTAAATTTTTCTATTTGTATAATAGCATGTAGTCTCATGTGTAAGTAATATTTCATGAAATTCCAATTGAATCTAAGATTTATAATCATGCTAATTACTTGTGACAATATATTTATGCTTTCCATTATGCATTTTACTTCATTCATTAGGTCATCAAGCAATTATACAAATAAAATGCACATAAAGACAAGAAACACCATAAATTAGGCCAACAACTAGGGAAAAACCCACAAGGGGACAACCCAACAATCCTTTCCTTATAGAATCTTAGTCAATAGAAAAAATTCAATTCATAGATAAACTGACCAGTTAGACTAATTACCCAAGTTCCAAGTCATCCCTCCATAACAAGCAATAGTCTTCATGAAGTTTGTCACAAAGTTTTCCTCAAGATGCCACAAGGTTCTACTCATAATATTGTTCATAAATCAGAGATAAGCTGCCTCAAGAGCTCACATCACCAAAGAGATAAACTTAGAAGCTCATATCAACACAGGGCTAAGTGCCTCCGAATTTTAGATGAACTGGTTGCCTCAAACTTCTCATTACAGGAGTTTTCCTCAAGTTCATATTATAGAGAGTAGCCTCATATTCATATATCCCTCAGTGATCAAGAAAAAATCTGAATATCATATGAACTACGTCAGAAAGTGATGTATGATCTGCCTTAGAAATGATGAATGCACTGTCTCAGATATCTCGCATTAGCTTCCACATATGAGATCCAAATTGGTGTAAAATGGTGTAGGATAGGTGCCAATATATAGTTGTTTTTCCATGCAAAGGGACACGCCTTTTGGGTTGGATGACTTGACAAATGGAGGGCCGACTTGGTCAACTTGGAGGCACTAAACTATGCTTTAATTTTTTTTTCAATTTTTTTTTTCTTTTAAATGTTCAAATAAATTCTTTTTGAATTTTTTCAACATCATACATTATGAAGACCAGACCTAGTTAAAACTTCAATACCCCCTCTTAACTAGGGACATATTTGTAATGGCTATTAAGATGTTCTCAAGATGAAGACTTCTATAAAAAATGATTATCAAGATTAGGATAAGCATCATCATCAATATCATTATCAACATCAACCACATAGCTATAACCCAATCAATACCCTTGAAATATGGAAAAACAAGCTCACTCTAAAAATAGATATGAGCATGACGTTGGGAGGCTATAGCCTTTAGGACCATTGTCTCTAATCTGGTCAAAGTGACACAAGGATAACCTCCCTAATTAGGTCTCTATACAATGACATAGAGAGAATGATTGTCCTCTGTCAGACTATTTTCTTATACAGGTCAAAGTGACATAGGGACTATAGCCCTAATTAGGTCACTATACAATGACACAGGAAAATGTTTGTCCACAAGACCATTCTTCCTAATATGGTCAAAGTGACACAAATACTACAACTCTAATAAAGTCACTATATAATGACACAATAAGAATGTCAGTCCATCGGACCATTTTTCCTAATAAGGCCTATGTACTTGACACATGTATAACCTCCCTAATTAGGTCAAAGTACATGGCACATGAGGAATACCAGTCCACAATGATATCCAATATTTCAAACCATTCTCCCTAATTCTGGTCATTGTAGTTGACATATGGATAACCTACCTAATTCAGGTCAAAGTACAAGACATAGGGAGAAATCATATCCATGATATAATCATCACTCCCTCTTAATAAAAGAGGCATCTCAAACTTCTATTTAGAAATAGGATTTATCAACATATCAACTATTTTCTCATTAGAAGAAATACATTCAATCTTTATTGCTTGTTAGGAAACCATCTCACAAAAAGATAGAAAAGATAGATCAACACCTTAGAATTCAGCCTCTTCGAGGGGACAACCTCCTTTACATTACACAAATGAACAATTCTTGGATGATACAAATGACTAAACCTCCCTTCTGTGTATAGGAGTCTAAGGGGTCACAATATAATCAAGCCGACATAACAGTAATAACATAAGGGCACAAAAATAACAATAGTGGGTTTCTATGGGGCATACTAATAACAATATGGGGACAATAGGGGCACAATAATAACAATAATGGATACAATGACAATAGTAATGGGGAATCACTAGTATTATAGGGGCCTAACATGCCCCTCTCCTTCCTAAGAGCATTGTCCTCAACGCTTGAGTAGTTCTAGATGCTTCTGTATAAAATTCTCATCCTCCCATGTGGAATCTTTAGTGGATAAGTTCTTCCACTCGATGAGATACTCTGAAATTGATCGATTTCATAGCTGTCAAGTTCTTGTTTCTGTGACTGCTTTTGGTTCCAATATGATTTTTCCTTCCTCGTCAAGTTCTAGCAATATTGTTTAAACTGGGAACTTGTCACCTATAACCTTCTTTAAACATGAAACATGGAAAATTGGGTGCACTCGGGAAGCTGCAGGAAGCTCCAATTTGTATGCCATAGTACCAATCTTTTGTAACACCTTGTACGGACCATAATACTTTGGTGATAATTTATTATCCTTCTTAGCTTGCTTGAGGGACATTTGTTTAGATGGTTGTATCTGTAGGAATACCCAGTCACCTACATCAAAACTTCTTTCGCTGCAATGTTGATCTGCCTATTGTTTCATTCTATTCTGCACCAATATGAGGTTATCCTTTAAGAGTTGGAGAACTTGTTGTTGATGCTCGATGTGATGTTCCACTACTTGAACCTTATAATTTTCTCTTAACTATGATGTGATGGATGGTGGATGATATCCATAAAGTGCCATAAATGGGGTCATTTTTGCTGCAGTATGGAAGGAAATGTTATACCACCATTCAGCCAAAGGCAACCATTTGACCCATTGTGTCTGTTTATCAGATACAAAGCAACGAAGATATCCTTCCAAACATTTGTTTACTATCTCAATTTGCCCATCAGATTGAAGATGATAAGATGAGCTATGAGCTAACTAAGTACCGATACAAGAAAATAATTTTGTCCAAAAATTTCCAGTGAAAATGGGATCTCTGCTGCTTACAATAATATTTGGGTTTCCATGTAACTTTTGAATTGTTTCCATAAATGCAGTAGAAATCATACTAGATTTAAATGGATGTGATAATGCACAAAAGTGTGCATACTTGGTAAGTCTGTCAACTACCACCATGATGACACTCTTTCCTTCGGACTTGGGTAAACCTATGATAAAACCCATTGAAACCTCCTCCCAACGTTGGCTTGGAATGGATAAAGTTTGTAATAGACCTGGGGTCTTAATTGTTTCAACTTTATTTTGTTGGCAAACCAAACATTCCACCACAAACTTTTGAATATCCAATTTAAGGCCATCCAAAAAAAAATCCTTCTTAATCCTGTGGTAAGTGCAGTCAAAAATTAGTTTGAAGGAATTCTTGAGTGCCCTTTGAGTCCTCTTTCTAATCCTGTAAGTCTTATCAATATTGGATTCTTCAAGGAAGAGTTATGCCAAATCTCCCACGGTGACCTGATTATAGACTAGTTCAGTAGAGAAAACTTGTACGACATGCCACGTGTTACTGTTTTGACCTTAGTACCTGAAACTGATATACAGAAAACTACATGCCGTCTTATTTCTAAAACTTCTTACGAAATTATAATCTGATGCTCAAAACAAAAGTTATCACGATTTTCCCCAGGTTACCTGTTTGGAATGTAATTCGGGAGTTTGCAAAAACCCTAACTTCCTCAGATCATATCTCTGAAATATAGCGAGAAAATCTATGAAATTCGGACCCGAAGTTCAGAACGATTTATGCTCAAATGGTTTTTTTTGTAGCTTCCGAAACATCATAGAAATAAATTTATAGTGAAAATTCCATGGTGACCTGTTTGGAGTAGTGAAACCCTAGAATCCGAAGCTTTGATACTAAATGTTAGGAAACCAGCTCACAAAAGGATAGAAAAGATAGATCAACGCCTTAGAATTCAGCCTCTTCGAGGGGGTAACCTCCTTTACATTACACAAATGAACAATTCTTGGATGATACAAATGACTAAACCTCCCTTCTATGTATAAGAGTCTAAGGGGTCACAATATAATCAAGTCGACATAACAGTAATAACACAAGGGCACAAAATAACAATAGTGGGTTTCTATGGGGCATAATAATAACAATATGGGGACAATAGGGGCACAATAATAACAATAAGGGATACAATGGCAATAGTAATGGGGGAATCACTAGTATTATAGGGGCCTAACATTGCTCCCTTCGACACCATGTCTGTCATTATGATGTAACCTGCACTTGATAAAAACTTGCAAGTAATATTTGAAGCTATAATGCTTCTTAGCTCGTGAATCCGACTACAATATACATTGTCTCTAATATACTGCTTCAAGAAATCAAACAAAAGAAACTGATAGTCCATCTTGCAAGAACATGAGGTAATCTTTCTCCGGGGTCAATATAGGTATTTTTGACTGCTCCCTCCGTAGATAATAATTTCTTCACAAATGATCCCTTGGTTGGAGACAAATTATATATAATCATACTTGATCATGAGGTTTCTTCACGCTCTTAAAAAATATTAGGCAACTAAGGCAAATGCCTTGACATGATCCTCTCCCTCTTTCTGGTAGAACTTTCTCAAATCTTGCTACCATGCTACCATTTGCTGCATCCTAGATCTTGAACTTTTTTAGGCACAATCGAGGCACACTTCAAACAAATTTCTCCCTCTAAACTTGAGGCTCATCTAGTAATATCCTTCAAGTAACATGTTTGGAAAGTCTTATTTCTTTACTTCTTTCTTCGATTTCTTCCAACCATTTCCAAAGCCTTATGTACCCGCAATCCACACTAGGATATTTTGAATATTATAGTGGGATGACAACTTCCTCTTGATCTTAGATTTCACACACCTATATTTCAAATCAATCTTCTCATCTCTTCATGATATAAGTTTTTTCTTCTTTTAATGATAACAACTAATCCTAGGGTTTTGTTCACAAACCCTAGAGTTTTTCTTATTCAATCCCTTTTGATTGCTAGGGTTTTCAATGTCCAAAGACCCTAAAATATTTATGAAATCCTTCATGGTAATCAATCAGTAAATGGTCATTCTTCAATTCAATAAGAGCTTGGAAACAACATTTTATCTTAGCCTTTTGGAAAAGACTTCATCATTCTGGACCGAACATCTTATATCAACACCTTATCTGGTTAAGAAAGAGACTTTGAACTGTAGATGAATTCTTTTCACTGTTATTGAGCATCCTTTATCACTGTTATTTTTCTTCAAACGAATGCTAGTGAAAGAGATCCTTCTTACATTTCAAGACTGAGAATTTCAAAATGCCCAATCAACAATGCAACATTTTTGAGAGGCACTTCAAAATTTCTGAGTAACGGTCACATATTATCATGAGGCTAAGCTTTGTAATTTTGTCATATATCAGGACAAATTTCATGTTGCATACTCACATATCAAACTTTACACCTCATATGTGTTCTAAAGAAACATAGTCATGTATTAAATCTTTATATCAAATCTTTAGTAAGTACAAAGCAATTGTAATCTTTGCCCAGATTACTAGAAACACAATCTTGTGTTATGATATTTGGCATCAACATAGCTCGCATAAAGAAAAATTGGCTTCTCCACAGTTCATATCTATATCATGGTTTGCGCAACCTCATACTCATTCATCTAGCCCCTCCTTACTGTGTAATACTTCAACCTTTACCCAAAAATCATATTCCCTTCAAAACAGAGGTTTAAAAACATCAACCTTCCAACAATTCCCCATAGGTATTGCAACCTATCCATAGATCTAGGGAACATCATAAATGCACAAAAGTATCACGACCCAAATCACAGAGATTTATACAAACCTGTTGCCCATAATCTTCACTTATATGCATCTGAAATTTCTCTTGACTAGACCTCTGCCCATAATCTTCACCTATATGCATCCGAAATTTCTCTTGACTAGACCTTTGCTAGACGACCATAACAAAAGAAGATGAACATGCTTTTCTCTCCAACTCTAGCTTGACTATAGAAGGAACTTGGTTATCTTAGATCAATATTAGCATATGGTAATTGCACTTGTCATTTTTGTTACTTCATTCTAATTGTAGAGTGTGTGAAAGTATAGAACCTCATTCTGGTCACTTGTTCTAATTGGAGAGATTAGATAAATTTGATGTTTGTCACAAAAATCACTTCATTCTTATCACAAATATTAGATGACTTGTCATTTTCTTGATCCTTCTCAGTGCTTCACCATAGCTCTGATACCTTGTTGAAATTCCAATTGAATCTAGAATTTCTAATGATGATAATTACTTGTGATAGTATATTTATGTTTTCCATTATGCATTTTACTTCATTCATTAGGTCATAAATAAATTATACAAATAAAATGCATAGAAAGACAAGAAACACAAGAATTAGGCTAGCGGCTAGGGAAAAACCCACAAAGAGAAAACCCAACAATCCTTTCCTTGTAGAATCTTAGTCAAAAAGAGAAATCCAAGTCATAGATAAAATGCCCAATTAGAATAATTACCCAAGTGCTAGGTTAGCCCTCCATAACAAGCAATAGTCTTCATGAAGTATGTCACAAAGTTGTCCTTAAGCTGCCACAAAGTTATGCTCCTAAAACTATTCATAAACTAGAGATAAGATGCCTTAAGAGCTCACATCACCACATAGATAAACTACCTTAGAAGCTCATATAAAAATAGGGATAAGTGCCTCAAAATTTCATATGAATTGGTTGCCTCAGACTTCACATTAAACTAGTTTTCCTTAGGTTCATATTACAAAGAGTAGCCTTAGATTGATATATACCACAGTGCTCAAGAACATATCTGAATATCATATGAACTACATCAAAAATTGAGTATGATCTTCCTCATAAATGATAAACGAACTGTCTAAAATATCTCACATTAGCTTCCACATTTGAGATTTGAATTGGTTCAAAATGGTGCATAATAGGTGCCATTATATAGTTGTTTTTCCATGCGAAGGGACACAACTTTTCGGCAGGATGACTTGGTAAACTTGGTGGCACTAAACTATGCTTTAAAAAAAAATTCAATTTTCTTTTTCTTTTAAATATTCAAATAAATTCTTTTTGACTTTTTACATTATACATTATGAAGAAAAAACACAGTTACAACTTCAACATTCATGAGATTCACACTAATGTGATCTAATCCATCATTGGTAATCCTACTAATGGTTAGGTTCGATTCCTTCAACTCTTAACTAGAGTTACAATATGGATTCTTATAGAGTGTTGTTCATCATGGTCACATGTTTAGCCCATTTTCCATGAATAATGGGGGCTTCTATGACATCCTCACAAATTATGGTGTCCAAAATAGGAAGGTCAACTTCCAAGTGGCATGGCTTTTGCATACAAACTTTGATTGAGGCAATTCTCATGCCATTGGAAAGGTCTCTATGTGTAGAATAGGAAAAATGGTTCTACACTAAAGAAAAAAAAGTTTTACATCTATTTTTTTTTAATGCCTTAAAATGATCTTGAAGGGTTTTAGATCCCAATTTTCCAAATTGGACCTCACTAGTAAAATGGTCCTCTGAGATGATTACTCTACCTTTTCCACTCTAAAAACATCGATATGGAGGAAAAACAATACAATAATCTAATCTGGATAACGTTTCCCCATTTTGGGAGGATTTTGGTCCCCAAAATCTTCTACTAAATGAGGTGAGGAATTTTTTCCCTCACCTTCTCTCGAGTGTACCATTTAACTTTTCTTGGAAGTTGTCCTTTCAATGCTATCTATCAAAGTTAATGTTACCCCTATCTTGTAGTTTTGGTCCTATTATGAAAAAATGTATCGCCAATCATCTATGCCTGAGCATTTGGTGCCAAATCCTCCATAGAAGGTATGAGTTAATGTTCTTCCTAGTTTAGCATGGAAGGATCATAGAGTTTCAAATTCTGGACGTCCACAATTGAATAAATGCACATATATGTGGATTGATTGAGTGTATAGGAATTATCTCCCACCTTTTCTAGTATCTCAAAGGGAACATAACACAGAGCCTTGATTTTCTTACCAACCTCTCCTTGTTCAACTGTAACCATACTCTGTCTCCCACCTTGAATGACTTTTATGTTCTATGTTGATTATGCCTAGCCTTATGTTTTTCCATCAACTTATATAGTGTATCCTATACCTTTATATGGATTTTATTTATATTCTCACCAAATTTATCAACCCTTACGACATCCCTTGTAAGATCCTCCCTAACTCCTTTCTTCCCATATGCAATATCCAAAGATGAAGGTGGAAAATATCCAAAAAAAGTTTGAAATAGGGATTTACCAGTGGAAGCGTGGAATGATCTATTATAAGAGTGTTATATATATACACCATATTTTCATCCTAGGCCTTCATATGCTTCTAATTATAACTTGTCAAAAGTTGCACCAAATTCCTATTGACTACTTTTGTCTTCCTATCTGTCTGTGGATGGAATGTTGTAGACATCTTTAAATTTATTTCCATTTTCTCCCATAATGTAGTCCAAAATGCAGTGAGAAATTTTTTGTTCCTATCTGACATGATGCTCCTTGGTATCCCAAAATGCACCTAGACCTATCCAATAAACAAATTTGTTGCTTCTTACCCATTGATGGTCTCTTTACAGGGTGTCTAAACACATATCTTGTTGAACATGTCAACTACCATGAACAGGTAGTCATGTCCCTTCCTGGTTGTTGGTAAAACGATCTCAAAGTCCATGGAAATACTTTCCCAAGGTCAAGTGGGTATAGGTAATGGATGATATAGAACCTCTTTCCTATTACTAAGCTTGTTGGCACAAAAAAGCATGCATCCTCTTATGAACCTAGCTACCTACTCTTGCATCATGGGCCAATACACATACCTTTGTAAATTGGCCATTGTCTTCCCTACACCAAAGTGGCCTTCAAACTTAAAGGTATGGACTTCTCTAATTAGTTGCAATCACTCACCTCTAAGAACACATAACTTATTTAACTTGTAGAGTAACTCGTCCTAGAGATGGTATTAGCGTTGTCATCATCGTGCACATAACTCTAGCTTCACAATTGTTGAAACACCTCCTTGAAGTCGTCACCCTCTGAATATGCCTCTCCATATGCATCCTGGGCGAATGGATCCATGTGCATCAAAGTTCCCAAAGTTACGATCTTTAATATAGGTGACCTTGAAAGAATGTCAAACAACTTGTTTATGCTTCCCTTCTTATACTTCATCATTAAATGAAACTAGTGTAGAAACCCCATCCATTTTTAATGGTTGGTTTGCTGTAGCTTACTCTTTGCGTATAGGAACTATAGTGGTTGGTGATATGTGTGGATTATTGTGTCATTTCCCATCAGATAGTGTTTCCAATTCTTCACAACTTTCACTAGGGCATAAAGCTCTTTGTCATGGGTAGGGTAGTCAATAATTGCCACATGAAATACCTCAGAATGGTAGCATACATGCCTTCCTCCCTGCATCAAGAATTCTCCCGCTGCATACCCACTCCCATTTGTCTACGCTTCGAAGGGTTGCTGCAAGTTCAATAATGCTAGAACTGGAGCTTAAATTATCTTCTTCTTTAGCTCTTCAAATGCCATCTACTGACCCTTTCCCCACTGGAAACTCTTGCCACTTGCTGTTATGGAATGGAGTGGTGCTACTACCATTGGAAACGAGGCTATGAATTCCCTCAGGTATTGTGTTGCCCCAACAAAACTCATGACCTCAGAAACGTTAGTGGGCATTGACCATTTCATGATGGCCTTCATCTTGACAGGGTCTATCTTCAATCCTCTCCCTATCACATACACTTGATACACTAAATATTGTTGTGTAAACTCCCAATTCTTGAGGTTTGTTAGCAGCTAGTGCTTCTTTAATCCCTCCAACACCAACATCAAATGTGAGATGTGATACTCCCAACTAGCATTATATACCAATATATCATCCAAATAGAAAATAACAAATGAATTTATAAAATGGCGCAATTATCATTCATTAACCTCATCCATAACAACCTTTTGAGATTAAGACAAATGCTTCAGACTATGTTGTGAGCACAGTTCTCACTCAACATGGTCATCTAGTGGCCTATCATAGTGAGAAATTATTAGATGTCATTTGTAAATACCCCACCTATTACAAAAAATGTATTCCATTATAGAAGCTGACTGACAATGGAAATATTATATTCTCAGGAAGGAGATAGTCATCCACATTGATCAAAAACCTTTGCAGCTCATGTAAACACAAGAAAGTACATAACAATTGTCCTAAAAAATGGTCCACGTACTTGTAGCAGCTTCATATCAATATCAAATATAAGATAGGGAGCACCAATCACATCACCGACAACCTCAGTTGACCTCTAGTTTCAACACTAACTACAGAGCTCCACTCGTGTGGACATGAGGTCTTCAGGTGGCCCCAAATCCATGAGATAAATACTACATTTGCTACAACCTACCAAATGCTAGCACATGCATTTACATCAATGAATTTCATCTTTAGGATAGACTATTATGCCATCTATGCCATATTCATGTTCTTTTAAGTGAGCGTGCAAAGATGATTTGGAAATCTCATTACAGTAAGATAATATGAAACTTTGGCATGGAAAAGACAATGGTTGTGCTAGCATTTCACTTAGCAAAAACTTTGACAAGATGTTAGAAAGTATATCAAGTCCTACAATGCATGGGCCATTGCCAAAATAGCCATTAAGAAATAAGGCATTTACATCCATCTTCCTACTCCCAACAAGCCCTAGGAATCCATTCTATGGACTACATGTTTGCTCTTCCTTCAACCAAGAAAGTCAATGATTATGTCTTCATGGTTGTTGATCAATTTTATAAGATGTCCATTCTCATAGTCTACTAGAAGAATATCACAACATAGGCCACTACCAAGCTCCTCTTCAAATGAGTGTGGGTACAATTTGGGATAACACATACCATCATATCAGATTAGGATAGTAGGTTCCTAAGTATGTTTAGTCAAAAACCTGATCACTATTGGACACCAAGCTCACCAAATCCATTGCCTTTTACCCCTAAACTGATGGCCATACTAGAGGTCGTCAATAGGATGATCACACATATCTTGCGCACGTATAACTCCAAGCATCAACACACCTGGGATAAAAGTCTCTCTTATGTTCAACACAACAATGGAGCCCTCCATAGCTTGAGTAACCATATGCCCTTTTAGGGAAGCTTGGGATTTCTGCAACCATTAGGTCCTATTGATGTAGAAATACCTCTTCCATCCACATTGGAAAAATCTTCCCATGCTCACTTTGAGGTTAAAAAGTCCACCAAATTCATTGAACAAATTCAACACATCCATCAACAAGTCCATGATATTTTCTAGAAAGGCAATACTAAGTACAAGAAGTGTCATGATCAACATCAAGTGTCACACAAAATCCATGTGGGAGACAAGGTTTGGTTGCTTTTTTAGAAATAACGTATCACTGGACCTCATCGAAAGCTTCTTCCACTTCACTATGGAACTCAAACCATCACCAAGGCTATGGATTACAATGATTTTGAGCTAAGTATTCCCCCCTTCCTTGGCTTACACCCATTGTTCAATGTGGACCTCCTTTGGCCATAATTTCCACCATTATCAAACACATCATAAATAACAGAGCAATTGACACCAATAGTGCTCAACCCCGACTACATGTAACAACAAATCATTGATAATATCGTGGAAAGGAAGGTTAAGGACACTCATCAATAGAGGATCCAAATTTATAAGGTTGTCAAAGTAGGGAAACTCCTGCACCAAGGCAAGTGGCTGACCCAAGGCCAAATTCAACACAAAATTCCCCATCGATGGGGGCCCTCAATGTAATGGAGACCATTGCTTCCTAAAGGGGCAGGACTCGTGCATGTGAATATCAGTGGCCACCCACCTATTCCATTGGCTCAAAAAAAAATTCTCCATCTTGATATTTTTTCTACATTTTTTTGAACATCCAGGACCATTTTGAGGCCCTAGACGATGTTTGACGTTGCAGGGGTCTAGTCTATAGCCATAACATTTTTCCTAGGCCCGATCAGAATGCCTTTTTTTCAAGCCAAGTCATCCTATCTATTAGCCCAAGGGAATGAGTGAGGGTTAATACAAACATATTCATATGCACGTAGCCACTACATTGATATTTCTCATCACAATGTCACATTTATCATCATCACAAGGAATTGAACCTGGGTGGGGGAGATAATAATTATTTTTCCTAACCACCAAAGATAACCTCGATTGATTGCTCAATTACAATGTGTACTTCTTGGTTAAACCTTCTGATGGGGTACTGAACACACTAAAAAAATATCGTATGCAAAAGTTATGAACCCCTGAAGTTGATGTACCAACTAACCCCATCAGGGCCACAAAATTTTTGGTGTTTCATCTCATAGGGTTAGGTTTTCTTATTTTTAAGGTTTCTTCATTACTGCTATATGTTAAAAAGATCCTTTTGACCTCATTGTAATGTGCTCTGGGGATCCAAGGGATCCAAAAAATGCTAAAAAATCAAAGTTATGAAATACTCCCAAAACCAATTCCAAATCAGAGATCTCGTCATTTTGATTCCAACGACACTTGATTACCCTTAATCTGACATCATATGAGCAAGTTATCACGTTCTGAAGTTTTTTCCAAATAGTAAAAAAGTCAACTTGCAGGGTTGACTATGTAGGGTATTGGTGTTGATGTGGCAGTTCACACACTGATGTGGCAGGGGTGATTGGGAGTATAGACTCATACAATGGGAGCTAATCAGAAGTCGACACGTGGGCCAATCATGTGAGGGCACATGGTATATGGTTATTAGTGTATGATTGGTAGGTGGCCCAATAAGGGTGTGACACGTGGCCCAATCATAGGGTGCCATGTGGAACCCTTGACTAGGCCTAAATTGGTTTGAATGGCCCAATCAAGGTGTGACATGTGGTACACTCATAGGGTGCCATGTGGAACCCTTGAATAGCCCTAAATTGGTTTGAATGACTAATAAGCCTCTGGCAGAATTGAACGCGTGACCTACGAAATACCAAATGAGCGCCTGAACAAGGAGCCCCAAGTCTTTCTTGTTAAACAATGTGTAGCAGTTATATTTATTGTTGAATGGTCTAATGGTTGAGGAGAGGGTCGAGATGATGGGCACGCCCGACTGGCCCAGTCGTTGGTTTTTTTGTATTACATATGACCAAACCCCAAAGCGGAGGGTGTGTTCAATAGGTAGGCCTGTGGTTATATGTTGTTATAACAAGATCATCAATAGAGGAGGGGAGAGTAGGGGTCAGATGAGTGGTGTTACCCCCCACGCCCTTGGCCATATGTCGATTGAATAAGATTGGGAGGGGTACTATGGGCGAGGCCTGTATTAAAAAAAGGAATTCAATATATAATAACAACCAACATAACCTTTGCCAAAACATTTTTAGTTGATAACGAACTGAGCGATAGTTGAGCAGCGATCATGAAAGCTCAGACGACGACCTAGGGTTTTATCACTCTCAGCGACAACGCATTGTTTTGCTCTCAGAACCCCTATTCCTTTAACATTGCACAACCCAGAAGCATAGACCGCAAGCGCACAGTTCCGTTACAATGGCTTCCCCGATGGGGGAGGACACGGAGCCTCCCCCCATGACGACTCAGTCACCAAGGACTCTGAACAATCCTGACATCACCTCTGCACATCAGGCGCAAACAAATCAACCTCACACTGATCCGTTAAATGAATCTCAGAGTATAGCAAAGATACCAATGGATAAGTAGCAAAAGATTGGGGAAAAAGAGGACGAACCCAAATGACTTCCAAAACTTGCAAATTGGTTGCTGCAAAATGGCCTAAGATTGAACTGCCCAGTCAGAGAATCAATAACCAAATCTAATACATGAAAGACCATGCTCTCATTGGGAAATTTATAGGGTTTTGGCCCATGGAGAAAGCCCTTTAGGGTTGGATAGCAGCCAAATGGAAACCAAAAGGACACATCAATCTGAAGCTTGGACCGAAAGGTTTCTTCACGGCCATCTTCAACTGCATAGAAGATCGGAACAGGGTCTTAGATAATGGTCCTTATTTCTTCAATGCAGCAGGACTCTATCTAAGGGATTGGGTTGAGAGATTCAACCCTAACAAAGAAGATCTCAGCTCAGCACCTGTTTGGATCCGGTTATATTCTCTGCCGCTGGAATACTGGGATGAGGAAACTTTAAAAGACATTGGAAATGGGCTGGGAGAATTCATCAAAGTAGCAGAAGAAACAAAACACAGAAGATATACCTCATATGCCTGCATCTGCGTCTACATGCACCTGAACAAAGCACTACCAGACTCAGTAAGTATTTATCATGATGATTTCGAATGGATTCAAACTCTAGATTATGAGCATGTTCCCTTCAGATGCCATAAGTGCCATGCACATGGACATCTATTCCGTGATTGCCTGCTCAATGTCAAGCCCTCACTGTTATGAACATTTTTGTGCCTTACAGAATTGAGCATGAAATGTCCATAATCTAAGGGATCCAAATTCCCTAAACATGTTGTTCCTACCCCTAGAGGAACAAGGCTAACAAACCACAACAATTCACAGAAGTTCTCCACTAGAAACTGCTCAAAAACAAGTCAATTCAGGATCAATTCAGTGGCTCCACTAGCTGTCTGCGCTGAATGTCAAAGCCAACACTGGCTACCTGCGCTGAATGTCAAAGCCAACACTGACTACCTACGCTGAGCGAGAGTTGACATGTGGCAAGTTCATTCCACGAGGTGTCAAAACCCAGGAAGCTTCCAAAATCTTCCTCAATGACACTTGCCTCAAGGAATTCGACTATGATGAGTAAGAGGTTCCAAATCTCCAAGTGGAAGCAAGAACCTCCAAGTGGAATCAAGAACTGACAGAGGGAGAGGACACTAGTCAGATCTCAAGCTGACTCATCCTCTCTCCAAACATCTATATATGGATCTCTCCTCCATGAGATCTAGAGGCTGGAATTTTGTTATTGCAAAGAATTGCTGTTGGTTTGAGATTGGAATCATTGGGTGCTTAATGCTTTGAAGGGGGTGAAGATAGGAATTCCATTTGCTGGGAAGGAGATGCTGGATTGGAGCCCTCTGGGTTGTATCTCTTCCTGAACCTTGTTATTCATCAATAAAGCTATCTTGGTTTCTCCTATATACTGATGTATCTTTGATGTATGATTGCATTAGTATGTTTAGTTTATTTCTAATCCTGAACTAGTTATGAATATGAATCCATGTCTTGTGTAGTGTTCTCTTCTTGTGATCTTGCAGAAACCTCTTGAAGCTGGGCGAGCGAGAAGGCAAGTAGCTGGGAACTCTCAAAGAGAAGGGAAACTGGATTGAGGGACAAACGGAAGACACCGGTTAGTCCATCCATCTCTCTTCATTCTTAATTCATAAAGGAAGAAATACTAGAATAGCTGTCTCTGTTTGTTGCTAAGGCACTGTCACACCTTAGGTGGATAGGATCGTCCTGCATAGGCATTTTTCCCCACAACAAATTGGCGACTCCGCTGGGGAGATCTGTTTAGTCATTTTATTTGTGTTTCTATCATTGTTTGTTTCATAGACTTGACAGCAACAATCAAACTGCATCTGCTATTCTCAGATGCAAAGTAGACAGTTGCTGCTTTGATCCAATCACTAGATTTGTCTATGATCTGAACAATGGACTCGCAAATGATTTGATGATCCTTTGTGATAGATCTTAGTACTCCCTCAAAGCATCCCTTTGATTGCACCTTGCTTGTTAATTTTATTTGGCCTGAAACTGTAGATTAATCAGCAATCTGTAACCCAGAACCCAGTGAGAAACTCTCGTTTCTCCTTCAGCGCGACCCCTGTGAAGAGGTTCTGAATTTTAACGTAGGTCCCGTGAAGGCTACCTGCGCTGAATGTCAAAACCCCTGTGTTGAGGTTGCGCTGAACCAGTTAGGCCTTGTGCAGCTGGGGTTCTCTGCTCTGTTTTGCCCTGTTTTGATCTCTGATTTTTGCAGCTTGTAACCAGCATAGGTACCAGTCTGATAACTCCTTTTCTCTGCTTAAATTCTGCCTCCTTTTGTACAAAAAGACTGTGAGTGTTTTTATGTTTTTGTGGCGTCATTTGCAGTTTTCCTTTGCAGGAGTGAAATAGTCATACTGTAGCCCTTGATTCAGATCTGTTGATTGTGATCTTAGGAGAGAGTGCATTGGCTGTTTGCAGTTGGTTATGCATTCATTTTTGCTTTTGGTTTGATTTTGTCTCTTTTAAGTGTCGAAACAAGTGTTCATTTCGAAAATCGTTAAGTGTTGTAATCTCTTCTACCCTTTCTGATTTCGAAAAAGTAAACTTGTTGGTATTTGTCATTTAAAAGCAAATTCAAAGTTGTGCAAAAAGCTTTCTTTTTAGGCATCAATATTAAGAAAGCGGAAAACAAACACTTGCATTGTGCATTTGCATCTTGATAGTTTGCATGCTTGATTTAGGAAAAGTGCATTTAGAGTGTGCTGATTGCTCTTTGAGAAAAGATGGTGTCTTTCTTTTCCCTTTGTAGCTAGGATTTTCATTGTTGAAAAAGAGATAAAGCTTGCTTATCATCTTTAGACTGCATTTAGGAATTGTATCATACATCTCGTGGTGATCCAAAAAGGCAAACTTCTAAGAAAGATCAACCTAAAATAAATTGAATGAACTTAACAACGCTTTGTAACTTAACGCACAACATAGAGGTCTAGGCTAGAGACGTGTTCCGGCGTCGTAAAACCTGGTGACTGTTGATCTCGCTGATGGTTGGGTGATTCCTCCTGAGGGACGATAGCACCAGTACGGATTGTGCTCCCACGTACCGTCGAGTATATATTGGGAGACCCCTATAGGCATAAAACCTTTATCCTTAGGAAGCCGTGTCGGCCGCCCCACTGATCGCAATGCACTGAACACAGCATTCGGGAAGATTGACCACCCGTACCTTAAAAAGTATTCTGCGGTTTTGCGAAAAGTTTGGCACACCCTCTACCTAGAACTCCAGAGCAGTTCCTTTTGGCCTTTTTCAGACTCTATAATGGAAAAAGTCCATCTGAGCATTTGTCACTTCGGGCTCGTTAAAACATCGAAGGAGACTAGAGTCATCTTTAGCTTTTTCTCGACTCTTTAAAATTGAAAAAGCAGGTTGTGTCTAAGCGTCGTTAAAATTTATTTTAAATGGAATAATCATCACCATTCCCTCGTTGATCTTCGAAGTTAGTCTCTTTTCATCGTAAGTTCTTGTAGAATCGCTAGAAAATCTTTTGGATAGACTAGATATGTCTGAACAACCGTCGACATCTAGGACTGTGTCATCCGACACAGTAGCGGCAGAGCCTCCTGCTGCTACCCCAACGATGTTCGATGGTATACCATCTGTCCCGGCAAGTTATCAACAACAAGCTGAAGTCCCATCAGGGACTGCTTCGACGACATGGTTAGTTCCTATTTCTTCATCCGGATTATCATCTGGTATTTCTTATGTTGAAACTCAACAAATTGATCCAATGTGTCTTCAAAGGCCAATCTACCCTTTAAGTACTGGATTGCCACCATATGGAGGGCAATATGCCCTTTCATTTTTCCCTCCCGGAGAACAACCATATGGGAGTTTACAACAAAGTTCAAGTCAAATTGGAATTACATCCAGCGGTTGGGTACCAATACTGCCTCAGCAACCAAGGATTGTATATTCAATGCAACTAGTCCACCCTGTGTCAAATATTCCCACTATACCTGCTATGGTGACTGCGTCGCAAGTACAAGCGCTACATGTTGTATGTCAACCCCAACAGCCTCAGGTTGCAATACAACAGCCTCTTGTCTCAACGACTCAATCACAACCTCAGGTTAGTATGTAGGAATTTACAGGGTAAGTTCCACAGAAGAATACCAAAAGGACACCGCTCACAACCAGATCTCAAATCAATACACCAGTATTTTTGACGTGGTTAAAACCCTCAGAGTGCAAGGAGGGAAACAGTCCACGGCCTGTCCCAACGTGGGTACAGACAATTTATTAATCAAAGAATGAAAATTTACATAAGCTTCTCTCATGCACGGATTACCCGAACAATGACCCTCCATGCGCTTTAAATAGAACTCATGGACCAATCGGGTGTCAAGCCACGGATCAAGTGTCGGTAATACCGAGGTGAGAGTGAACCGTCGGATCACTACATATCGTGACCGTCGGATTGTAAGTTACAAAATGTACAACGGTAAAGAAACACACTTTACCTAACTCTAACCTAACTCTATACTAGACCAAGTTGAACTTAACTATATCCTATGTGTCGGAATATCCTAACATCCCCCCTTAAGAACAACTTGGGATAGGATTGAAGGATTTACAAATATGACACAATAGGAGAAGGAAGGAGGCACTAGAGCCTATCCCCCCTTAGTGACAACTTCCTGAACTCCAAGCATATATCGAAGTTTAGTGAACTTCGCCTCTGTGAGAGCCTTTGTGAAGATGTCTGCAACCTGATCATCCGTTGGACAATATTGCACTTCAAGAACATGGTCAAGAATGAGCTTTCTGATGAAGTGCATGTGTAGTTCAATGTGTTTGCTGCGCTGATGCTGGACTGGATCTTTGCATAGCTGAATGGCACTTTGATTATCACACCAAAGTGTGGTTGGATGCTGCTGCTCAAAGCCAAACTCTGATAGGATCTGACGAAGCCACAAGGCTTCCTTACTAGCTTCCACGGCACCACGATACTCTGCTTCTGCTGACGAAAGAGAAATGGCAGCCTGTTTCTTACAAGCCCATGTAATAGGTCCTGAACCAAGAGTGAAGACATAACCGGCAGTAGACTTCCGATCATCAAGGTCACCAGCCCAATCAGAATCAGTGAAACCAACTAACAGAGGAGCTGCTTTGGCACTGTAATGAATCCCAAACTGTATTGTACCTCGAACATAACGAAGTATTCTTTTAGCTGCTTTCCAATGACTTTCACGGGGGTTTTGCATAAAACGAGCAACAAGGCCAACAACAAAGGAAAGATCAGGACGAGTATGGGTTAAATACAAGAGTTTTCCGACAAGTTGACGGTATAAGGTAGCATCAACTTCAGGAGAAGTACAAGAGACTGAAAGTTTGACTCCAGACTGAAAGGGAGAAGGGGCTGGCTTACAGTCTTCCATGTGAAAATGACGAAGAATATCACAAGCATACTTGGACTGGGAAAGGAAAATACCCTCTTGGGATTGCAAGACTTGAAGACCGAGAAAATAGTGTAAGTGTCCTAAGTCTGTCATTTCAAATTTCTTTTTAAGGCTGGACTTCACATGGTTTATAAGGTTGGGATCACTACCAGTAAGAATAAGATCATCAACATAAAGAACAAGGATGATGAGAGAGTTGCCCACTTTCTTGGTGTAGACAGTATTGTCAGAATGACACCTAGAAAAGCCAGATTCTAAAAGAAAGCTATCCATTTTGGCATACCAAGCTCGAGGAGCTTGCTTGAGGCCATAAAGGGATTTCTTAAGTCGACAAACGAGGCTGGAGTCTGTTTGTATGAAGCCAATGGGTTGTTCCATATAGATTTCTTCCTGCAAGTCCCCATGCAAGAAGGCAGATTTAACATCCATTTGATGGACTTCCCATTTTAAAGAGGCAGCAAGGGAAAGAACAAGGCGGATAGAGTTCATTTTGGCAACTGGAGAGAAGGTTTCAGTGTAGTCAATGCCTTCAACCTGTGAAAAGCCCTTAGCAACTAGACGAGCTTTATGTTTATTAACTTTCCCATCTGGTCCATACTTGGTTCTGTAAACCCATTTGCATCTAACAAGTTTGCGTCCCTTTGGTAGAGGAACAAGATCCCATGTATCATTTGTCATCAATGAATGATATTCTTCATTCATAGCTGTTTCCCAATGTGGATGGCCTGAAGCTTCTGCAAAAGTGTCAGGATCATGATTCACTGGAGCTTGAGCCAGTAAAGAAGAGGCTCTTTCAAACTGAGAACGTGTACGTCGCTGATCTGTAGGATCACCGGCAAGATCACCTGCTGCATCCCGAGTAGCACGGACCCATCTTGGAAGTTGAGGATCCTGAGAAGGTGGGGAAGGATTATCATCCTCGCTTTCATCATCAGAAGAAGAAATGTTTTCAAAGATAGAAGAGATGGGAAGAGGTGGCACATCCGCCGGACTAGGCTCGCAGGCCGATTTATTTTCATCAAATTTTACATCTCTTCTAATGATAACATTTTTGGACTTAAATGGAATAAGTCTATAGCCTTTTACATCTTCAGAATATCCAACAAAAGTACATTTCTCACTCTTAGGTTCTAAGGCTTTATGCTTTTCATCTGGAATATGGGCCCATGCTTCACTTCCAAACACACGAAAGTGACTTACATCTGGTTTAATGGAACTCCAAGCTTCTTCTGGAGTGATATTCTCTAGAACCTTAGTAGGAGTGCGATTGATTATATAATTTGCACAATTAATTGCTTCGGCCCAAAAACTAAGACTGAGTCCTTTAGATTGCAGCATACAATTAGCCATTTCCTTTAAAGTGCGATTTTTCCTTTCAGCTACACCATTTTGTTGTGGAGTGTATGGAACAGTATGTTGCATTTGAATTCCATTTTCGGTGCAAAAGTGATGAATGCATTTTTAACATATTCTCCACCATTATCAGTTCTTAGCTTAAGAATTTGATGTCCAGATTGTTTTTCAACGAATGCTTTGAAGGCCAAAAAGGTGGTAAATACTTCGCTCTTGAGTTTTAAGAAGTATACCCAAGTGCGTCTAGAGAAATCATCAATGAAAGTTAAGAAGTACTTGCAGCCAGAGAATGAAGCAACAGGAAGAGGACCACATAAATCACTGTGCACAAGCTGTAAAGGGGCTGAGGCGTGCCAAGAGGCACGTTTGTCAAAACTGTCCCGATGATGTTTTCCGAGTACACATCCGGAACAAACACCATCTTTGCAAGATACCATAGGAAGACCTGTCACCATGTTTTCTTTACATAGATGCTGAAGGGAGCGATAGTTTAAGTGACCATACCGCTCATGCCAAAGTTTGCTCACTTCATCATTATGAGCAACAAATACTGAGGGAAGATGGGATGACCCAAAGTTGTGAAACTTATACAACCTTTTGGAATCATCAGCAAGACCAGTAGCTAGAATCTGTTTAGGATCTTTTAGATCCTTGATTACAACATCATGAGGTGAAAATTCAACAATTTTACCTTCACCTGAATGAGTTATCTGATAGACAGATAGAAGGTTGCAGGATAAGTTTGGAACACATAATACATCATTGAACTGACCATTGTCTAGATGAACAGTTCCAGTCCCTACAACATTAAGAGATCTATCATCACCAACATATATATTTTTGGTGTTACAATCATTTAAAGAAGAAAACATGGCTTGGTTTTTGGCCATGTGACAAGAGGCTCCAGAATCAATGAGCCACTCATGAGAATGAGAAGAAGAAGAAGATACATTTAATGCATAACCAGACTGAGATGATTGACGATGACATGCAGAAAATGCCGTTCCGGAAGTTGAAGTTGAAGTAGGCTCCAGATGGATGTTATGTTTCTTCATTGCGGCTTCCAAGGCTTCCATCTTCTTAAAGCATTTAGATTCTAAGTGGCCATCTCGATTACAAAAGTTACAATGTCTTTCAGTCTTCTTCCATTTGTTTTTATTGGGCTTATCATATTGCTGAAATGATCTTTCATCTTGAGGCTGAGTTGGTTTAGGACCATTCCTTTGAGGATAAGACTTCTTAGGATTCTTTGAATTTGGATACTGCTGGGCGGCTAACGCTTTTGTGGAAGAGTTTCCAAGATTAAGAAGACCAAGGTGTAAGAGTTTTTCTTGTTCTCTTATTAAGGAATCACAAAAGAGTCAAAGGAAGGGGGCTTGTAGTCTTTGCCTTGACAAATGAAAGCTTCCCTGGTAGAATGGAAAGTGGAAACAAATACAGAGTAGGCTGGCCCTAACTTAGTGAGGATGGAATAAATAAGGTTACCATCATCTTTCTTAACTTTAACACCTTCCAAGAGATATCTAAGGTTCTTGAATTTTGACAAGAAATCTTCAATGCAAGAAAAATTATTAGGATCCAAAGTAAGCAGCTCATTTTCAAGTTGATGGGATCTAATTTCATTTTTAATCCCAAAAACTTTAGCAAGTTTTTCTAATGCTTCATGAGGAGTTTCAATTTCTGCAATGTGGAATCTAAGATCAGGAGAAACAGACATTCCTATCAAACCACGTGCTTGATCTTGTCGATTTTCCCATTTTTCGGCCTTGTCTTCATCTTTGGGTTTCTTCTCTTGGTCTGTGGCTATTCTGAAGAGACCTTTACTTCTAAGTAAATCTCCCATGTAGGCGACCCATTGGAAGTAGTTAGTGCTGTCAAGAATGACTTGGCATGGACTTTCCATTTTGAAAAACAACTGAAGCTGAAGATGCTGAAAGTGAGTGGTCCAATGGATAGATCTCGAAAAAATAGGCGGTTTTAAAAAAAACGGCTCTGAAAAAGGCTTCCGGATGAAGAAGTTATGGCTTTTTGAAAAAAAATTGTTGACGTTGCCGGCAAAGTGCGCGAATGTGCGGGAATGAAAAAATCCGCCCCCACAAAATGGAGACTTGAACCCAAGACCTCTACTCTCTTAAAAGGTCTTTGAACCAATTGATCTATACAAAAGATTTGAGAGAGAGAGAGAGAGAGAGAGAGAGAGAGAGAGAGAGAGAGAGGGGGGGGGGGGGGGGGCCTCGATTTGCGTGCTTGCCTTGGGAAGACTCTTTTCCCCTACAAAACACAAAACACAAAACCCAACACGAATATCCAAAGAAAAACGAACCTTACGGCTCGAAGTTAGCTTTAGCCAAAAAACTAGAAATTTTAAAAAAAAATCTCAAAGTTAGCTTTTAGCCGAAAAACTAAATATTTTCCTCAATGTTTCTGATTTTCCGAGATCACACTAAGGTGCAGGGAAAAGAGCATACGCATGAGAAAAATCCTTTCTTTCTGTTTCTGATTTGCCCAGATCGCACAGAGTCGCAGGGCAAAGAGCATACGCAGAAATGAAAGGTATAGATCCGGGAAAAAAAAAGGCTAAATAAACCGAAACCGAAATAAGCAGAGAGAAAATGACAGTAAACTGCAAAAAAAACACTGTATACCTCCCGATCTGAAAAATGACGCAGCTAGGGCTACCGGAAACCTTTTCGCGTGAAACGAAAGGGGTTCCTCACTGAAACAGATGCTCCGAATGCAACAGAGCAGTCCTCTCGGCCCGAAAGCAGTCAGAAACAGCAGATCTAGGAAACGACAGCCGCATGCAGTTCTACCGGCTTCAGATTTGGATCACCAACGGACGCGGCCCTCAAATAGCTCTGATACCATGTAGGAATTTACAGGGTAAGTTCCACAGAAGAATACCAAAAGGACACCGCTCACAACCAGATCTCAAATCAATACACCAGTATTTTTGACGTGGTTAAAACCCTCAGAGTGCAAGGAGGGAAACAGTCCACGGCCTGTCCCAACGTGGGTACAGACAATTTATTAATCAAAGAATGAAAATTTACATAAGCTTCTCTCATGCACGGATTACCCGAACAATGACCCTCCATGCGCTTTAAATAGAACTCATGGACCAATCGGGTGTCAAGCCACGGATCAAGTGTCGGTAATACCGAGGTGAGAGTGAACCGTCGGATCACTACATATCGTGACCGTCGGATTGTAAGTTACAAAATGTACAACGGTAAAGAAACACACTTTACCTAACTCTAACCTAACTCTATACTAGACCAAGTTGAACTTAACTATATCCTATGTGTCGGAATATCCTAACATAGTACCTCCTTATCTGGAGCGACTCAGGATCAAACAAGTACTGTGACTCCTCATCTTGGTCAATCATCTAGTATTGGTCAATAGCAAATGGTTCAACAACCAGAGCGGGTTCAAACTCAACAACCCCCATTCCAGCAATCATATCAAGGACCTGAGCAACAAGTCTTTGTAAGTAATGGGCAATCACATTTCCAAAGCGGTTATCAACAACCATATTATAATGGTTATGCCCATCAACCTTGTCAAAGTTGCCAGCATCAAATACATTATGCTGGTATGCAAAGACCCACTGCTCAGGCGATTCCATCTTATCCTGGGTATGCTTCGCCTAACCTGAATCAACAGTTGCCCTTTGTAGCAACTCTAGAATTACCAGATCTAAACCGGCTGATGAATGATCCAATTGCTTATGCCCCTTGGTGGCCAGCGATTCCGCATAAACTTCCGTCAGATATTCCTAAATTTAATGGAAATCCGGGTGAAGATCCGTCGAATCATGTGATGACATTTCATCTGTGGTGTTCATCAAACACCCTGAATGATGATTCGATAAGACTTCGCCTTTTAAGAGGACGTTAACGGGTCCAGCGGCAAAATGGTATATTGAATTGCCTAGAGCTTCGTTCAACAACTTCAGTACCTTAGCCACGACTTTCTTAACCCATTTTCAATTACCGATAAGGTATGAAACGGGAACGGAACTACTAACCAACTTCAAACAGACAACGGCCACTCACATATCTGATCATATACATGAGTGGCGACGTCGTCGTAGGATGGTAAAAACGTACGTTCCCGATCAGCTATTAGCTGAATGGTTTATCAAATCCTTACTTCCTACAATCACGGAAGATGTGGCAAAGGGGGGAGTCGTAACGGAAGAGCAAGTCATCGCTCGTGCGCAATATCTGGACTTGGTCTATACTCAGTCTGGCACGCTCTACGACAAAATACCTGACGCCCCTAGACCGGAATTCTCAATTCCTCCTCCTCCTAAATCAAACAATGACTCTCATGCCATCGATGGCGTGATTGGCACAACAGACACGAAATCGACAAAGGCTACATCTAAAAGGGCCCGTAAGATTTCCAGTCAAAATGCAAATGAGGAACTTCTTGCCTCGGAAGTAAATGCCGCGTCGACCGACAAGGGCAAACAACTGAAGCAACCAGGGGGCAAGAAGAAAAAGAAAGGGAGAAAAAGGAAACCCCCTACGAGGTGTCATATATGCGATGAGGATCATTGGACGAGAGATTGTCCACATATAGCTGAAGTTAAGAAACTCTTTAAGAGTTCAAAACCCTCAGCAGTATTGACTGATCCGTTTCCAAACCCGGGAACCAAACTGGTTGCTAATCAAAATACTTCCCGATCCCAAGTGCTTATGTTGTCTGTCTCAAAGCAGCAAAATGATGCTTTGACAAGGAATAAAGATTACGGGAATCCACAGCTGTCGAATAACAAGGCTAATGAACAACCTAGTAGTTCGACGACAACTTTGACCGAAGTTGTGCCACCCATCATTCCTGAACCAATGATAAAGTCGCCAAAGGGAGTAGTACACAAATCGACATTTAATCCTCGTGCCAAAATAACACAGAATTATAATATAATAGAGGACCTGGCCCAATCGCCGTCCGCTATGTCGACGCTTGAGGTACCGCAAAATTGCCTCTCCCAAGAGCAAGCTTTATTATCAGCAATAGGTGAAATTGACCCAATGGACTCCAATCTTGTGGCCTTTGATCATAAAGGATATGACCCTCAGTTACCAGCTCAACTAGCTTTCCTTATTCAAGTGAAAGCCCTCAACAAAACTGTTCATCGAACAATTATTGATGAGGGGGAATCTACGTGTATTATGTCGATGAGTTGCTGGAAGAATTTAGGCTCACCACCCTTGTCGAGATCGTCAACGACGTTAAAAGCATTTGATGGACGATCATACACTCCATACAGGATTTTAAGTAACTTGCAAGTTGAACTAGGGGGCAAAACAGTAGGAATTGATGTTGAAGTAATTGATGGAAACCTCGATTACAACATCCTACTGGGAAGGCCCTGGATATATGCCATGGCCGCAGTTGTGTCGACCTACTTCAGGAAGATTGCATTTCCCTTTCAAGGAGGAATTACAGTCGTCGACCAACAAACTTTCCTCCCCGACAGTTCACAAGTTACGGGAAGCATTCCAATGATCCATGGAAGCAATCATTCGCTTCAAAATATTGGAGTAGGTCTCCTAAAAGACCCTGCCTTAATGGGTACTTTTTCCCTACCGCCTGCAAGTAATCTGGCGGAAGTGTCCACAGTGGAAACCTACAATATGAAATCTTCTATATCTAATGGATTCGGAAGATTCCTAAACATTTTTTCAGCATGGATCATTGCCCTAATAGAAATACTGTAAATACAGTGGGCTCCGAGGACGGTTCTAATCTCGTGTCAACCTCGTTAAAAAATGAAACAAGGAGCCATGAGGATAGTTCTTTTACTGTGTCAACCTCATTAAAAAATGAAACAATCTCCTTTCCAAATCTCAAAGGTAAACCTTCATTCCAACCACCAAGTTGAATGCAATGAAGCTTGGGGGGCATGCACCTCGATTTGCGTTATTATGCTGGGGGCATGCAAACTTATATCGAGTAGTTTTAGCACACAGTTCATGCTCGTTAAAAAATAAACGCAAGATCCGACCAGTTTTAGCACATAGTTCATGCTCGTTAAAAAATAAACATAAGATCGAGCAAATGTTTCCACCCGCGTTTAAGCTCGTTAAAAAATGAACTATCCCGATAAATAACCACTGTGAATGTAATATCATCAGCCATTAAATCCTTGGTCGTGTTTGCCCGTCACCTCCACTTTTCCATTGGCCGATCGTTCACCTCCATATGTTTGTTTACCCAATTTGAGGAACAGCTGCGAAGAGTGATTTCACTAGCCATCCTTGTGACACTGCCGTGATTGGAAAATTCCAACCTGTACCTGGAATCAGCTGCTAACCTGTTTCATCACTCGTTCCTCAAAAGACGAGTCTTCTTTAAGCTCTTTTCATCTGACTCGTAAAATATGAAAAGATTGCCGAGTCCTTGGCCTTCCAGCTCGTTAAAGGGACAGGAAGTGCTATCCCTCCTCTAGATTTTAATCTTTTTGGACCTGAGGGATTATTGCACAAAAAGATCGAGCGCTTGTTTTATTCGGCTCGTTAAAACTATCGAAAACTCATCCCTTCTGTATTGTTTTATACTTTTTCGGACCTAAGGGATTAGATGACAAAAAAGGACTTTTGGAGTTAACTTTATGTACCTTTTCAGACTCTCTAAAAGTGAAAAGGACCGAGTTATCTTTGTCATTTGACTCGTTAAATGCATTAAATAGCGACAAACTTGTCTTTAGACGAGAACGAGTTTCACTATCGCTAGGCTCGTTAAAACATAGCGATGGGCTTGCCCGAAGGGCAGGTTATAGAACAAGCATATGTTATCCTCCTCAAGCTTGACAAAAATAAAGAGGTACTGGTCAGCAATGACTGGGGAAAAATTGGGAGAAACTCAAGAAAACTTTGATGGTAGCAAGTCGCTCTTGAACATGACACTTTTCCTCCGTACCACAATCGGGATGGGTTGTTTCATTCACCGGTCACATCCATGGTCTCGCCATACCATCCATATTTGGGGTAATGCTACCAATCCATCGCATCAGTGTCGCCATATGTTCAAGAGAAGTCGTTCAGAAAAGTCAACCGTGTCCCATCCACTGCTGTACATTATCCTTCATCCTTTCATGACCGCCACCCTGAATCATATGTCACAGATCGTTTTCACCTCCATCAAAATCATTAGCTCCGTTCCATGTCATTGATGTGGGATTCATTAAGGCCCTCCTTTGACGGATCGCTTCTTGTCGACATCAGCTCATTATCCAAGAAGTTGATCTAGGAACAACCCCTTCAGTACTTTGAAGCTTGCATGCCTCAATGGCAAGTTTCTCACTTCCGGCGACAGGTATACATCAATGACCTTCGACCGAAAGATTTTGCGTGGTGTTCGATGCCAAGTCCTTTATTTACACCACGTGAATTGTACTGCGGTACCTTGAGGGTCATTATCATTATCGGTGATTCCTCTCGCGCTTGTTAACGGTTTACCTCATTGACCGGTAATCAAGCGATGTCTTTCCATGTTCAACTTCAGAACATTTCTCACATGGATCGACTTGTACTTAGAGTGAAGATCGAACGAGTTTGAAGACCCCGGATCTAGTTTCATCCATCCGGGCTGCGATATATATTCAGGAAAAAATAAAGACATTGACATGTACATCATTGTAGCAGATAATCATCCTACCCAAAGGATGATAATTTCATCAAAATTACCAGTCTACCATCAGACGATTGTCTGTTCTATGTACAGGAAAATGAATTTATAAAGCTGAGCATGGGAATGCCCGCCTCAGCTAGCTCATGAAAGCAGTATGAAAAATAATGTATTGTATTGTATCTTATTACAGGTCTCCTCCCAGCATTGGATGAACTTCGGATCCCCCTGATAAAGCATTTCACCCGATAAACGGCCTCATACTTTAGGGGGCAACTGTTATAGACATTTTTGTGCCTTACAGCATTGAGCATGAAATGTCCATAATCTAAGGGATCCAAAGTCCCTAAACATGTTGTTCCTACCCCTAGAGGAACAAGGCTAACAAACCACAACAATTCACAGAAGTTCTCCACCAGAAACTGCTCAAAAACAAGTCAATTCAGGATCAATTCAGTGGCTCCACTAGCTGTCTGCGCTGAATGTCAAAGCCAACACTGGCTACCTGCGCTGAATGTCAAAGCCAACACTGACTACCTGCGCTGAGCGAGAGTTGACATGTGGCAAGTTCATTCCACGAGGTGTCAAAACCCAGGAAGCTTCCAAAATCTTCGTCAATGACACTTGCCTCAATGAATTTGACTATGATGAGTAAGAGGTTCCAAATCTCCAAGTGGAAGCAAGAACCTCCAAGTGGAATAAGAACTGACAGAGGGAGAGGACACTAGTCAGATCTCAAGCTGATTCATCCTCTCTCCAAACATCTATATATGGATCTCTCCTCCATGAGATCTAGAGGCTAGAATTTTGTTATTGCAAAGAATTGTTGTTGGTTTGAGATTGGAATCATTGGGTGCTTAATGCTTTGAAGGGGGTGAAGATAGGAATTCCATTTGCTGGGAAGGAGATGCTGGATTGGAGCCCTCTGGGTTGTATCTCTTCCTGAACCTTGTTATTCATCAATAAAGCTATCTTGGTTTCTCCTATATACTGATGTATCTTTGATGTATGATTGCATCAGTATGTTTAGTTTATTTCTAATCCTGAACTAGTTATGAATATGAATCCATGTCTTGTGTAGTGTTCTCTTCTTGTGATCTTGCAGAAACCTCTTGAAGCTGGGCGAGCGAGAAGGCAAGTAGCTGGGAACTCTCAAAGAGAAGGGAAACTGGATCGAGGGACAAACGGAAGACACCGGTTAGTCCATCCATCTCTCTTCATTCTTAATTCATAAAGGAAGAAATACTAGAATAGCTGTCTCTGTTTGTTGCTAAGGCACTGTCACACCTTAGGTGGATAGGATCGTCCTGCATAGGCATTTTTCCCCACAACACTCACCCAATTTTGCCTCTGAGCATTCAGATCAAGAAGGTTTTACTAAAGTAAACTCTAGGAAAAGAACTCACAAAAAACCTTCCTCTCAGCCTAATCATGCCCCCGCCAGCATCTCTATCCCCTCATCGAGCAACAGCTTCAACATCTTAGCCCATTCCGACCCCTCCGCACCGGAACCTCCCTTCCCATCCTCAACCCTAGATATCCCTATTCCACCCTCTGAGAACCCCCAGCAGAGCTTTTCGCCGTCTCAGCATCGAGAGCTACCCCAATCTTCCCTCCCATCTGGACACGACAAAGCTTTGATTTGCAAACCTAATAGCATGGAGATTGATAACCAGATGCTCATCCCCAATCCGGCTGTGAACATTCCTCCCGATAGTGGTGAACTCAAGCAAATGGAGGAAGAACCGGAAAGCATTGATCTAGGAGATTTGGACATTTTCAGCCTTGAACAGGCATGCAAGCAAAAACAATATGATAAGATTCTAGCAAGGCAGCTAGAAAGTCTAGAAGTCATACTATCTAGAGCACATCAACAAAGATCCCTCGGAATCCAACCTGGAAGTCACTGGGATGGAAAGAACCTATTCAAGGATACTAAGAAAAGAGGGAGAAAGACAGATCTACAGAGAACTATCCTCATTGGGGAAATGTTGGTTGAATCTGGCAGATATTCAAAACTCACCAAGTACTACAGGCCTCTCCCCAACTCTGAACCATGAAGCTCATCTCATGGAATGTAAGAGGGCTGAATGGCCCAGGGAAATACAAAATGATAAAAAATCTGATTCAGAAGGAAAAACCTCACATCTTCTTTATGCAAGAAACCAAGTGCAACAATACTCTGCTCAACTCCACTCTCTCAAAAGCTTGGAACAGCTGCCACACTTCGGCGGTGGATGCCATAGGGGCCTCGGGCGGCATAGCAATCGCTTGGAATGCTCAAGCCATTGAACTTACAGACATTCATGCTAATCACCACTTCATTCAAGCCAAATTCCATGTCATAGGGACCAATGTGCATGGTCATCTCACCAATGTATACTTCCCACAAATTGCTGACAACAAAATCTCCATCTTGGACACGCTAGCCCTGCTCAACGCCAACAGATCCCTTCCACTCTGGATCATGGGAGGTGATTTCAATATGATCACCAAATTAGAAGAAAAAATAGGAGGAAGAATCAGACTGGAAATTGAAAGTGAGCACTTCAAAAAGTTCATACAGAGCAACTGGTTAATCGACTTCCCCAACAACAACGAGATTTTCACCTGGAACAACAAAAGGTCAGGTACTCATCAGATCACCTCTCGACTTGACAGATTCCTGATATCTGATAATGCCATACATCTTGGAGGAGATCTCTCTACCTCCATCCTACCATATGCAGGATCAGACCATTGGCCAATCTCGTTTCAATGGCAAAGGCTGGGGGTCTCCTCCAAACGACCTTTCCGCTTCGAATCTTTCTGGTTGACCCATCCTCAATTCAAAGATCTAGTTCAACAAACTTGGAAAAGCTTGACCCCCTGCAGGATCCAAAATGTTCCAATTTCAACAAAAGCTGCGACTCCTAAAAATGCAAATCAAACAATGGAACAAGGCAACCTTCGGAAACATTTTTCAAGCTCAACAAGCTTTAACCTAGGAGATGGAGAAGCTCCAGCAAACTATCATCAATGAAGGTAGGACTGATGCTAACAATGAACAGGAAAAGCAGATACAGACTCAGATCAAAGAAAGGGAGAGACAGGAGGAAATATTATGGAAACAGAAATCTCGAATAAAATGGCTAAAGGAAGGGGAAAGGAACACAAAATTCTTCCATCGCTCTACAATCCAAAGAAGAATGCAAAACAACATCACCCACATTCTCAATCAACAAGGAGAAAGACTGGAAAACCATGGGGACATAGAAACAGAACTAATCAGGCACTTCAAATCAGTACATCTAGAACCCTCCATCAACAGAAAGCCTGCGATTGACAAGATTCTCTCGCACATCCCTAAGCTGATCACAGAAGAACACAATCATTTGCTTCTCCACCCAGTTACTCTCCTAGAGGTGGACTCTGCTATGAAACAGATGCAGGAAGGAAAAGCCCTGGGCCTAGACGGCTTCACCTCCACCTTTTTCCACCAATTCTGGGAATATATCCAAGAGGAAGTCTGGCAAGTAGTCAAAGAATCAAGAATGCTTCACTGGATGCTCCCCTCCCTGAATGCCACCTTTATCACCCTCATCCCCAAGGAGGAGCGCTCAAACACGCCCGATAAATTCAGGCCGATCGCCCTGTGCAATGTCATCTACAAAATTATCTCCAAAGTTATAGCCTCTCGCCTGAAGCCGCTGCTTCCCATGCTCATCTCGCCAGAACAATCGGGCTACGTGGAAGGAAGGCAAATCATGGATGGGATCATACTCACCCACGAGATCATTCACTCTCTAAAGCATCATAAAAAATCAGGTATGCTCCTTAAAATCGATCTCTCAAAAGCCTTTGATAAGCTAAGTTGGACTTACATGCAGTCTATATTAACAGCTTTTGGATTTTCACCCATATGGGTTAGATGGATCATGAGCTTAATTTCCTCAGCTTTCTTCTCTATCCTGGTTAACGGTATTCCCTCCTCCCCTTTTCAACCTTCCAGAGGCATACGCCAAGGGGATCCCCTCTCCCCTTTTCTCTTTGTTCTCATGGTTGAAGGATTAGGCAGATCCATTAAGCATGCGCTTCATGAAAACCAGCTTAAAGGCATATCCCTGCACAACTCCCCAGCTATAACCCATCAGCAATTTGTGGACGATAATATGCTATTTGGACACCCCTCGGTCCAGGAAGCCAGAAAATACAAAGCCCTCCTTGATGATTTCTCCGCTGCTTCTGGAGCAAGTATTAATACTGCCAAATCTCAGATTTTCTTTTTTCACACCCCTTCAGCAACTCAATCATCCATAATCCGCATTCTGGGCTTTTCGCCTACCGCTCTCCCCTCCAAGTACCTTGGAGCCCCCCTTACTGATTCTGCTCTCAAACATTCTTCTTGGCAAATCCTTCTCGACAAGCTGGAATCCCATCTCACCTCCTGGATTTTCAGAGCCCTAAACATGGCTAGCAGGTTGATCCTGATCAAATCCATTCTGCAATCAATACCTCTTTATTTGTTTTCTATCTCAGCAGCACCCAAATGGGTTCTCAAAAAAATCAAAAACCTCTAAAGAAATTTATTATGGGGGTCTACAGAGAAAAAACGAAAATGGGCTTTAGTCAAGTGGGATACGACCTGCCTCCCAAAAAGCAAGGGGGAATTGGTCTCCGGGACCCTCAATATAGCAACACAGTCATGGGTACTCAAATCAGGTGGAAGTGGCTTTCTTTCCCAAATACACCTTGGGCAATCCTATAGAGAGTAAAGTACGTCGATAATAGATTGCGGGACGAACTAATAAGGCTAATAAGCACGGAGAAGGGTTCCCTAATCTGGGACACGGCTAGATTGCACAGAAACCTAATTCAAAAGCACAGTTTCTGGGAGATAAGAAATGGCAATCATGCGTGCTTCTGGATAGATTCCTGGCAGCAAAGACCCAATCTCCACAGCTTAATCTCCCCGCCCCCATTAGAGGACGAGGAAACACATAGATGGGAGATGGTCAGCCAGTACTGGCTTCCCACCCTAGATCAGGGGTATAGACAATGGCGCAAAGCAGAAGATATTATAAGGAATGGAACAGAGATAATGTACAGGGAGCTGAACACAGAATTAACCAACAGGCGAATCAGATATTCTGAAGAAAAGGACATCCTTCGCTGGGGATACAAACCTCGTGGCACTTTTACCACCCAAGAGGCATACAATCTAATAATCAACGCTCTAGCAAATAAGGACCCTCTCTGGGATAAAGTGTGGCATTCCAAAATTTGGCCTAAAATCTCAACCTTCCTCTGGCTACTTTGCCACAAAAGAATTCTCACATGGGACAACCTTAGAAAAAGAAACATCCATGGCCCATCAAGATGTCCCAATTGTGAGCAGCAGGAGGAAACAATACTGCACCTCTTGCATTCTTGCTCTCTAGCCAGCAAATTGTGGGAGAAAACAATTTTCAGATGTCAAAAAGATGGGAGAGATAGAGAAGACATCACCAATACCATTCGACTCTGGGCCAAAAACCCATATAAAAGTCCCCTGCTCAATGCTCTTTGGAAAATACTGTCAGGACACATCATGTGGACTATCTGGAAGGAAAGGAATAGGCGTATATTCAGGCATCAAACCACTCCCACAAAAATAATCTGGAACACGTTGTGCATTAACCCGCAGGAATCCCTAGCACTACAGTCTTGGAGCAAGGAGGACTTCCCCACCGAGCCACAAGAAAGAAATATATGGATGAATTGGAATCTCAAGCCCATCCAATTTCAGGATCTACCCACCAAGTCTATCTCCGCCCAACAACCCCCCAGCAATTGGTACCCGCCACCCTTTGGAATCACTCAACTCAACTTTGATGGCGCTTCCAAAGGCAATCTAGGTCAGGCTGGGTTCGGAGGAATCTTCAGGGATCATTCAGGCAATCCTCTCTTATTATATCTGGGCAATATAGGATGGGATACCAACAACTCAGCGGAATTAGAGGGATTATGGCAAGGACTAATCCTCGCACATCAACACAGTTTTTTCCCCCTAATCATTGAGGGAGATTCCCAAATTCTCATCAACATGGCCCAAAAAATCATTCAGGGGACCTCTGCAGAAAAACTTTCCTGTAGCTGGCGTCTTGTTGCTCGTCTGGAAAACATTGAACAACTTCTAGCAAGAAATAAAGCCATCACTTTCAAACACATTAAGAGAATTGGCAACAAAGTGGCCGACCACTTAGCCAACCTTGGTGTTTTAGACGATAGACCCATCCACAAAGGGCTGATAGAAATCATAAAAGATGCCTCACACCAACAGGAATTTACCAAGCTGGTGCAAATGGATGCAACATCCCCGGATGCGGGTGGTAGATAGTCATTTATGGCGCACAATCAGATGGGCTAATAGGAGGTCCATCTGTATAGCCATCTGTACTGTCGCTTGTGTGATTACAATGCAGATATTGGCTCTCAGGCTGGCAACATTAACCACCTGGGATTTTCAAGACATTCCCGACAACTCCCAAAATATGGATCAGGAGACTCCACCCAGCTCCATTCAACCCCTCAACTGTTCCTATCCTCCCTCTGTCTCTGAACCGAGCTTCCACACTACTACTGAAGGAGATGTAGATTATTGTGTTGTGTAGACCTGGGTAGTGGTATTCACCACTCCCAATCCCCTCTCTGCCATCAGCGGTCTGAGTTCCCATCTCCTTCCTCTGCTACACCTGTGAATTCAGTGGAACCCTGTCTTCTTCCTCCCGCGGAGCTTCTCTCCATCAGCCCCATGAGATATTGGCACAGATTGAGCAGCAGGCGCGGAGGCTATCGCAGTGGTGCTTCGCGAGCCGGCCATCGTCCCCCCTCAGCCTCTTCTTCCCCTTCAACTTCCCTGTCCCCTACCCTCTCCAATCCCAACCCCCATGGCAGATATCCGAACACGAGAAGCGGGCGAGGAAGAACTAGCTTCAGTGGGGCACATCTCTCTAGAAGCATTCCCCTGCACGCAGTGACCAACGCCTCCTCCCAGCAAGCTCACTTCCAATTCCAAAGCACCCTGAACACACCGAGAATTATGGTCACCATCACTGTGGGCTTCAAGGAATTCTCTGAGTCCAATTCAGAACCTTCGTCCAACAGGGATTTCAGCCAAGTTCCTACTTTTAATTTCGAACCAGGGGAGCCAAGCTCCAAACCTCCGACAACAGATAAGGACCTCCCCTCAAGCAGCAATCCGCGAACTATGGAAAACAAAACCCACCGAAAGGATAAAGGCATTCAACTTGAGGACAACGCAGGTGGCGGACATGCAGAATACATAGGCTCTGAAGTCTACGAGTGGTGTTCGATTGTGGAGGAGGAACCTACCGAGGAAACCAAGCAGCTGGTCGACAGATTACGTGGCAAGCAGTAACCGGGTTCTGTTCAGCTTTGTCATCTGTCTTTTGTTGTTTTGCTTCCTATCTAGTCTTTTTATAGTCTTTTTCCTTCTTGGTTGTAATAGCTTGGAATTTTGTCCCCACTGGTCGACTAAACATGGTGAAGTCTGAATCCAATTTTGATTTACTTAGTATTAACTCCAATTTTTTGTATATGAGAACCTTAGCCCCTGTGCGGGCAGCTGAAACTTATCAATTTTGGGTTGGGACTGGTTTCCCTTTTTGGGGCAGTCTCATTTTCAAGTTTGAAAGAAAAGAATGGTCATCTCATTGACCTAGCACCGCTGAGGCCGAAGCCTCCTTGTACATTTTGCATATATCAATAGATTAATTTTACTTAGGAAAAAAAAAAACCTTTGCCGAAACTGGTGGATGGAACCCACTACCTACAAGATGTAAACCAGCGCCCCCAACCAGTTGGGATGGGAACATTTTGTTGAAACTTTTGTAGGGATGAGAGCAATTAAAGAACAGTTTTGTAGACAACTTGGTAAAGAAGGCATATTTTGTTCTATTTTTAGCCATTTTGAGTGCAACAAGGTCCTAGATAGGGGTTTTTAAGCATTCTCGAAAACATGAGAGTGTTATTTTTGAAAATTGAGGCTTATATTTTGATGTAATGAGAATTTTAGCATCTTAATAAAATGGTCACCATTGGAAGCTGGACCTAGAGACGTAGCCCAATATGGGTGAAATCCATTATCAATTTGCACTTGTCTTATGTCGCATTTTTATCTTCTTTTTACTATAAAACTTATGTAAATTAACTCATGTTTATATACTTTTTCAATTTCTATCCATTGCCTAAAAAGACATAAATTGACCTACAAATTGATCAATAAAACCTTCACTTTTATTTTTGGATCGGTTTGGTATTGAAGAATGGTTTTTGTGAAGGTTTGACATAATTTGCAAGGTTTTTAAATACTTACAAGGTCGAGATCGAGACGAGGAGAAGCACTTGAAGAAACTAATCCTCAAGTTGGCTAAAAACTATCACCTACTACATAAGTCATGGCACATGAAGAAGGACAAGGACAAGAATCAATGTCTGAGGATGAGAGAGATTTCAGAAAAACTTTCTTTGATATGACTTAAATGGTGAAAGTGTTGTATAATGAAAGAACAACCCGGTTGCAAGGAGATAGTTCTAATAAGCCGAAAGGTGATGGTGGTGAGGGGAGCAAGCCTCCACCTCCTCCTCCTCCTCCTACTTCACCTTCTCCTTCACCCCCTTTTTCACCTCCTTCTTCACATATACCAATTTTGCCTACATATCCAAGAGGACATGCTAAGTCTCCTTTGCTTAAGCTTCATGTCAAGTTTGAATTACCAATGTATGATGGAGAAGTAAATTCTGAAAAGTTGGATAATTGGGTTCGTAAAATTAAAGTTTATTGCAGGATCCAAAAGATTGATGATGATGTCACAAAGATCCAACTTACTTCTCTTCGTTTGGGAGGTGCAACTCTTATCTGGTGGGAAGTAAGAACTCAAGAAGATTTGAAGAAAATTTGTAAAATTATCTCTTCTTGGAATAATTTTATAGTTGCATTAAGGAAGAAATTTTATCCATTAGCTTACATGCAAAAATCAATAATGGATTGGAAAATTTTTAGACAAGCTAAAGGTTAGAGTGTCTAAATTTACACTCAAGAATTTAGAAAGAGAGCTTTAATCTTGGGTGTTGATTTGACCTCACAAGATACTCTTCTTAAATACAAAAATACATAGGTGGATTGCATAGTTACCCGAGACATATTATACTTATGTTTAATCCCACCAATCCAGATGAAGTATTTGTTTAGGATACTCATATAGAATCAAGAGGCAAGAATGTTTCTCAAGAGTCTAGCAAGAAACCCTTTAAATTTGGAGTCAAAGGAGAGGGGAAAGCTAAAGAAAAAGGTGAAAAGAGTGTTACAGTCAAGAAAGATGGAGATAAAATTACTTGAAAACATTGTTCAAAAGATGGCCATGATGAAGATAATTGTTGGAAATTACCTCCAGAATTGAGACCAAAGAAGTTTAATAACAAGGGGGATCAAAAGATTGCTACTACAACTCAAAAAGATCTAGGATCTGATTCAGGTAATTGAACTAAAATCACAACCATGGGAATGAAAGGTATAACTTCTAACGCAAGTACTAGTTCTTCTAGCAAGCCTATTGAACCTCAAAATGATAAAGAAAGAAGTGAGCTTTTTCATATCAAGGTTATTACAAGGAATAGAAAGGTTGATACACTATTTGATAGTGGATCTCAAGTCAATCTTATTTCCAAAGCAATTGTCAAGAAACTTAATTTAGAGACTACACCTCATGCAAAACCTTAACCTTTAGGTTGGGTATGTGATGATGCTAAATTGCAAGTGACAAGAAAATTTAAACTCAAATTTTCCATCATTGCTAATTTTATAGATGAGGTTGAGCTTGATGTCGTACAACTTGACATTTGTGGGATTGTCTTAGGGAGTCCATATTTGTATGACTGAAAAACCATATTCTATCGTCATGAGAAAAAATATCATATTTTTAAATATGGAGTTGAGTATATTGTTAGATCACATCGCAACAAGATGAACTTATATCTTGTTAGTGCAAGAAAATTGAAAAGGCTTGTGAATGCTAGTACAAATTTTGTGTTGTTGGTGATAAAAGTTAAAGATACTGTTGAATCTGAAGCTTTATCAAGACGTGATTCTAAACTCAAGCATCAATTGGTTGAAGTTGTTAATACTTATGACAAGATGTTTCAAGAACCTGAAGGGTTGCCTCTAAAAAGAGGAATCCAACATGAGATACAATTGCAGTAGGATTCACCACTTCCGAATATTGGCATGTACAGAATGTCAGTCTTGGAGAATGATTAGATCAAAAGACAAATCCAAGAGTTGCTTGACAAAGGGGTCACCAAACCTAGCACATCTCCTTGTGGGTCTCCTATTGTTTTGGTTCCAAAAAAGGATGGTATATAGCGCATGTGTGTGGATTTCCAAGCTTTGAACAAGATCACAGTAAAGAATAATTATCTGCTTCATTGCATTGATGCTTTGCTAGATTAGTTAAAGTATTTTGTTTATTTTAATAAGTTAGACTTGAGAAGCGGTTATCATCAGGTAAGGATTGTTGAAGGTGATATTTGGAAAACTGATTTTAAGACAAAATAAGGATTGTTTGAATGGTTAGTTATGAGCTTTGTAATGCATTTGCCACAATCATAAGAGTTAGGAATGATGTATTGGAACCATTCCTTGATGATTTTGTCATAGTATACTTAGATGATATTTTAATTTTTAGTAAGACTCGTAAAGAGCATGTCAAGCATTTAAAGCAAGTTCTAGATGTCTTGAAAAAGGAAAAGTTGTATTTGATGATGTTTAAATGTGAATTTGGGAAAACCTCTTTGGTTTACTTAGGTCATATTGTAGGAGGTGGTGAATTGAAAATTAATCCCTCCAAAGTTGAAGTCATTGTGAATTGGCCTAAACCCAATAATGTAACATAAGTTAGGAGCTTTTTTGGAGCAACCCAATATTGGAGAAAATTTATTGCTAACTTCTCATCTATTGCAACACCATTACATGCTTTGACAAGTGTGAAGCAAGTCTTTTAGTGGGGGGGCAAGCAATAGAAAGCCTATGACACTTTGAAAGAAAAATCAGTATAACACCAGTTCTAGCACTTCCAAATCTCAAGCAGCCATTTGAAATTCAAACCGATGCAAGCAAATATGCTATGGGGCAGTGTTGATGCAACATGGTAAGCCAATATGTTATCATTCTGAGACCTTTTCCAATGCAGTAATTAACTATCCAACTTATGATAAAGAGTTGTATGCTTTGGTACAAAGCATGAAGAAATGGAAGAATTATTTGATGGGTAAAGAAACGATTATTCATACTGACCATCAACCTTTACAATATCTTTAAACACAAACCCAACTACAACAAGCTAGAGATTTCAAATGGATGGGATTTCTGCAGCAATTTCATTTGGTCATCAGGTATAAGAAAGGTTTTTACAACAAAGTTACAGATATATTGTCAAGGCCTATTGTAATGCATATATCATTCTTAAACATAACTCAATCATGCATAAAATTTCTATTGAACAATATGCTCAAGATGAATATTTGAAAGATGTTTATGCAACTTTGGGTCAAGGCAATCATGTTGAAGAGTTGGAGTATCATGTTCATAACAAGTTGTTGTATCATCTTGTAAAATTGTGTATACCACAAGGTGAAAAAGTTAATGTCATAAGGGAATCCCATACTTCTCTTATTGTTGGTCACTTTGGTGTAGGCAAAATAGTTTCTCAACTGCAGAGATGTTGTTATTAGCCTCGTATGAATGAAACTGTATCAAGATATGTAAAAGGATGTTCTATGTGTGCTACTAGTTAGCCAAGTAATAGGAAATTGGGTTTGAACACTCCACTTCCTATCCCATCTCATCCTTGGGAAAATGTTTCTATGGATTTTGTAGGGGGGCTACTTATGTCTAGGAAAGGTCATGATTATTTATATGTTGTAGTGGATCGTTTAAGCGAAATGTGTGTGTTACTGCCTTGTAAGAAACAGGTTACAATTGAACAAACTGCACATAGGTTCTTCCAGAATGTATGGGTTCACCTTGGGTTACCCACTTCTATTGTTTCTGATCGAGATTCTTAATTTATTGGGAAGTTTTGGTCAATTTTATGGGAACTCATGGACACAAAGTTGAAGAAGAGAACATCATTTCATCCACAAATTGACAATCAAACAAAGGTAGTGAACAAAACAATAGTGCATCTGCTTCGAGGATATTGAGGTAAGCATCCCAAACTTTGGGATGAGCATTTGCATTACATCCAACATGACTACAATCGTGCCAAACATTCATCTACACATGTATCTCCATTTGAAGCTTGTTTGGGTTATTTTCCAAAGTCTCCTTTGGATTTTATCTTTTGTAAATACATTGCAGTGGATGGACATAGTGATTTGGACAAAGCAAAGAATTTCATTAAACAAATCCAATTAGTGCATAAAAGGGTACACAAATAGCTGGAGAAAAGCCAAGCCAAGTATAAAGCAAGACATGATAAGCATTGGGTTGATCATGATCTCCAAGTGGGAGGTCAAGTTTGGTTGTACATTAGCAAGGAAAGATTGCAAGGTGAAGGTAAAAAACTCAAACCAAAAAGATATGGTCCTTTCAAAATCTTGGAGAATATTGGTAATAATGCTTTCCGATTGGATTTGCCACCTTACATGCAAATTAATTTTGTTGTGAATGTGGAAAACTTGAGATTGTATGAGCCTCCTATGATCGTTGATGAAGAGGAGAATGTTCAGATTCCATCTATAAAATAATTTTCTCCTGAATACTTAAATGAGTTGCAAAAATACACAATTCTTGACGGGAGAATAAGGACTTCACGTAGGGGCAATGTGGACTATCTTCATGTGGGGATCAAAGGTACCAACCCAAGTAAAGCAAGGTGGATAGAGATCGAGAAAGTGAGGGAGTTGTACCCACTTACTTACTGAGTAAAAACAAACTTTTGGTGATCCAAAAGCTTTAAGTGGGGAGGAGTGATTTAGGGGATCCAAAAATTGCTCAAATTCTCTCGAAACTATCGCCAAATCGGAGAGCTCATTGTTCTGATTCCAACGACATTTGAATTGCCTCAATTTGACATAGTATGAGCAAGTTATTACATTCTGAAGTTTTGGCCAAACAATAAAAAATTCAACTTGCAGGGTTGAATGTGCAAGGTATGAATGTTGACGTGGCAGGGCTGATTGGTAGTACGAACTTGTTCGATGACATGTGGACCAATTATGTGAGGGCACGTGGCATACAAATATTGGTGTATAATGGGCAGGTGGCCCAATCAGGGCGTGACACGTGGCCCAATCACATAGCGCCACGTGGCACCCTTGACTAGGCCAAAATTTGTTTGAATGATTGGAAAGCCTCTGATGGAATTGAACGCATCACCTAATACCAAATAGGTGCCTGACCAACAGACCACAAGTGGTTCTTGTTAAACAATGTGGAGCAATTATATTTATGGTTGAATAGTCCGATGGTTGAGGAGAGGGTCAAGCTGGCGGGTGCCCCTGACCAACCCAGTCGTTGCTTTTTTTGTATTACATATGACCGAACCCTAAAGCGGCAGGTGCGTTCAACGGCTGGGCGTGGCATTACCGCCCACACCCCTAGCCATATGTCTGTTGAATAAGACCGGGAGCGGGTGCTACAGGCGTGGCACATATTAAAAAAAATATTTAATATATAATAAAGCCCAACGTAACCTCCGCTGAAACTAGTGGATGGAACCTTTGACCTACGAGATGTAAACCAACGCACCCAATCATGATCATTTTGATGAAACTTTTGCAGGGCCGAGAGAAATTGAAGCATAATTTTGCAGACAAATTGGTAAATAGGGCATATTTTGCTCATTTTTTAGCCTTTTTGAGTGCAACAAGAGCCTGAACAAGGGTTTTGAGCATTCTGGACAACATGAGAGTGTTATTTTTGTAGATTGAGGCTTATATTTTTATGTAATGAGCATTTGGGCATCTTAATAAAGTGGTCACCATTGGAAATTGGACCTGGAGACATAGCCCAAGATGGGTGAACTCCGTTATCAATTTACACTTGTCTTATGCTGCATTTTTATCCTCTTTTTACTGTAAAATTTTTGCAAATTAACTCATGTTTGTACTTTTGCAATTTTAATTTGTTGCTTAAAAGGACATAAACTAACCTACAAATTGATCAATAAAACCTTCACTTTTATTTTTAGATCATCTGGCAAATGGATGTAATTGTCACATCTCTTCTTAGAGATAAGCTACCACCATTCGAGTGAGTTTGTTTCGTTCCACATTATTTATATTTTCAGGACATTTCATTCTTAATAGAGGTCAAGTTTTATTGTATCAATGTGTTTTTGATATAAATCTGCATTTCATTTCATTCCCTTCATAAATACAAATCATGGATCATATAGATACTTATTTGGATGCTTCCATAAAAGAGTCATTTGATAAGGTCATAGATTTTTCTGTGACAAATGATGATGCACAAAATAAGGATAAGTGTTGTTTGAGATATCTAGGTTGCCCATTGCAACTAGTGTTGCTACATTGAGAAGAAGCAACTGTTCTATTGAGACAAATGAGGAAGATTTGAAACTCATCTCATTTTTTGTAGTTGGAGTTAGAGTGATGTGTACTTCAAGGTTATCGACTAATGTAGGACATGTCAATGGTGCTGTTGGAGTTGTAGAACTAATTGCATATTACCATGGAAGTTTTAGTAAGATTTAATACTCTTGCAAGGGGTTCCTAGGGATGAATCAATCTCTTAGAATGTTCTATTACATCTATTTAAAGTGGTAATGAGAAACTTCCATTGAAAATTGTTTAGGGTTAACTATTCATAAGTCACAAGGATTGATGTTGGAGAAAGCTACGATTATTATTAGGAGAAAGAGAGAGAAGGTATGACCTTTACTGCAATATCTCAAGTTTAAAGTTTGAATGGTCTTCAATTTTAGCCCCTATTATATAATCAACATGGAATGATGGGAAAGTTGACTAGTGTGGCTATAATAAGAGTTAAAGAAGATGGATTGAAATTGATCACTATGTAATTTGTTTGTTATTTATTATATTCATACTATTACTTTCTTCTGATTCAGTGTCTTTGTTATGAACATTGTTATTTTGTTACTACTCACTTTATTCTTGATGTAACTTTGAAAGTGATAATCTTGATGGTACTCTATACATTATAGATGATCCTTAGTGAATTTCAAATGAGTATATTTATCTAAAACATACACATACACATAATATGATCATATAAAGTTTAGGAATGGCAGAAATCTATCAAGCACTAAGAGAGATCAAATTCCTTAAGGTGCAAACGTGCAAACCTTGAAAAAATATTTGCATTTTGAGAAACTTAATAAATCCCTCTCAACACTTGATATATCTAGAGTTAAGATGAATCTCTATTGATTATATGAAATTTGGAGTTAAGATAAATCTCTATTAATTATATGAAATTTATCATCATTGAAGACATATAGCTGATTACAATAACTTCAATGACTAAAATAATAATCAATAAACCAATTAAACACAAACATAATCTTGATTAACTATTTAACCAATTTTTCAACCAATAATAATGTTTCTGAATCTTAAGGAAAATATACCCAATGCATTTAACAGAACTGTAAAATTCCTTTTCATGAGTTTGAGGAAAATCAACATCCCCATTTCATTCACTACGTCCAGATGAGGTGATATGTATAGGATCATAAAAGGAGTGAGAAAAAGTACAGTTGGCACCAGAAACTCCTAATACTTAATAATCAACAAATGGGCAGTTGCCACATGTATTTTTGGATTTGGGAGAAGTGCATGAAGGTGGGAGCGTACTTATACTCATGTAAACCTTGTTTTACATATCTACAATTCAGTGGTTAGACTCTTGCTTAAAGTTCGGTAACGTTGCATTTATTCTGAGCCAAGAAGGAGTTTCAAAGGTTTCAGAAGACATCTGAATTAAAAATGGATTTTGCTTCATACTTGGGTCTTTTGTTTTGCATAGTTGCTAAGGGATAGAGAAGAATGAAGGTTACATATACCAGAAGAGCAATCCAAAGAACTTCTAAAGGAATGTTGAGAGAGCGTGTTAAAGCATCTTATACAACTATGTCATTGGGAATCAGTATCATTAGGCCATCTAGGCAGTTCATACAACCATGTCATTGGGATCTGTATCATTAGCATGTAGGCAGTTCTTGTTCATGCTTAACTGCCTCTTCAATTCTCTAAGTATTTCCACTTCAATTGCACTGGGATCTCTGGAGGTCTGCCTAGAATACATAAAGATTTCAAGGCTGCATTGAATAAATATGCAGAATTTTCATGGCAATTTAGCATATATGGATCTCAACCTGTTGCACTTGGACTGTAGCTTAAGGTTCTTTGCCTGCAAGGACAGAAGGCAGATGGCTGAGTCTTGTGATCTAATGGTTAGGTTGGGGAAATTTGTTCTCCACCGTCTTGTGATCCAATCTTAATCAGACTAGGTATATTTGACAACCTTGAAAAAAAAATACAAATGGCTAATCAGAAGACATAGTTGCTGAATTCTTTGTGTTCAGGTAACTGATTATATTTTAGTGGCGGGGTTGGAAGAAAATTACCTTTTCGTAGAAGAATGTTAGCCCGCACCTTGACATTAGTATTAATTGCTATATCTCTCTGGTTATTTGTTCACTGTCAAACCCAGGATTTTCTTTGCCCATTTGTATGTGTTGCAAACGCTCATGTATATCCTACGTGTTTGAATATAATTCTTATTTCCAAAAAAAACTCTTTTTTTACCTCACAGAGGCCTCTCAATCCGTGCTATGCTCGAAATTCCACCTGCTGATTTGAGGTCAGGGATAATTACGCTGTTGCATTTCAAAGAGGGGATTTAGGGTTTGATATAAAAAAGGATATGATATAGAAATTCTATACACATGTAATTCGGCCTATAGCCCAGTGGAGCAGAAACTATGTTCTAGGGCTTTGAATTACGCGGACTCACTGTACATACGCCACTTATTGATAGATGTTTCACATCACAACCAATTGGGCCTATAGCTCAGTGGTAGAGCATTTGACTGCAGATCAAGAGGTCACCGGTTCGAACCCGGTTGGGCCCTTCACATATCCTCGTATTTGGTTGTCAGACAGACGGTTTGTGTCTCTATGCTCCAGCCGTTCTATCATGCCTGAAATTGCTTTTCATGGAAAATGTTTAATTCCCTGTCTGTCTGAACCAGAGTCGACGGTTTGTGTCTTTATGCTCCAGCCGTTCTATCATGCCTGAAATTGCTTTTCATGGAAAATGTTTAATTCCCTGTCTGTCTGAACCAGAGTCGGATTATATCAATTCCAGAGCCGTTCTATCATGCCTGAAATTGCTTTTCATGGAAAATGTTCAATTCCCTGTCTGTCTGAACCAGAGTCGGATTATATCAATTCCAGAGCCGTTCTATCATGCCTGAAATTGCTTTTCATGGAAAATGTTTAATTCCCTGTCTGTCTGAACCAGAGTCGGATTATATCAATTCCAGATCAGCCGTTCTATCATACCTGAAATTGCTTTTCAGGGAAAAAGTTAACTCCCTGTCTGTCTGAACTAGGCTCGGATTGATCTCAATTGCAGATTGGTATATATGAGAATCTTTATGGAAAATGTTTAATTCCCTGTCTGTCTAAACCAGAGTCGACGGTTTGTGTCTCTATGCTCCAGCCGTTCTATCATGCCTGAAATTGCTTTTCATGGAAACTGTTTAATTCCCTGTCTGTCTGAACCAGAGTCGGATTATATCAATTCCAGATCAGCCGTTCTATCATACCTGAAATTGCTTTTCAGGGAAAAAGTTAACCAGGCTCGGATTGATCTCAACTGCAGATTGGTATTGATCTCAACTGCAGATTGGTATATATGAGAATCTTTATCTAATATGTATTAGATATTCTCTAGTTTAATTAGATTGTTTTTTGTTTTGAAAATTATGGAAATTTCTGTAAGATTTTGATAAAATTTAGTAGGGATTTTTGTATATTTAAGTTATAGTGTTGAAACTTTAAGAGTTTGGGTACTTTAGAAGTTTTTGATGGTGCTGAATTGATTTATCAGACTCGGATTATATCAATTCTAGATCAACCGTTTTATCATATCTGAAATTGCTTTTTGGGGAAAAAGTTAGCTCCCTGTCTGTCTAAACCAGGCTCAGATTGACCTCAATTGCAGATTTTGGTATATATGAGAATCTCTATGTATTAGATATTCTCTAGTTTAATTAGATTGTTTTTTACTTTGAAAATCATGGAAATTTCTGTAAAACTTTGATAAAATTTAGTAGGGATTTTTGTATATTTAAATTATAGTTATGAAACTTTAAGGGTTTGGGTACTTCCGAGGTTTTTAATGGTGCTGAATCTATTTCCATTATAAAAAACATTATTCAAAACATTGCTCTAATAAAATTTCTTGAAATTGTTTTGTTCAGATTCTGACCACTCCACTTCCAAAGACCACTCGGCCTCCAAAAAATTCATTCAAGTCATTTTTTTTTTAATAAAATCTTAAAAAAAACCAAAAAAAACAGCATCTCTATGTAAATTGCATAGTTTCAAATGTTGTTGTTTTTAGGCCTTCATAATTCATATATTGGTTACAGATTTTATAGTTGTGGCTTTCCAGAATATTTCAGAATAAATTGATTTATTTATCAATAACATACTGTAATCTTTAAAATAATTTATTTCCTTACTCCATTCTCAATTTGTATTTTATATTTTTATAAAAAATTTAATCCAAAATTTAATAAAAATAAAAATCTTTTCGTAAATTTCAAAAAACATTCATGAAAATTTACAGATAAAACTAAAGGCCCACCAAAAATAATTTCAATTAAGAAATACATATTAAAGCTTTAAAGCTTTCAAAATCCACCAAACTATTAAAAGTGATACAGTTGAGCATTCAGCTTTTCTGTTTTTTTTCAAATAGAGGAGTTTTTAGGTAAGTGATTATTAAAAAAGTTTAATATGTTAAGAGATATTGTATTACAATACTGGGTCGTGGCGTAATTATATTATTGTTTTTAATACTTTTTATATACTATTAAGAAATAGGTAAGATTCCTTAGGCCGGGTTCACTTTTTATCGGGGAAAACACACTTAAATTAGGATACTTGTATTTAATTGATGAAGGTCAATTAAAGATCTTGTTGGTAGTGGAAAACAATATGGAAACTCAGTGGTGGTGGAAGAAAATATGAAAACTCAGTGGTTCAGCCAAGGCTATTTATTCATGTGGTGCCTGGAAAAAAGAAGACCTCAGTTGGTGTGCTCTTTGCAAAAAAGTTTCAGCCAAAGCTGGTTATTCATGTGGTGCTTGGAAAAAAGAAGACCTTAGTTGGTGTGCTCTTTGCAAAAACTTTGAAGAATCAATGGTCCACATGTTCCTTTGTTGTCCTTTCATTTGTACACATGTTCATTTGTTGTCCTTTCATTAGGGGAGTATGGGACACATGTAGATTTATGATTGGTTATGCATCAAATTTGTAGGGGTAAACTCTCCTGGATGCATGGAAACAATGGTGGAAGTTGGAAAAAGAAAACAAAAAGAAAAAATGTCAGAGGTTTACCCCACTCATCTATTGGGGGGCCTGGGTCGCTAGGAACAAAGAAAATATCCAGGATAAGTTCACTACTCTTGACACAGTGGCAACTCAGATCTTTGCCATTTTCTTACTCCTCCCTTCTTCGCCTCGACACATGCCCCCTATATATCATCACACTGGTGGTGAATGTGTGGGAGGGGAAATTTTATATTTGCAAGAAAATCATTTTTACAAGCTACACAACAGGGTTGGGAAGAGGTACAAACAATTACATAGAGTTGCCAAGTCTCAAGATTCTTCTTCTATTTTATGATAGTCATTAACTTCTTCTATTTTATGATAATCATTAACTAGTTTAATGAGACTCAGTGACGTCATGTGAACACACTACTCCCCATTTTTGAAGCAAAATTTACATCTAAAAATTGCTTTTGATCAGATCTATTGTCGTCATATTTATAGGGAGCATAACACCATTAGGCAGGCACTGAGCAAGTTCTGGGATTATGGGAGTGTAACATCATCACATACACATTATCTAAGGCAAGCACTGAGCAGAGTTTGGGATTATGGAAAATCTTTGAATAGACAAGTGAGGAATACATAGAATACTACCACAAACCTTTAATTGAGACTCTGCAGTTGGATCATAAATGGACTAGTATCAAATTTTTTCATTTCCACTTTTTGATATGCCTCTAGGATATTTTGACGATGTACAATGTATTTATTTACAATGACACATATGTATGTATTTTTATGTATGAAAAACTTACAGAGTCTTTATGAGCCTATAAAACCCTAATTGATATGATATTCTTTCTTTCATGGTTATTAGCCAATAATAAAATGTACTTTGTGTAAAAACAAAAATGTAATTTTTCATTATCAATAAAAATTACAATTTTTTTCTATAAGAAAAATTTTATACGGTAACATGTGAAATTTGTTAATAAAACTTAAAAGTGTAGAGTTAGTTATTTTTAAAAAATAATAACCATAATTGGTTAGGGGTATAAGATTCCTATTGAGAAAAGTTTTATTTTTTATTTTTTTATTATAGATTATGTTAAATTCTGATTAAATATAAGTAGTTTTGAGGTGAAAGAAATGAACCATGTATATTTGATATATAATTATGATTTTTTTCTTTTTTAAAGATTTTTTTGTGTGAGATTTATAATTGTGATTAAATTATAAATTTTAATTTCAATTAGTAAAAAGGATTATAAATGGATGATAAAGCATATATGTAAATTTTGGTTGGAGGATGAGGTGTATGCATTTGGATATATTGATATATTGGTATATTTTGTTGGTTGTGAGGGAGCTTTTAGTGTTGGATGATTGTTGTAGAGGGAGTATTAAAATAATAGAGTTGAACATCTAACACTTATATGTTGTTTTATCTATAAATATTGTTGGTAATAAGCATTTCAGATTATTTTTTCTTTTAATCAAACTTTTATTTTATGGTTATAAATTAAAGATAATTACCTTGCATCTCTAAATTCATATTTATCTTTTTACGTTTAATTAGCACAATTATGAAATTGCCATGTAAATTATCAATAACAAATGAGAATTAGAAAATGGGAAATGACATCAAATAACAAATTGTATTCTAAAAGATAGAAAACAAGTTGGATATCAACCACATTAGTAATGTGGTTGTGATAGTCCATGAAAAGTTCATTGCTTGGACCAAAATTTTATATAGACTAATATAAAATAATTAGAAATTTAAATGTTTCTACAAGAATATCTTTAAATATTTCACAATTTGCATATTACAGACTAGTAATATACAGCTTGAGTGGGCCTAATGGTTAAGAGCATGTGTTTCCTCCTAAGAGGTCATAGGTTCAAAACCAGAGGGGGGTAGAGTATGTATGCCTTTGTAGACTTAGCAGTGAAATCCCTGCAGGGAGGTGGATCCTTTGTCCCACTAACAAGGGGGTCTCATACACCAATTTGGTGTTTGGCTTGGCTGTGACCTTAAAAATGGATATTATTATTATTATTAGATTTCACATTTTTTCAATTTTCCATAATAATATTTTCCGTGTTGTTGTCTCTCTTCATAATTTCCAAAACCCTGCAAATATTTATGAAAATATTTATTATTAAGTAATACATCCAATTTCACATTTTTTCAATTTTCCATAATAATATTTAAATATAGGTGGATCCCTTGTCCCACTAACAAGGGGGTCTCATACACCAATTTGGTGTTTGGCTTGGCTGTGACCTTAAAAATGGATCTTATTATTATTATTAGCCAAAATTTCTAAACTTTAACATAAACTTCCATCTTAAACATTTTCCGTGTTGTTGTCTCTCTTCATAATTTCCAAAACCCTGTAAATATTTATGAAAATATTTATTATTAAGTAATACATCCAATTTCACATTTTTTCAATTTTCCATAATAATATTTTCCGTGTTGTTGTCTCTCTTCATAATTTCCAAAACCCTGTAATATTTTCCGTGTTGTTGTCTCTCTTCATAATTTCCAAAACCCTGTAAATATTTATGAAAATATTTATTATTAAGTAATACATCCAATTTCACATTTTTTCAATTTTCCATAATAATATTTAAATATTCCAAAAATCAACGCACCCAAATCTCTTCAAAATGCATTTCCTTTTTCTATTTTCATTTCTCCTCCAAATCTATTTCTCCAGTCCCACTAACAAGGGGGTCTCATACACCAATTTGGTGTCTTGCTTGGCTGTAACCTTAAAAATGGATATTATTATTATTATTAGCCAAAATTTCTAAACTTTAACATAAACTTCCATCTTAAACATTTTCCGTGTTGTTATCTCTCTTCATAATTTCCAAAACTCTATAAATATTTATGAAAATATTTATTATTAAGTAATACATCCAATTTCACATTTTTTCAATTTTCCATAACAATATTTAAATATTCCAAAAATCAACTCACCAAATCTCTTCAAAATGCATTTCCTTTTTCTATTTTCATTTCTCCTCCAAATCTATTTCTCCATATCAAAACATGCTTACCCACTTGGAAACATACTTACCCACTTATAAACAAATTAAATCATATTGTTTATAATTTCCAAAACCTTATTCTTGTTTATAACTTTACCTACTTGTATAAATTAAAAAAATATTCTCCATCAGTCAAACAACCTTATACTTATTTTATAAAGACCTTTACCATTAACTAACATATACAATTTCACTTTCTTTAAACTTTTCCATATTTAAATATTCAAAAAAATCAACCATTGGCATTCCCTTCAAATTAATTATCCTCGTTCTATTTTCATTTCTCCAATGCTTACCCACTTCTTTATAACATTACCAACTTGTTTGCAAGTTAAAAAATATTCTTAATAATTTCCAAAATATATTCCAGTTCTATTTAAATACATCAGCCAGATCAAAATATAATATTTTATTTTAATTAATATTAATTATACATAAATTGGTGATACATTAATTACATATTATTGGATTGGTCATTTCCTAATTATAATGTGTTTATATTGGAAATGTAAACATAATTTAGATTTTGAGTGTTATTTAACCTTTTCATGAATCAAGTTAATGGTCGATAATAATTTTTGACTTTAGTTATGATGTATTTAATACATATTATTGGATTGGTCATTTCCTAACTATAATGTGTTTATATTGGAAATATAAACATAATTTAGATTTTGAGTGTTATTTAACTTTTTCATGAATCAAGGTTAATGGTCAATAATAACTTTTTGATTTTAGTTTTTATTTTAAAAGGGAGGGACTAGTTCCCAAGTAGAAGTTTAATCGGGCCCTCTTTTTTAGTTACATTATACATATCAGAACAAGCTGATAAGAATCACATCGCAGCCATCAAATCAACCAGAATATTCCATCATCCGCCGAATATGCGCCAGCATTATACATATCAGAACAAGCTGATAAGAATCACATCGGAGCCATCAAATCAACCAGAATATTCCATCATCCGCCGAATATGCGCTAGCATCCGCAGCGCTGCAGGAATCGATCGTGGCCGGGGTGCGTGAAATCCACTGCCCCGACCACTAGGTCATGCACTCATGTGCACTCATTTGACTTTAGTTATGATGTATTTAATTATTCTATTTTCATTTTCTTATTTCTTTAGGTTAGTTATCCTCAAATTAGTGGATGTATTTAATTGTTCTATTTTCATTTTCTTATTTCTTTAGGTTAGTCATTCTCAAATTAATTTGTCACTACATTAACATTTTTATATATTTAGATTAACATTTTTTAAAGGTGTTATCATGTGTTTACAGCAATCTAATTGTACTAGTTTAACGTGATGATCGGTTAAAGATAACAATATTTGGAATATTTTTTTTATATAGAATTTTTTAAGTGAGAGAATTGTTATTTATTATTGATATTTTTTATATTTAAATTTTAAAATAATTAAAAAAATATTTTTACGTTATAAAATATAATTTTAATGGTAATTTAGTAATGATAGAGATTTCATATCAAAAGCATATTCACTGGAGTAAATGTATTTACTTTATTTTAATGAATGTTAACATTTTGTTGGTAAAATATTGGAAACCATGGTTGATGATTTATGTGATTAGCTTTTTATTAACCATATTTGTTTGTTTTTTTTTTCATTTTTCTTTTTTAAAGATTTTTATTATAAAATATCTATATAAATGTCTAATTAAATATTTATAGTAATTTAACATTTTTCTATATTTCTATTAAGTTATAGTGTTTTTTATAACTCATTCAATATTTGATTACTTGATCTGGTTAGAGAAATTATTTCAATTAATACTTTGTACAATAACCTTTCTAATGCAATGCACTTTGTGAATTCCATCATTTACCATTGACAATCCATCAATACTTGCATGTCCTTATGTCCTTGTCACATCACTTAACTTTACCCTTTACCCTTAAATATTTATTATGGTGCAACTATATGACACCAATCTTACTTTCTTTCTCAATGGCTTTCCTTAATTTGCGTATTTTTGTTGTTGTTGTAAACATGGTCTCTTTTGACAATTTTTGTGTTCTCACACACACATATAGATATATAAGCTTTTAGTATAGTGATACATTATATATACGGGCTTATAATTTTGGCATTCATACATGTAGATGTAAAGAAATACAAAACATATAGGAAATGCCTTAACACAATGACATATGACATACCTCAACATATTTCTTTTTGGCATTCATACATGTAGATGTAAAGAAATACAAAACATACAGGAAATGCCTTAACACAATGACATATGACATACCTTAACATAATTTTTTTGTCGTTAATAATTTTCCTGATATCATTGAATGTTTGGAAGCCCTTCTAGATCATCCGCAAAGAGAAAAGTTAACTTTGTTATTATAGTTGTTACATTTTGAGAAGTGAAAAGTAAGTTGAAATATTAATATGCAATATTTGTGGTTATGATTCTTCGAGAAGATGTGAGACAACATGTAAGAATTCAAATTATACTTTTTAATTATTAGAATTCTTAATTTGATAATTTCATTTTTCTTAGTTAATAATTATAATTATTATTTATATTATAATTTTTGAGCCAACATAACATAACATTACATGACTTCACACCAACTCCCCTATACTAGGTTGTAGAGCGCCTATCAACACAATAATATATATAAATATCATATATATACTATGTTTGTTAGATAGCTATAGTTAAATTATAGTTAATATAGTTTTTTATTAGTTAAAGTTAATATTATAATATAATTTTATATAAAATATTAATAATGTTATATATATATATATATATGGCAAGAGAGAGAGAGAGAGAGAGGGGCCTCCCTCTCACTGCAAGGACTAAAGTGACGTTGTTGGTATAAGGTGAACCCACATATATACTCACTTAAGAGATTATGAGGCTAGAAGTCAATACAACAATATTTATCAAGGCATTATAGCTCATCATGTCCGCTCAACCACCCTAGATAACTTTAATTGGAAAATTATATATATATATATATATATATATATATATATATATATATAGATATGAGACCCGTAAATTAGTTCATAAAAAAGGATGATATTGCATTTTGCATATACACTTCAAGACTGTATTCCTGAAATATCCCAAAACATCACTTAAATTTTAGCTTTTGATCTGAAATTAAAAATTGAAGGTTTCTTGAAAAAGTTTGCAAGCTAATTTATGCTTTGTGGGCAATGGATCGAAATTACAAAAGCACATAAAATTAGTGATTTTTAGTTAAGTTTTGCAGATTTAACTAGAGAAAAATAGATAACATGTAGCATCACAAACAAAAATTTGATGACGGAGTTCACCCCTCCTAGGTTATGTCTCCAGGTCCAGCTTCCAATGTTGGCCCTTTATATTATATGCTCAGAATGTAAATTACATCAACATACAATGCTCAAATCACAAAAATAATGTTGTCATTGCATCAAGAACACCCAAAAACCCATGTGTAAGCTCTTCTTGGGCTAAAAAAGGTTGAAAAATGGCCAAGTTAGGCCCCCTTCTCCATTTCTTTACTATTTTTCATGCAAATTCACAAAACTGACAAAACTTACAAAATTGGCAATGTTTTCCTCCTTTGGTGGATCCGACATGCGACAATTTGGCATGGGATCGATTTTGCTTCCGTCACAAATGGTGCAATTTGTCAGACATTTAAAATGATTCTTGCACCCAAACTCCGCCCTTTGTTTTCGGTCACGTGGAGGTTAATGTGGCCAGGGGCGCGTGGCCTCTGCTCCATCGCTCTTGGTCATGTTACAGGCCATATGGCCACGAGATGGGCACCATGTGCCGACCTCTCCTCCGCAAGCTTTGCCGGTGGTTATGGTAATGAGTATGAGACTTGGGGTTGGGATAAATGTCGGCCCCCTCCGCTTCCGCCTCCACCACGGTTATGTGGTAAGTCATGTGACTTGGGGCTAGGGCTTCCCACCCTCCCTCTCTCATCGTAGTGCTTGGTCATGCCGGTTACCATGTGACTTGGGGCTGGGGCCACATGCCCCACCCCCTTCCCCTAACATCGAAACAACATGAATTTAAATATAACCGGAAACTATTGTATGATAAGAACAAAATGCGTGGCCTAACGGTTAGTCTCTTCGTTGTTCTACCAGAGGTTGCAGGGTTGAGCCTCGCCAAGGTCGATCGGTCTGCCCAATTTTTTTTTGGCACAGAACCCGAGGGCCACATGACACCCTCCCATTACGCCACGTGGTGCCTCCTTATTGGTCCAAACCAAAACTCCAAACCAATGAAACTTCGCCATTCAACCTGTACAACCTGCAATGTGTCAACACGTGTTAGGTCCCTATAACACTGGTGTAACCCCCTTATTTTTATTATTAGTATAGATCCCCTATTGTTATTCTTGTGCCCATGTAGCCCCCATATTGTTATTGTTGTGCCCCATAGAAGCCCACTATTTTTATCATTGTGTCCTTAGATTATTATTGTTATATAACTCTAATGATATTGTGATCCCTTAGACTCTTATATATACGAAGGAGGTATTTTCATTTGTATCATCCAAGAATCGTTCAATTATGTGACGTAAAGGAAGTTTACCCCTTGAAGAGGCTATTTCTCAAGTGGTTGATCTATCTTTTTTTCTATTTGGTGAGTTGGTTGCATAACATTTGGTTTTAGAGCTTTGGATTCTAGGGTTTCACTGCTTCAAACAGGTCATCTTGGTATTTTCACTAAAAATTTTCTTCTATGAGGCTTAAGAAGCTGAAATTTCGACCCCATGGAGCCAAAATCTTGGTGAACTTTGTGTAAAAATTTCAGATCTTGGTTCTCTATATTTTCTAAGATATGGTCTGAAGAAGTTAGGGTTTTTGTAGGCTCTAGAATTCAATCTCAAACAGATGACTTAGGGAAAATTTTCATTACTTTCGGCTTGAGCATCAAATTTGAATTTCATACAAAGTGACTGAAAGTGAATGGAATTTAGTTTTTCTTGTATCATTTTCATGGCTAAAGGTCGAAATAGGGACACATGGCACTCTGTACAAGTTCGCTCTCCTAAACTAGTATATAATTAGGTCATCGTGGGATATTGGGCATAACGTTCTCTTGAAGGATCCAATCTTGGTCAGACTTGTGGCATTGGAAAGAAGACTCAGAGGGCTACCATAAGATTAAATTTCATACCTTGGAGATCCAAAATTACAAAGGTACAACAATTTCAATATCAAGCTCCTAAAAAGTAAGAAAAAGGTGTGTATTTTTTTAAAAATTGCATAACTTTTATTTGAAAAATTAGTTCAAAGTGATTCAAAGGGAATAGTGAAGCATAGATATCATTGTTTGATTCTGAAATGCCTCAAAACAAAAAAAAATGGACACACCTAGTAAGCAACTAGAAAACTCTATTATGACACATGAAGAAGAGGAAGAAATACAACATGATATATCAAAATTACACGACCAAGTGCAACAAATTTCACTCTCTCAAAGAGCAACCAAAAATGAAATGGAAGATAAGGTAGATTTTGGAGAATGGTTTAAAATTAGACATGGAAGATTTGAAGGATGGATTAAAAGAAAACATGGAAGGTTTGAAGGATGGGTTAAAAGCATATATGGAAGCTAAGATGGATGGTTTGAAACCAAACATGGAAGGTTTGACAAAGTTGCTACAAGAAATGCTTCCTAATGGTGAAAAGGTATTCCATGAAACCCATGATGAGAACAAAAGGAATATTAATGATGATTTTAGAGACTCTATCTTTGGATTAAAGACCCACCACATTCCAAATATCAACATGAGGAAGTTTGATGGCAAGGATCTGGTAACATGGATACTACATATGGAGCAATATTTTTATCTACATGATGTGAAACACACACAAAAGGTACACTTTACATATTTATATTTAGAACCCAACAATTTGTATGGTATCGATGTCTTTGTTATCGTAAACCACTTGTCACATGGTCAATTTTTATGGAAGAAATGATAGAACATTATGAGAATACAAATAGCAACACCTTCTTTAGCCAATTGATAAATCTCAAATAAAAGGGTTTAATGGCGGAGCACATTGAGGACTTCCAAAAGTTGAATATCAGGGAAACTGATATTCGAGAGGAGAATAGGATTTTTGTCTTCATAGGGACTTTGAAAGATAACATCCAACATGAGGTTCACCTTTGAGAACCTGATTCAATGGAGAAGGCATTCAAGGTGGCAAGAAAAGTTAAAAGAAAAATTATAGCAACAACAAAGCCTTTCACTCACATTTATAAATATGGAAGCGTTGTTTCTCCTAGCGTTTGACAACCTACAAGGTTGACACAATAGAAATTAGAGGAAAAAAGAGAAAAATGACTTTGTTACATTTGTGATAGCGAATACACTAAAGGTCATAAGTGTGGCGGGAAGAAATTATTTTACATAGATTGTGAAGACGAGGAAGAAAAGGAACAAGAAACATCAAAATGAGAGGATATAAACTAAGAACCAACCCCAGAGAAAGAAGAATTTAATCCTACCATATTTTGTAATGCATTGGCATGAATTACTAGTCCTCAAACTCTCAATATAGTAGGATATATCAAGAAGAAAACTGTAATAGTGCCGATTGATTCAGGTAGTACCCATAATTTGATTCATTGTAAGATAGCTAAGGAATTGAATTTCTTTCTATATCTAGCACGAGAGTGTCAAGTGATGGTTGAAAATGGAGGAACTATAAATTGCTATTGAAAGTGCCATAATATCAAGCTAACCATGGCGGAGAATAGTCCAATGCTTTCCATTCCAATGGGTGGTGTTGGTGTTGTACTAGGAGTCCAATGGTTACAATCATTGTGGACAATAAGTTTTAATTTTCAAGAACATTTCTTGAATTTTTTGGGGAGGAAAGGAAATTGAATTAATGGGTATCGCAGGGAAACCAGGAAAAATAATCAAATCTAATGGCATCACAAATATTTTGAAGAAAAAAATGGGGTGTAATTGCATAGTTATGCTCACTAGAGATTCAAACATAGAAATCTTCTATTTCTCGAAACCTCCAAAATGTCTTGGAAAATCATTCCAAGGTATTTGAGACTCCCAAAGGCTTCCCATCTATTCATAATTATGATATTTCTATTCACTTGATGTCAGGAAGTGTTCCTCAAAACATCAGGCCTTACAGATACCCCTATGGCCAAAAGAGTGAAATTGAACGTATGGTTGCAGAAATGCTAGAGGCGGGTATAATTCAACCTAGTAAAATTTCTTTCTATGATTCAATAATATTGGTGCACAAGAAGGATGGATCATGGTGCATGTGTGTTATGAAACCAGCTCAAGAAAAGATAGATCAACGCCTTAGAATTCAGCCTCTTCGAGGGGGCAACCTCCTTTACATTACATAAATGAACAATTCTTGGATGATACAAATGAAAAGACCTCCTTTCTATATATAGGAGTCTAAGGGGTCATAACATAATCATAGCCGACATAACAATAATAATGTAAGGGCACAATAATAACAATAGTGGGCTTCTATGGGGCACAATAGTAACAATATGGGCACTACATGGGTACATCAATATAATAAGTGGGTTGTACTAATAACCATAAGGGGTTACACTAGTAGTATAGGGGCCTAACATGCTCCTCTCCTTCAAAAAGCGTTGTCCTCAACGCTTGAGTAGTTCTTGATGCTTCTGTATAAAATTCTTGTCCTCCCTTGTGGAATCTTCAGCGGGTAAGTTCTTCCACTTGATGAGAAACTCTGAAATTGATCGATTTCGTAGATGTCGGGTTCTTGTTTATGTGACTACTCCATTCCAATATGATTTTTCCTTCCTCTTCAATTTCTGCAATATTGTTGGAAATTGGGATCTTTTGGCAACTTTTGAATAAGAGGCCATA